>JAWWNI010000310.1:600000-1152052 GCA_034642065.1 Darevskia nairensis
TCAGGCTGCTGGCAGAAGCCAGAGCGTGAGAGCCATGCTTGATTTCTGCTTCATTCCAAGGTTGTGACCAGGGGAGAAGCAAAACCCCATGGGGTGTTGACAGTGCCGGATTTATGTTTCAGCTCAACAAGCTCTATCTTAGGGACCCACTCTCTTGGGGGCTCCAAAAAAAATTAAAGGAAAGAAAGCCTGGGTGTACATTTCCAAAATATAAGATAAAAAACAAATAAAATAAAAACTACATACAGCAACCGTGTTTTGTGTTGTGTAGGCTCCTATGATGTAAGTCATGGGCCACACCTGCTAGCCTGCTCCCTCAAATATCCCTGGTTTGTTCATTTCTATATATAGGACCAGGTGGCGCTGTGGGTTAAACCACAGGCTTGCTGATCAGAAGGTCAGCGGTTCGAATCCCTGCGACGGGGTGAGCTCCCGTTGCTCGGTCCCAGCTCCTGCCAACCTAGCAGTTCGAAAGCATGTTAAAGTGCAAGTAGATAAATAGGGACCGCTCTGGCAGGAAGGTAAACGGCGTTTCCATGTGCTGCTCTGGTTCGCCAGAAGCAGCTTTGTCATGCTGGCCACATGACCCGGAGGCTGTCTTTGGACAAACGCCGGCTCCCTCGGCCTATAGAGCGAGATGAGCATGCAACCCCAGAGTCGGACACGACTGGACCTGATGGTCAGGGGTCCCTTTACCTTTACCTTTACCTTTATATATAGGGTGCCTACATTCTGCATGTACAAATGGTTTTAGATACATGTGAGGTCCATAAATTACCATATAGCATATATTCAACACAAAAAACAGCGACAATTTGTTGTTGACAAAGGACAGCTGGACATACTGTATAAAGGGCCCCATTACCGTCAGTAGATGAGGGCCGCATCAAACCTAAATCTGGCCCTGGGTGTTGACGCTGTGAGCCCCTCCACCATAGGCTCAGCTTGAATAGATGTGGAAATGCACAATGTAAAAGACACCAAATCTTTCTGTTGGGAGATTAACCCCCATCTTGCGGTGGCCCCTGAGAACAAGGCAGGCAGAGGGAGGTGACAGGGTTCTATTCTGGAAACACAATAAATTCTGGAAATGAGATGCACAGCAAACAGAATTATGATGGATTACAGAGAGATTAGTGCCCGGAATTTTGCAGCTTTCAAGAAAACATGATTTTTTAGGGGGTTGGGGGATTGAAAAAAAAAGGAGGAGGAGGAAAGAATCAAGCTAAGAAATTAACTTGCTTCCCCCTGGAAGTTGATTTGTTCAGCTCCTCTGTCATCCACCACCTGTTTGGAGCTGGGAAGGCTGAGACAATAATGCAAAACTGCATTAGCGAGACGGGAACAGGCTGGCTGGGTTTTAGCATTCCGGGGCTGTCAGTCGGCGGCCTGGAGGACCGTCAGGTCTTATTGCTTCTCTTTGGGCTTTGCAAACCTCCCTTGTGAAAGAAATGAGATTGGGTGCCAAGCTTGGCTTTCCAAAGGGCAGCCAGGTGGCCGTCGGAGCACAGAGAATGCAAGGAGTTCAGCAACATTCGGGAAAATATTATTAACCTTGAAGATTATTCTGGGGAAAAGATTTTATGCATGGAAATTGCATACGGTGGAACGGGCTGGTGAGGGATGCTCTGCTGCAGCGGAATTGAAGTGTGGCATTTTCAGGACCAGAGACTCATGGAATTAAGGATGGGACCTGAAGGCTCATCTAGTCCAGCCCCCCGTAGTGCAGGAGTCACAGCCAGCCTCCTACTGTGCTGGAGTGTGTGTGTGGGGGGGGAGCAGCCTCTGACTCCACTAGGTCTTCTGCAACAGGGTCATCTGAGTTTGAAGATGGCAGTGGCACATCCTTGGCCAGAGGGCCAAGAGTCCCACAGCATTGCAGAATCAGAGAACTGTAGTGAGAAAAAAGAGGGGGGAAAGAGGTGTGGAGTTGGGATGCACCCAAGGGTCTTCTAGCCCAACTGCCTGCAATGTGAAGCAATGATTCTTCAACATCAGCTTCGTTGGACTGGTCATGTTGTGTGGATGCCTGATTCTCGTCTTCCAAAGCAACTACTCTATTCTGAACTTAAAATGGAAAGCGTAATGCTGGTGGTCAACAAAAGAGGTTCAAAGACTCTCTCAAGGCAAATCTAAAAAAATGTAGTATAAACACCAACAATTGGGAAACACTGGCCTGCAAGCGCTCCAATTGGAGACCAGCCTTGGCCAAAGGTGGCGTGGGTTTTGAAGACGCTCAAATTCAGGACGCAAGGGAGAAACGTGCTAAGAGGAAGGCACGCTTGGCAAACCCTCACCGTGATCAACTCCTGCCCAGAAACCAGTGTCCCCACTGTGGAATGACATGTGGATCCAGAATTGGCCTCCACAGTCACTTACGGACTCACTTTTAAAACTGTGTTTTAATGGCTGACTCCTGCAAGGTGTGTTCCCTCCCTCTACCTGGCCAAACCCCCTGGCAACACCTCCCCAGCCGGGATTGGGCGGCTGCTGTCATGGGTGGAGTCCACAGGTATCCAACCTGGGAAGGCGGTGCCAGACCCAACTGCCAGGAGCTGCCTGTGATCACAGAGGGCTGCTCGCAGCCACGCAAAATGCGCACCCCTTTTATTGTGGGGAACGGTCATTATGGAAGCAATCTTACTCGGCTACAAGGGATTGCCAAAGATGGGTCAAGAACCCCTGACAGATAATCATCCAAACTCTGTTCAAAAACCTCCGATGAAGGAGAGTCAACCTTCTTCCAAGGGAGTCCATTCCACTGTCAAACAGCTCTTACTGCTCCCACTGACCATTTTTGAGAGACACCTTTGGCTTTAGAGGTCAACCTCCCTCCCACACTATTCCCTCCCCACCATTGTTTGTTGGCCCCACAAGAAAATGGAGACCTCTCATCTTGGCAGCAGAGATCCCACTGCCTCCTGTTCTCCCCCCTCCCCTCTTCTCCAACCTAAAGCTCAGCCCTGGTTGCTGGAAGGTAGAAGGTTCCTCTGAACTGCGCCTTGTTTTCTGCGTCTCCAGATGAAAAGAGCATCTTGGGATATTAGGAGACCACCAGCTTAACATGGATGCTTGAGCTGAGGTTCCTGCATTGCAGGGGGTTGGACTAGATGAACCTTGGGGTCCCTTCCAACTCCACGATTCTATGATTCTATGAGTCCACAGCAAAAAAGCAAATGCTCTTCTAGGCTGCACCAACAGAAGTCTAGAGACCCAATCAAAACCACCACTGGAGTTCCTGTTTCCATTTCTGGGCACCACAACTTTGCTGCCATTCAGAAGAGACAATACCAAGCCAGATGGACCAATGGTCTGGCTAGGCTTTAGCCAGCTTCCTCTGGTTCGTGGGCGGAAATGCTGTGCTACGTTTTAAAAATAGCAACACAGAGCTCTTGACAGGCATTCCTGCAGGTGGGGAGGCTGCTTCTGATTCCCCTTAAATACCCCTAAGCAAAACACATCCCTGTGGGGATGTGAAATCTCATAACTTAGCAGCTCCTTGGGCATCTGCTGGGCTTAAGTTTAAGTCCAGCTTGCATTTTCTTAGGTGCGTCAGAACAGGAGCCTTGCCGGTTTGGGGAAATCCTCACCATAATAGAAGATTCTGTGTTCGCCGGATCTGCAACAGAGAAAGAGTTATTCATCACTGCTCAGCTGAGAGTTATCCCACCTCTTTCTCTAAGCAACCCAGTGTGCTAAGCTAAAGCTCATGGTAGGACACCTGCTATGCCTTCAGAAGGTCCAAAGGGCTCCCCGATCTTCCCAGGCAAATGGGTCTCAGGTCTCAGACCCAGCCAGCGTCCAACCAGAAGCCCATGTGGCCTGTGGGGCATCCCGTGTGTTGTGGTTCGAGAGGCCCACTGGCCCAGGCAAGGGACGCCAAAGATCTTCTCCTGCTCCAGGACTGGTGGCAGGGATGTTCCTGGGGCTTCGTGCAGACAATGGGGGTTGCTGGGGTTCAGTCATGCTGCCTCCTCACCCTGAGTTACCAAGGCAGCATGTGGCTACTGCCTAGTTGAAAGGAAGGCACTCTGCATGCGCCCAGTGGATAGGGAGCCCCTCTCAGAGCTACAATTCCCAGCATGCTCAACAAGCTGCAGTTCCCAGGATCCTTTGGGGGAAAGCTGTGGCTTTTCAAGTGGTCTAAGGGTGCTTTAAATGTATAGGGCGGCAGCCAACTGAGTGTTACTCAGAGTAGACCCACTGTAATGATCAAACATGATTGAGTTGGGTTCATTGATTTCAATGGGTCTACTCTGGTAGCCATCAACAGCCTTTTCCTCCTCCGTGAATTTGTCCAATCCTCTTTTGAAACCATCCAAGTTAGTGGCTTCACCTGTCTCCTGTGGGAGGGAGTTCCGCAGTTTAACTATGAGCTGCAGGAAAAAACTTACTGTGAATCAAAGGAGGTTCTGGAGCTTTGTTGTGCTAAACAACCAGGAATCGGATTATGGTATGTATGTATGTATGTATGTATGTATGTATGTATGCATTTATTTTTAAAAAGCTACCCTTTGAGAATGGTTTTCTGTTCAATCCCACCATCCCTCCCCAGCCCTCCAGACAACTCCATGTCCACCATTTCCATTGTTTGCTGCAAGAAATCTGACGCCCGTGGATAGACCAGATCCAAGTCAAAGACCTGGTGCCCAACTCTTGCCATTGAGATTCCTCCAACCAACAGATGCCCAATGCCCCCCCCCCAGCTGTCAACCCTCCCTTTTTTTGCGGGAAACTCCCTTATTCCAATGCCGTTTCCCGCTGCTATCCCGGATTGTTGATCTCCCTTAAATTTCCCGGATTCCAAAGGAAGCAGCTCCTCTCCCTCCCTGCCGGCCAGGGAGGCTCCTCAGCTGCGTTGCTCGGCTGCCAATAAGGAGTCTGAGACTGACTGGGGGCGGAGCTTGCATGCCTTGTGCAGCCAGACCCTCACGCCCAACCAGACAGACAGCCTGCCTGCCATCTATGCGCTCGCTCTTTCGCTCACCCGTTCGCGCGCAGCCTCTGGAGCGCAGGGTGGCGAGGTTACTTGCTGCCATTGCACCGCCTTGCGGCATCCCTTATTTTCAAATCCGAAAGTTGACAGCTATGCCCCCCCCAATATACATGGTAGCAATAACTGACTGGCCTCTCATTGACCCAGAGGATGGAAAGAGCCTCATGACCCAAATGTCCCCCCTTCCCTTTGCCCCCCTTTTCTCCAGCTGCTCCTCTCTGGGATTTTGGGCTCAGGTGGTCCTGAAGAGTGGAAAAGAGCTTTTGAATTAAAATGCCCCAGATTGGCGCTGTTGCTAAGTGCTTGTTGCAGAGCAAATCCAAGATACTTCAAAGCCTTCCAATGGATAATTTGGGATCAAGAGCACCAGTTATGTGCAAAATTCCCTCCCTATATTTAAACACCCTCGTTCCCAGGGAAATTAAAGGGGAATCAGTAGGCAAATGAGTTGCCTGAGGAGCTTGCTAATGTCTGCCTGGATAGGGCCCCTAGTAGGTTGGGGGCTCTCAAAGGCCTCCATTGCTGCTTTTCTCGCGCCATAAACACACATAAATCAACTCCTCTAAACATCAAGAAAAACTTTTTGACAGCAAAAGCTTGTTTGGCAGTGGAACAGACTTCCACAAGAGGTGGTGGACTCTCCTTCCTTGGAGTCCTAGGCTCTGTGGTTTAACCCACAGCGTCACCTGGGTCCCTTGAGACTCCTTAGGGTAGTGATAAAGCAGGATATCAAATCCAAACTCTTCTCTCCTTCCTCCATGAATTTGCCTAAACCTCTTTGAAAGCCATTCAGGTTTGTGACCATCCCGGCCTCCTGTGGGAGGGAGTTCCTCAGTTTAACTCTGTGCTGCACAAAGAGAGTTCTCAGAGAGAGCCTCCATTGCGGGGTGGGCAAAAAGTCATTTTGCCATTAGTTTGGGGAAAGGGTTATGGCCACAGCATTTACTGACCTAGCTTGTTGCTGGGCAGAATTGCTTGTTGCAAGTTGACGGACAGCCCAGCGTCCTTTAAATAGAGCTCCATGTGACCCCCTGGTCACTCTTGTCTGGAGCTTCAGATCTCCCGCCCCCCCCCCCCCCGCCCTGGTATAGGCTTGTGCTTGACCTTGCTGTGCCTGTCATGGGGTCGTCTCCGCTTAGGGGAGGCCTAGTAGGAATTTTTCCATTTGGCTGATTGGCTGTGCCACTTGGTTTTCGCCTACTATATAGCAATTAGTCACAACTTGTAAGGTTGGCGGTTAGGCATTGGTTCTGTGGTATGGGAGGCCGGTGCCCTCCAAGAAGTGATGGTGGCAATGGGAATTCCGTTAAAGGAATCCAGGGGCTCAACATGCTTGTCCGAACCCAGTGGGTTGCAGGGCCACGCAAGAGCCCCTGTGGACCCCTGGGGAGGGGGAGGCTCTGATTTCACCAGCCCCGTTAACTCTCCCCAGCTAATGGTTTCCCAGCGCTGACAAGTGGTCAGCTCTGTCCCGCTGTGACAGCTAGTCTTGCTGCTGACTAGGGTCAGCTCTGTCCTGTCGGACAGCGTGAACCAATGCCTACGCAACCACTCACGTGATTTGTATTCAATAAAGTTGTGGCCAAAATATGCCCAAAAACCCCAAACCAAAAATTATGTTTCTTGTGTGAGTTATTGGGGAATGACTGGGTGACCTACACACGCAAAGGAGGGCTTCCTCCTCACTGCAAGAGAAAGCAGAATGCCGAGCAGAGTTTCATTGCTAAGGTTGAGTTTTGTCTTTTTTAGACTGGGGAAGTGTATATGTGTGCCTGGTCTTATTTAAATCCCGGCCCCTGCATATCAGCGAGGGTGGCGAAAGCGGGTGCCTGCGCCCTCTCCTGCAAGTTCAGGGAAAGAGCCTTTTGGCAGAAGTTCTGTGACTCAGGCTGTTGATATGGCAACTGTGCTGCGAAAGCCGAAAATTGGCCACAGCAGGACGGGCTATCAGCGTCGCTGGGAGGGGGGAGAGTCAGGCGGTCCTCTGGTCGATTAAAGGTGAGCCTGCCATTAAACTGCCTGCTCTGCCAAAGAGACAACTCACTCCTCTCTTTGTAATAACCTTCCCTGATGCCGGCCAGCCGTGGCTAACAGACTCCCGAGAAAGAATCCGGCTCGGTAATTGTTACAGCAAACAGGCGCCAGTCTGGGAAGAACATGGAGGCAATGTAACTCTCCCCATTTCCATTGTCACATCCGAAGCGGGAATGGCAGTGCTCGGAAGGAGGGCTTGCTCATCCTGCTGTCACCTGGATAAAGGGGAGAGCAGAAATGGAAAGCGGCGTCGAGCTGGTGCCTGGCGTTCAGAGACAGGCCTCTGCGCTGCAACAGGAATGGCGATGGTGGGTGGCTCAGCCTCAGTTCAAAGGGCATAAAGGTAAAGGTAAAGGGACCCCTGACCGTTAGGTCCAGTCGCGGATGACTCTGGGGTTGCGGCGTTCATTTCGCTTTACTGGCAGAGGGAGCCGGCATACAGCTTCTGGGTCATGTGGCCAGCATGATAAAGCCGCTTCTGGCGAACCACAGCAGCGCACGGAAACGCCGTTTACCTTCCCACCGGAGTGGTACCTATTTATCTACTTGCACTTTGACGTGCTTTCGAACTGATAGGTTGGCAGGAGCAGGGACCAAGCAACGGGAGCTCACCCCGTTGCGGGGATTCGAACAGCTGACCTTCTGATCAGCAAGTCCTAGGATCTGTGGTTTAACCCACAGCGCCACCCACGTCCCTTCAAAGGGCAGAGTGGAGACCAAAGCAGGGTGAGAACCACAGAGTCAGAGTTGGAAAGTACCCTCTGCAATGCAGATGTCGCAATAATCCTTGACAGGTGCCCATCTCCAAGAAAGAGAGTCCACCATCTTCCCAGATCCCCCTCTGCAGCCTCCTCTCATTCCCTAGAGACAGAATCATAGAATCATAGAGTTGGAAGAGACCCAAGGGTCATCTAGTCCAACCCCCTGCAATGCAGGAATCCCGACTGAAGCATCCAGGACAGATGGCCATCCAACCTCTGCTTAAAAACCTCCAAGGAAGGAGAGTCCACCACCTCCTGAGGGAGTCTGTTCCATTGCTGAATAGCTTCTGCCATCAAAAAGTTCATCCTAATGTTTAGTCGGAATCTCCTCTTGTGTCCTTGGAATCCATTGGTTTGGGTCCAACCAGCTTGGTCCGCCTTCCATGTGAGAGGGTGCCAGCTCGACCTGATGGGAGTTGTAGTCCAACCACATGTGGTGGGGGGCACCAGGTTGGCGAACGCTCTTCCCAGGGAGGTTCACCTGGCACGTTCATTATACACCTTTAGGCGCCAGGCAAAACCTTTCCTCTTCAACCAGGCCTTTGGCTGATTGACATCCAATGCATTTCTAAAATGTGTTGGATTGTTTTTTGTTTTTATCACGTATTCTGTGTTTTTATATGGTTATTTTCTGCTGTAACTGCCTTGAGACCTGAGGGTATAGGGCAGTATACAAATTTAATAAATAATTATAATATTAACAGGCTGGCATATGGCACCAGTCTCTCTTTGGTAGCCACATCTCAGGCACAACACCGTCCCATTTCCCACCATGATGTTGGTCTCTCAGCTGGACTCCCACCTTCCTGAATAATCTGCATTCCAGGAGCAGAGCAGGGCACACAGCACATCACGTTTCTGGGAGGCTGTGGCTCTCAAGTACAGGGTTGCACCTTCAGTCCTCTGTCTTTTATTCTCCCAGCCCTCTCTGCAGCAAAGTTGGTTCCTTGGACTAGACATGCCAGTGCAAACTGCTGCCTCCCCCCCACCGCCCCAATTCATGGCTTTTCAGGAGCGATCCTACCTGGGGAGACATCTCTGTCTGTCCATAATAAGTAGAAATAGAGGAAGGATTTGTGGAGAGCTTTGAAATTTATACAGCAACATAAATTCTGCCTTCACAAACGGGTATGAACAATCAGTCCAGTATTCAAGTTTCAAAATATATGTGCCTTTTTGCCGGGGGGGGGGGCGGGGAGGCGGCAAGCCTCTGGAGCCATCAAGGAGCAAGAGCGAAGATGTTGCTTACCTTCTACTTTTTAAAATCAAAAATCAATAAAAACACAAAAGGGGGAACTTATATGGCGAGGTGTCTGGTTGCAGATATAATACATATATAAATTGGCCCGCTGTGACCAATTTGCAAAGCTTCTCACAGATAAAGTGTCTCTCTTTCGCTCGGACTTGGACTCTGCGCTGAATACGGGATCAGTTCCGGTTGAGTCCATGGCTCCACCTGGTTGGGGTTTTGCTGCTTTGGTTTCTGGATACATCCAGGTATGGCCCACAAGATGCCCCTGCTGGAGCCATGCCTGCTCTAGCCGATTGAGACAGTAAGAAGGCCTTTGAGGGGGCAGCAGAGATCATGAAGAGCTCTTGTGGTGGAGGTGGAGCTCCAGCTGTGTGAAAGAGACTGTGGTGGACAGGAACAGAAGAAGCTCCTTCCAACCAGTTCAGGAGCTTGGTCTATCAAGCTCAGTATTATCCTCCCTGATCAACAGCACCCGCCTGGGTCTTTTCTCAGCCCTGCCTAGAGATTCTGCTAAGAACTGAACCAAGGACCTTCTACAAGTGCAAGAAATGCCCTTCCAGTGAGTCATTGCCCTTTTCCGAAGCCTGAATCAAAGACGCTCCCATTGGATGCACAGCAGTAGATAAAAGAGTTTGGATTTGATATCCCAAAGGAGTCTCAAAGCGGCTCACATTCTCCTTTCCCTTCCTCCCCCACAACAAACACTCTGTGGGGTGAGTGGGGCTGAGAGACTTCAGAGAAGTGTGACTAGCCCAAGGTCACCCAGCAGCTGCATGTGGAGGAGAGGAGACACGAACCCGGTTCCCCAGATTACGAGTCTACCGCTCTTAACCACTGTACCACACTGGCTCTCAATGTGTAGATGCCTCCACTACCCCATTTTCCTTATAAAATTCCAATCTGTCAGCAGGCATCAAATGTGTCATTTGGGAGGAAAGTATCAAGGTGTCCTTGTCACTCCAAAGATTCTTGGATGACACCCATTATCCAGATCCTTCTTGACTTGGTTTTCAGAGGGAAGGAACTGTGGGATGTAAAACTGCAGTCAAGTACAACATTCCTAGAGTGGACATGTTAGGGGATGTTTTGTACCACTCAGGAGAAGACTTCCTGTTTCCTCCTGAGCTGGGACAGACTTGATGAGGGTGTGGTCTGTTGTACTAGCATGGAGGAGCACATGGCCTCCATGTTCTGATCAGTGTGTCTTCTCCAGTTTGTATGTTGCTGTGTGTTTGGAGAAGTGACTGTTTAGTCACAGTCACTTGGGACTAACTTCTTTATGGAATAGTTCTAGTTCTTATGTAACCTAAGCCTGCCTTCTTGGTATCTGAAGAAGTGTGCATGCACATGAAAGCTCATACCAAGAACAAACTTAGTTGGTCTCTAAGGTGCTACTGGAAGGAATTTTTTTATTTTTTATTTTGTTTCTTCAGGAATATGTCTGTGAACCTGAATGAATCTGTGAGTAAACTACTTTTATATTAATGTTAATCAGATTATTGTGTTTATTCTTTTAAAGAGGGATTAGAAGGGATTTTACCGGGAAGGAATCTTTAATAGTAAGACTCAGATGAGTCAGCAACAAGCTGATCACTGCTTAATTTAAAAGGGGGGATGTTTGGAACTCTGCTAGAATATGGAACTTGCTAGCGCAAGTTAGGAAGGATATCATTCAATAATATATCCTCTCCTGCCTCCCTAATCATCCATTGGCCATTCCGGTGGATGGTCTATGCTGCTAGCTAGACAGCCAGAGGTTTTGCTGTTGGTTCTGCTGGACCTCTCAGAAACTTCCAGCATCATGCAGCGAAGCATCATTCTGAGCTCTCTGGAGCAGATGGGTATAGGAGTCATCACTTTACAGGGAAGGTAGGTTTTAGACAATTCCATTGTAGGACTTCTTCCAAACCCCATGATCACTGGCTATGGGGGTTCCACAACAGAATAAGAGCTTGCTGGATCAGGCCAATGGCCCTTCAGGTCCACTATCCTATTCTCACAATGGCCAACCAGATGCCTGTGGAGAGCCTTTAAGTGAGACACGAGAAGGAGAGCCTTCTGCCAAACTGTGATTCCCGACAACTGGAATTCAGAGGCATAATGACTCTGATGGTGGAGGCAGAACACAGCTATTTGCGTGGAGTGCCCTATCTGGGTGGATGGAGCAGCCAAGTAATTTCGTTGTCCCCGAAGGGGACAATGACAATAAAATATATTCTATTCTATACTATACTATATTCTATTCTATTCTATTCTATTCTATTCTATTCTATTCTATTCTATCATGGCTAGTAGTTGTTGAGCTACAAAATCCAACATCTACTGTCCAGTTCTAAGCACCGCAGCTTAAGAAGGATGTTGACTGGCTGCAAAGTGTGCAGAGGAGCGTAACGAAGATGATAACGGGGCTGGAAACCAAGCCTGATGAGGAACAGTTGAGGGAGTCGGGTTTCTTTAGCCTGGAAAAGAGGAGACTGAGAGGAGATAGGAGAGCCATCTTTAAATATCTAAAGGGCTGTTTCAGGGGAAATGGAGCAAGCTGGTTTTCTCCTGTTCTGGAGGGGAGAACCCAAAGCTATGGCCTCAAGATGTAAGGAAGGAGATTCCAACTTATTATCATTATCAATATTATTAATTAAATGCCTATACTAAGCATCAGGAATTACTTTCTGACAGTAAGGGTCATTTGACAATGGAACAGACTCCCTCAGGAGGTTGTGGACTCTCCTTCCTTGGAGTGTGGATAGCCACCTGCCTGAGATTGCAGGGGTTGGACTAGATGACCCTCAGGACCCCTTCCAACTCTCCCATTCCATGTTCCTTTGATTATCTCTGTGGACAGGCACCTTGGGGGTGTTCCCTGTGGACCATTTCTGATGCAGATTCTTGATGCTGGTCCTGCAGACCCGCAGACCCCTCTTTAAGCACAGAATTTCTTAAACCAGAAAGCACTCAGGAGGGGTCATTTTCCTCTTGTCACCTCTCATTCTCCCCCCTTGTATAAGATAAGATAAGATAATTTTATTTGTCATTGCACCAGTACAAGCACACGCTATACCAGTGCAACGAAATTGCAAGCCATCCCGTAAAAGAAGGGGGGGGGAACAAAACAAACAAACAAACAAAAAACCACACACACACACACACACACACACACACACACACACACCACACACACACACACACACACACACACACACACACAAAGCCACACATACACACAACACAGCTCTCCAAGGTCACATCATTTGGTTACGTCATTTAAGAAGGCTATAGCTCTTGGGTAGAAGCTGTTCTTCAGTCTGTTTGTTTTTGCTCTGATTGTTCTGTTCCTTCTACCTGAAGGCAGTGGCGCAAAGAGACCATATCCCGGGTGAGATGGGTCATCTAAAATATTGTTCACCTTTTTAAGGCAGCGGGAACTGTACAGTTCTTCCAGAGAGGGGAGAGGGTGACCAACAACCCTTTGGGCTATCGATATGACCCTCTGAATCATCTTCTTCTCCCTGGCTGTGCAGCTGGAGAACCAAGCACAAATACAGTATAAATTCAGGAGATGCTTAAAAGGAACATGCTGGTGAGAGGGTAGCATAATATTGGCGCAACTGGCACAGGATCACGGGGGACCACCCCTTCTTTTATTTGAAATGCCTCCTGGTGGATTTATTTCTGTGACATACAGAAACCACGTGGTCTCCTTGTAGTCTCAGGTAACGAATTTGCCTCTCCTTGAATCGGTGAAAGGATGTCTGTGGCTGAAGCCAGGGCAATTTGGCTGGATTCGTCCCCATGGGGGTGTGAGTGCGGAGCCGAGGGGTGGCTGGGAAAGAGCCGTGATTTCCCTCTTGCCAGGTGATACAGCTGCGAAAACAAGATTAAAAAGGAGAGCTGAAAAGGCTCCCTAATAATTATAGAGGAGGCTGCATGAAAGAAGGACCCATTTGAATACATTTGGATACAAAGCAGCTGCCTTTAATCAAGCTCTTGTTTGTGACCCAGGAGACAGCAAGGCAGGGCGCAAACTCTCCAAGACGGGCCCTGCGACTGACCGGAAAGAAGGACATCTCTTGGGAAACGCAGCTGGGCAGGTGGAGATCAGAGACTCGCAGAGCTCTAGAGGTGGAAGGGACCCCGAGGGTCCTCAACCCCCCCTTCCTGCTGGAATCTCGGCCGAAGAATCCCTGACATGGCATTGTTGGAGGAGCCTTTTAAGAATTTTGCATCAAATCCTCCCTTTCCCCTTCCACATTTTATTCCTGGCCCGGCAGATTTCTTGGCACAACCTGAGAAGCGAGAGTTAGGCGTTGATATTTATAGACTCCACCTGTAGAGAAGTAAATTGACTTGCTCTCTTCCTCCTCGGCTAGGCATGTCACCTGCCCAAAGTGTCCCCCAGGCCACGTCTTGCCTCCCCGCCGCCTGCAAACGGCAGATTCGGGGTACTTTATGGGGCCTTTTACGCATCCCTCGTAAAGCTTAATCACCAGCGTAAATAGCACTTTGCCTAAATATATCTTTGTTTATGCTCTTTGATAACAAACTGGAGCATGCTGAATTATTCACAGGGAATCGCTCCAAGAGCAGGAGGGAAGGAAGGAAGGTGGATGGTGCTTGCCTGCTTGTTCACTCGCTCGCTCTTGCACCAGAGTAGGCAGCTAAGCAAACCTTCTTCCCACCAGGGCTCACTTCCTGTTTCTCCAAAGCGTCTTGCAAGGAGAGGTGGCGGCCATGTCACAGCTGCAGTTTAAGGACATGGGAAGCATCTCCCCTCAGCTGTGCCAATTCGACAGGTTTCTTTGTTTATTTTCTTTGGTGTACGTGCCACCTTTCTTACGTCACAGAAGGTGGAGCTCACGCGGATCCGAGGAGGCCACCTGTCCAAGCCTTGACCCACCCCAGACATGCTTAGCTTCAGCAAGGCAAGGGCCTCCGCGTCCCCTCAGACCATGTCCTAGATATGGCTCCATTGCAGCCTCATAGAATTGTAGAGTTCGAAGGGTCCCCTTGGGGTCATCTGGTCTAACCCCCTGTGGTGCAGGAATCAGCTCAAGCATCCATGACAGATGGCCATCCAACCTCTGCTTAAAAACCTCCAAGGAAGGAGAGCCCACCACCTTCTGAGGGAGTCTGTTCCACTGTAGAACAGCTCTCACCCTCAGAAAGTTCTTCCTAATGTTTAGTCAGAAGCTCCTTTCTTGTCATTGGAATCCATAGCTTTGGGTCCTCCTGTCTGGAGGAGCAGCAGGAATCAAGCTTGCTCCTTCTTGCATGTGACAGCCCTTCAGATGTTTGAAGATGGCTAACACAACCGTTCCCACTCTTCTCTTCTCCAGGCTAAACATCCCCAAGTCCACTGTTCCTCATAAGCCTTGGGACCAGATGTGACCATGCAAAGGAAGAGGATGGGCAATGAAGAGGCCTGGCTGAAATGTTTAATTGGGTCTGTTGCATTCTGGGATGTTGCAGGTCATGGTGGGGTCCCTGAGCCCCCCACTCCACATATTGCACTCACCAAGGCCAAGAAGCAAGTGGAGAAGGATCTTCTGCTCTACCTTCTCCCATATAATGAGGACATGGAGTCCTGGAGCTGGATCAGACCAATGGTCCATCTGGTTCGTCTTCCTGATCTCATAGTGGCCAGCCAGATGCCCGTGAGAAACCTGCAAGCAGGATTTGAACCCAAGACTACTCTCCGCTCCTGGGGTCTCCAGAAGCATTGCTGCTTCCAACTGTAGAGGCAGAGCATAGACATCATGACTAGTAGCCCTTGATAGCCTCTCTTCCTCCATGAATTTGTTCAATCCTCTTTAAAAGGCATCTAAACTGGTGGTCATCACTGCATCCTGCGGGAGGGAGTTCCATAGTTGAACTTTGTGCTGAAAGACTTACAGCTTCTGTTCCCTCCTGGGGGGCAAAATGCTCCACTTGGGGCAAATGTCTAGGGCAGGACGAGGAGCAAAGACTGACTGGGTGGCCTTTCTTCCACGAAGAGCCCACTGCAGATGCACACAGCCCACTCCCCCAGAGAAAACCCCCTCCCCACTCAAACGCTCCCTATAAAATCCATGTGGCTTTTACGTGCGATTTCCTCCGGCAACCGCAATGCTTTGATGATGACAAACAGTGATTCTCCCACGTGGAAGCGAACATATTCATTTTAGATCTGCAGCAATTATGTCTATATGGAGCACTGCGGGGGGAGAAAGTGTCTTCAGAGTGCCACCGGGAAGGCCTTTTGCAGCCAGGCAGCCAGCCTCCCCCCCTTCCTGAGTCTCCCCTTCCCCATCAGATCACTCTCCCCAATAATCCCTTGGTATGGGGAGGGGGGTCCTTGAGAAGTCTGAGTGCCCAATTACCTTCACTCCAGATCTCAGGCGGTAACAAGCACAGAGCAATTTCAAGGAACACCTCGCCATTCCGGAAACTGCATGGATGGCAGCTGTTAAGGCTGATATCTCTCCCTCCTGCTAGATCCAAACCCCACATTCTCAGCACTGCAAATATTGGGGCAGTTTCTTTCCTTCCTGTGATTCCTCCCAATTCTTTGGGGGAGTGACAGGATGCGACAGCCAGATGCAGAACTTTGCAGCATCGATCCTCATGGGACGAGGGTGGGATTTGCTGGTGTCTTTTGGCAGCTTTTGGGTCCCACCACTGGTCATCTTCAGGAGGGAGCAGGACAAAAAATCTCAAGATAATAAAATCTGAAGAGCCTGCTGGATCAGGCGAAAAGGGGCCCATCCAGTCCAGCAGTGCTCCAACTTATTACATTTTTTGTGCAGCTTTGCTGAGTGCCCCTCCAGACGTCAATAATGCAGGAACGTTGGGGGAAGAATCACATCACAAAGACACCTTGTCACAAACAACACATTGCAGGAGAAAAAAGCCACCAGCAAGAGAGGACCCTTTATAAAACCACAGAATTGCAGAGTTCAAAGGGTCCCCAAGAGTCATCCAGTCCACCCCCTGCAACGCAGGAATCACAGCTCACTCCATGCTTCAGCAAGCGGGGGGTTAAAACCCCCAAACCATTTGAGGAGCTGGTAGCACTGCTTCCTCTATAGGGAGAGAGAAAACGATTGCCACACAAACCCAATTTTCACATTGTGGCTCCCTCAAGTGCCTTTGTTGAGCAGAAGTCTCCATCAATGGGATGGCACGGCCCATAATCTCTCTCTGCTCGCAGCCCCAATTGCCAGGCTCACTATCTCCGTTTCCAAAGGAATGTCAAAGGAGCTTTAGTCGTTGCCAACACGATGTGCTAATGACTCATTAAAAATAACAGCAGAATGAGAAGAGGGGAATGGAACAGTCACCAAAGATCTCATCCTATTTAATGCCATTGCTGGGCAGCGGGAGGGAAACCAGAAGCCCAGAAGATCAGGCTGGACGCTCTCAAGGGCTCTTGGCTCGGCTGCACCAGGATCATCTCGGCCAACACAAATGTTTACCGTCTTCTTGCAAAAAAGTAGCTTGATGGGATGAGAAGTGCAGAGGTCAGGGATCCTGGCCAACGTTAGCGCAGAAACTGCAACACTTAGGAGAAAGGCGAGGGAGGAAGAGCTGATATGGTAGCAGTTTATACAATGATGCACAACCTGGAAAACGGGGAGAGAGGAAACTGTTCCTCCCTCTCTCTTAACCTCAGGACTCCTGGACATGCAGTGAAGCGGAAGGTTGGAAGAGTCACGGCAGATAAAAGAAAGGACTTCTTCATGCAGGGCATGCTTCACCTGTGGAACTCTCTGTCACAGGAGGCAGGGATTTCTTGTTGGTATATACACACAAAAATAGAAAGCAAAGAACTCAGGCCAACAAATACCATTCAATAATGAGAATATTTCCTTTTCACAAACCAACAGTGAACATAGAAAACAAGATTTACGTACAACCATACAATTTATGTGACAATGCAATTTTCAAGAATATATGTCCCAACAAGAGGACAAACTTTATAACACAATAACTGGAAGAAACATATATATACTAGATGCACACCTAACCTTTAAAGAGATCTCTTAGAAAAAGACACACACACACACACACACACACACACACTTTCAGTTTCAAAGACACACAGAGAACAATTGGGTACACATCGACCTTTATAAACTTGGGTGAGAAACTATGTTACTTTATAACTTTTATTCATGCATCTAGTATATGTTTCTTCCAGTTATTGTGTTATATTTGATCCTTTTAGCTGACGAAGGTTAAAGACACCGAAACAGGCCCCTGTCCTGGCTTTAGATTATTGTGGACCCCACCCTTGCTTTAAATCAATAGATTATTGTGGACCCCCCCTTGCTTTAAATCAATAGATTATTGTGGACCCCACCCTTGCTTTAAATCAATAGATTATTGTGGACCCCACCCTTGCTTTAAATCAATAGATTATTGTGGACCCCACCCTTGCTTTAAATCAATAGATTATTGTGGACCCCCCCTTGCTTTAAATCAATAGATTATTGTGGACCCCACCCTTGCTTTAAATCAATAGATTATTGTGGACCCCACCCTTGCTTTAAATCAATAGATTATTGTGGACCCCACCCTTGCTTTAAATCAATAGATTATTGTGGACCCCACCCTTGCTTTAAATCAATAGATTATTGTGGACCCCACCCTTGCTTTAAATCAATAGATTATTGTGGACCCCACCCTTGCTTTAAATCAATAGATTATTGTGGACCCCACCCTTGCTTTAAATCAATAGATTATTGTGGACCCCACCCTTGCTTTAAATCAATAGATTATTGTGGACCCCACCCTTGCTTTAAATCAATAGATTATTGTGGACCCCCCCTTGCTTTAAATCAATAGATTATTGTGGACCCCACCCTTGCTTTAAATCAATAGATTATTGTGGACCCCACCCTTGCTTTAAATCAATAGATTATTGTGGACCCCACCCTTGCTTTAAATCAATAGATTATTGTGGACCCCCCCTTGCTTTAAATCAATAGATTATTGTGGACCCCACCCTTGCTTTAAATCAATAGATTATTGTGGACCCCACCCTTGCTTTAAATCAATAGATTATTGTGGACCCCACCCTTGCTTTAAATCAATAGATTATTGTGGACCCCACCCTAGCTTTAAATCAATAGATTATTGTGGACCCCACCCTTGCTTTAAATCAATAGATTATTGTGGACCCCACCCTTGCTTTAAATCAATAGATTATTGTGGACCCCACCCTTGCTTTAAATCAATAGATTATTGTGGACCCCCCCTTGCTTTAAATCAATACATCAAACACTGTATTGATGCTTTGCACTCTAATGGAACTGGAACCTGAACTATTTAATCAGATATCATTGAACTGAGATATTACACTGGAAAATCTTCAGTTTGAGAAAACTATTGAAACATAAAGTCTGTCCTCTTGTTGGGACATATATTCTTGAAAATTGCATTGTCCATAAATTATATGGTTGTACGTAATCTTGTTTTCTGTGTTCACTGTTGGTTTGTGAAAAGGAATTATTCTCATTATTGAATGGTATTTGTTGGCCTGAGATCTTTGTTTCCTTTCTAATTTTGTGTGTACGGGAGGCAGGGATAGCAGAGGCAGATTTAGGACAGTGCAACCAGTTCCCTCGCTTTGAGCGCAGAGCTTTGGGGCTGCCACAGGGGGCGCCGCCTCTAAGATGTAGAAAGGGAGGGTTTTCTGCCTCTGCCAGGGACCCTCCTGCCTCCATCAGGCCTTTGTCACCCTCACCCGACTCTCCCCTTCCAAGCTGTCGAAGACGGAGCGTCTTTCTTCCCCCGTCCCTCTGCATCTTGATCTGACGCGAGCGATTTGTATTCCCAAGGTAAAATGAGTCCAATTTGGGGGGGGGGGGGTGTTTCCCTGGAAAGTGCACTCACTGCTGCTCAAAGATTAAAAACATCGGCCTGTATAAAACATGCATTTCGGTTGGCAATAAACAAATGGCGATGGGAAGTTGCCAGTGAATAAACGACTCTATCTCGGCGATAGAAATCATGTTTTCATTTCCACTGAAAATAAAAGGATGATTCCTTCCTTTATCACAGTTATGGGAGATTTTCTCCTTTGATGATTATTCCGCAGGCAGGCAGGCAGGCAGGCAGGCAGCCTGCATCAGAGGGCCATGATCCAGCACATCACTGTGCACTTTCCAGCCTCCTTAGCACCCACTGGAAGCCACTGGAGAGGCAGTGGTCGTGTAGTGGTTAGCGTGTTGGACTAGGACCTGGAAGAGATCAGGGTTCGAATCCCTGCTTGTTCCCATGAAGGTCACTGGGTGTGACCTTGGGGGCCGGTCACTGCCTCTCAACCCAATCTACCTTACAGGTTTGTTGTTGCAGAGAAGAAATGAAGAGGGGGAGAACCATGTAGGCCACATTATTATTATATTTATATATATATAATACAGTGGAGCTTCGTGTTACGTACCGTCCTCCTTGCGAATGCTGTGGGTTACACGCTCCACTAACCCGGAAGTAGATGCCCCTTGTTGTGAACTTTGCCCCAGGAGGCGAGCAGAAGTCGCGCGCTGGCAGCAGTGGGAGGCGCCATTAGCGAAAGCGCGCCTCATGTTACGAGCGGTTTCGGGTTACAAACGGACCTCTGGAATGGATTAAGTTCGTAACTGGAGGTACCACTGTAATAATTAAATATAATTGTAGGAACAAACCTCAAAGCGGTTGACAAAAAAACATAACAAATAAAATGATCAATAAGGAAAATTAACGATTTAAGACTTCTGAAAAGTTAAAATAAGGATAGACTAAAAGACAGATTAGGGACCCAGGTGGGTTAAACCACAGAGCCTAGGGCTTTCTGATCAGAAGGTCGGCAGTTCGAATCCCCGCGACGGGGTGAGCTCCCGTTGCTCGGTCCCAGCTCCTGCCAACCTAGCAGTTCGAAAGCATGTCAAAGTGCAAGTAGATAAATAGGTACCGCTCCGGCAGGAAGGTAAATGGCGTTTCCGTGCGCTGCTCTGGTTCACCAGAAGCGGCTTTGTCATGCTGGCCACATGACCTGGAAGCTGCATGCCGGCTCCCTCGGCCAATAAATTGAGATGAGCGCCGCAACCCCAGAGTCGGTCACGACTGGACCTAATGGTCAGGGGTCCCTTTAAAAGCAGATTAAAACTCATGAGATTTTCTTTCAAGGTGTAGACCAACACACAGAGAGAGAGAGAGAGGGAGAGAGAGAGAACAGGGTGGACATAGCTTGAGCACATACTTCCCACCCCAAAGACAAAGGTCCCAGATGTCCTAAACCATTTAGTATGTTTGTTTGCTTGAAGAATTCATGCCCCCCCCCCATTTCACCATAGCAGCTGGAAGGGAGGGAGGCCCAAAATCTAAAACTTTTGGTGAGTAGAACATTGCAACTTTCATGTTGCAAGACCTCCTGGAAGAAAACCATTTCCACTTTTTCCTGCACCCACCTGCCTTCCCTCTGCATCTTTGGTGTGCAGAAATCCCCCCCCCCCAAAAAAAACGGCCCTGATGCTGTTTTTTGAAGCCTTTGCCAGGGAGCAGGGAACATTTCTTGAGCAGCCTGGACAGACTTTAACAAAGGGTCAGGCCAAAGTAAGCTGGGGCACCTCTGGGGTTTCCTTCCAGTGACCGCTTGACCCCACTTGCCAATCACCATCTCACCTCTGCCGGGGTTGCACTCATCTCTTACAAATCCTCTGCTCTTTGGACAGGTGTCTGCAGCTGGAAGCCAAAACAGAGTCTCTTTTGCAAACAGAAGGACTTTGCTCTAGTGGTTTCTCAGCGTAAGAGATAAGCGCCTTCTGGATCAAGTCAGCGGCCCATCCAGGCCCACATCCTGTTCTCACAGTGGCCAACCAGATGCCTATTGAGGAAACCATTAGGAGAACCCAGCAAGCAGCATCTGAGCCCAAGAGAAGAGAGGGCTATCGGAGGCAACTAGCCAGGATGTCTCTGCTCTGCCCTCCCCAGTTGGAGGCAGCGATGCTTCTGAATCCCAGTTGCTGGAAGCCACAGGAGAGGGCCCTGGTGCTCAGATCCTGCTTGCTGGTTGTCCATTGGGGCATCTGCTTGGCCCCTGTGAGAACAGGAGGCTGGAATAGACGGGCCCCCTGTGGTCTGATCCAGCAGGCTCATTTTATGTGTTCATGTTTTTCAATTTGTTTGCGGAGAAAAAATCCGAAGCCTCCCTCTGCCAGATATTTCCAGGACTGCGCATATTAGAAATGGTGCTTCGTTTGCTGCAATTAGCTTCCCTTGGAGCTATGGAGCCGTTTTGCTCTGCTTCTGATGCCAGGCAGCTGTTCTCTGGGAGCAAAGACGACCAAAGCAATTGGCAGAAATGGATCTGTGGAGTTCTAAGCATCCCACAAAATGGGCTGTTTAGTCTGCAGTGTGATGAATCCCACTTCTGAATGGCAAACGTACGACTGAACCGCCATCCTGGATTCTCAGCGCTAGGAAATTATCACATGAAACCTCTGAGCAAATCTAAGGATAAAGATCAAGCAGCCCAGGAGGAAGGGGCTGGATTCCTGCCCTGCCGAAAATGGCCAGATGAAAGCTGTCATCAAGACAGATGGAGATGTTTTGATGGTTGTCCACTCATTCCTGATTTTGTGAATTTGGGGGGGGGGGGTTCAGTGTGGGTGACGCCCTGAAACCTTTCCATTCTTGAGATCCTGTACCCAATGTGGGTTAGAATCCAAGAGAGGATTCTAGCTGCTGTCGGTTGCCATTCTGGGTCCTTGGGTCCCGGAGCTGTAGCCTGGATGCGCGGTGCGATGCAGCGGTGTGGCCAACGGTGGGCTGCGGTGCAGTGTGCGGCCGCCAGCTCAGTGGGATCCAATTCTCGTCGCCAGTGAAATAGAATCACAAAGTGATTTCATGCTCTTTATTGCAGCTCGTAAAACAGTGAATGAATTTCCCCCCAAAACCTCAGGCTTTATATACATTATTTACGCAATGGGTCCCAACTGATTGGCTGATTCTACTTCCCTCCTGGAGCCTCATTGGGCTGCTCCTGCCAGCCAGTTGTTGCATTCTAGGATCCTACCAGCCTAATAGGCTGATTAACTTCCTCCTGGGGTCTGATTGGGCTGCTTGTTGCATTCTAGGATCCTACCTGCCTATTGTTCGAGGATCCAAGCTCAGTACATAACATTGCAACTTATTACCAAACTTAAAACCATGGAGAGACCTGGTCTGAATAGAGACATTGGATTCTTATCTCATTATACATGATAAAGCTAGTTTTAGCCATCTCACCCCTTGCTTTTTCCTGCAAGACCAATTGCAGTCGTTAACAGTCGTCAACAGGTTTACCACAGCTATCAGCCTATCACCCATTCCCACCACCCTTCTGAGTAATACCCCTCCCACCTTCTCACTATATGTAAGGGTCTGGTGACTTCTGTTTCACTGTATCTGAAGAAGTGTGCATGCACACGAAAGCTCATACCAAGAACAAACTTAGTTGGTCTCTAAGGTGCTACTGGAAGGAATTTTTTTATTTTGTTTTGACTATGGCAGACCAACACGGCTACCTACCTGTAATCAGTACATAACAATTATTGAACTGGTCAGAGAAGCTTCCTTGCAAAACAATGACCTTAGCTAGCCACGTAAGTGTCCCCATCCAAAGAATGGGGTGCAAGGGTGGTGCAAGAGCTGAAACTAAGGGATGGTTGTGTTCCTACCTAGCAGCCAGAGGGGTGGAAGCTGGAGACACAGAGACTTGCTTCTTCTGTGCTGGATCCAAAACCGTGACTAATGGAGAAGCAAGGTCTGTTGGGGTGTTGATGCCGTGAGCCCCTCCATCCCATGCTCAAGTTGTATATATGTGTCAATAAAACCATGTATCCTAAAGATACCACAGTCTTTGCTGACCTCCATTCCAGGGAAACCAAGCCTAAGTCTAGAACCCCTGGCGTCTCTGACCGCTTGGAGATTGAAGTGGGGGAAGAAGAAGAAGAAGAGTTTGGATTTGATATCCCGCTTTATCACTCCCCGAAGGAGTCTCAAAGCAACTAACATTCTCCTTTCCCTTCCTCCCTCACAAGAAACACTCTGTGAGGTGAGTGGGGCTGAGAGACTTCAAAGAAGTGTGACTAGCCCAAGGTCACCCAGCAGCTGCATGTGGAGGAGTGGGGACACGAACCTGGTTCACCAGATTACGAGTCTACCGCTCTTAACCACACCACTACACCACACTGGCTCACACTGGGGGTGCAATGCTATGTTTGTGGTAGGAGTGGAAGATTGAATTCTTCCATGTGGGTGAAGAGCTGCAATGAAAGGAGAGCAGGCATCATCCCGGGGGAAGAACATCTCTGTGTTCACTCATGGAAATGCTTCTCCAGAGGCTGGCACCTCAACCATGAACAATCTGACCACAAGCACACTCCACCAGATGCATTATTCATCCTCCATCAATGGACGGCTTGCAGCACTTGTTTGGAGGGTTATGCAAAGAGCACCGGGAGAAGGAACACACAACTACCCCTTCTGGGATAATTCCTTTATTTTTAAAAACACAGAATTTTGACGTTGCGGTTTGGGGAGCTTGGTGCAGCTTTGTGGATTCAAATGGTCAGAAAGGAGATTCAGGCTAAATGTCAGGAATAACTTTCTGAGAGTAAAAGCTGAGAGTGACTTTCTGAGAGTAAAAACCATGGAACAGACTCCCTCCTTCACAGGAGGTTTTTAAAGAGAAGTCGGATAGCCGTCTGACAAGGACACTTGAGCTGTGAGTCCATCATTGCAGGGAGTTGGACTAGAATCAAAGAGTTGGAAGAGACCACAAGGGCCATCCAGTCCAACCCCCTGCCAAGCAGGATGACCCTCAGAGTCCCTTCCAGCTCTAATATTCTATGAAGATCAAGATCCTTCTCAGACTTAGATCCTTGGGATGGTCTCTTGAAAGCAGGAGTACCTAACCACCCCCAGCACATCTCACCTTTGCACAGCATCACTGAGTTGGCAGACCTCCGTCCAAGATGCCACTCCCAGCAGAGCCTCACAATTAAGTCTGCCTGTAGTAAACGAAACTGAAGTTTATTTAACAATGACTAAGATAAAGGCCTAATTGAAAGCAAGTCAAACAATGGGAAACAGATGGTTACAGATAAAAGACAGAAATTAAGCCCATTCAAGAGTTTTTTAGTTATTGCATTTGGGATGGGAAGAAGAATCTTGTTAATAAATAGATTGGTTTCCCAGATGGTCAACCTGCGCCGTGCATTCACTTTGCAGAGATGGGTGGAGGAGCGGATCCAATAATGCAGAGAGCTCCTTTTTTCTGGGACAAGTTTGGGATGGGAGGCAGAAGAAACAAAGCTGGTTCCAAAATGTGGGGTGGATAAAGGAGACAGACGAAGGAGCAAATATTGGTGGAGACGCAGGTACCGGTAGGTAGAAATTGATACAAGCCCCATTGTTAGAGGGGTGAGTGGGTGGGGGTGGAGTGCTTTGCAATGCCTAGTTAAACTATGGAACTGCCTCCCACAGGACACAGAGATGACCACTATCTTCGGGTAAATAACAAAAGAATCAGTTGGGTGCCTAGATTCAAAATTCAGGGCTAAACTCACTCTCCAGCAGGAGAGAGCCCCAAGTAGCAGCACAAAGGTTTAGCAGCAGTATAACACGGGAGCATAGATTTTATTTCATTTGGTTGCATCCAATGAAGCACCTGCTTCTTTCTACACCTCTTGCAATAAACAGACCACATATTGTTAAGTAAGTTTAAAATGTTTTACTTACAAATTGTTCTAAAGGTCATATTCATGCATTTATACTAGAGGCAGAATTCTCTCAGGTAGAAATTACAGAGAGATAGCTTCAAACATGTGTTCTAAGCTTGAAGCTTGCTTAGGCATGTCTTCTTTGCAAAAACAGAGAGGGAACAGGAAGAGAAGGCTTCATTCCGCTCCTGTCAGAGAAGAGGGGGCAGGACCTAGCTGAGTGGGGATTAAACTCTATGGTCTTAACCCCTTCATGTACTAACAGCACTCATGCATAGTTACATTTGACTGCAATTTCCCTCATAATGGGCATCTGGTCGACCACTGAAAATCGCGGAAGATCTGCTCCCTGCCTTGCAGTCCTTTCCCCACTTGACCTGGAAGGGTCAGGCCCTGACTGACTCCATCTATAAATCTTGGGCTGGGTGTTGTTGGGGGTGGTTCTTGGAAGTGGGTTGTTGCTGTTGCTGAAGTTAATTTTTTAATATCTTTATTTTGGATCTTATGATTTATGTGGAACTTGTTCTGTTTGGTTGTGTACTTTTAGATGTTTTCTTTTGCTGTTGTTTTGTTTACTGTTTATTACTACTTTTACTATGTTTGTAATTATATATATGTTTTATGTAGTAAGCCGCCTTGAGCATCGTTTGAACTATGGGCCCTTTGGGCTCTTTTTATGTTCCGATGTTCTCTCTTAGTCCCAGAATTGCATTAGCAAATGCACAATAAGGGCCGTGTTGATGGATTACCCCGATTTAAAGGTCTACACCCACATTGTAGATTCCGTCCCAGGAGATCAGATGCACCTTCACCAGCGCCCCTTCCCTCTTGCACTTTAGACACTCACAGACAAAAAAGCTTTTGTGTTCCCCCTTCCCCCCTCTATCAGTCTTAGCTGGCCCTCAAATTTGGTTGCAGCTGAGTATCCTCTGCAACTGATCACTTGTCTCTGTTACCTCATTTGTTTTGCTGTATTAAATTTATTCTCTGATTGTATCCATCTACTTCTTGTTAGATGCCTTAAGCATCTCATTTGTGGTGTGGAAAGGCAGGATAGAAGAAGCATTTAAACTTTAAAAAAATCTAATGCTTAGAAAACACAGTTCTCCGTGGGTTTGTATGATTGGACTCCCTCTCTCTCTCTCTCTCTCTCTCTCTCTAACACACCCCAACATGAAGACACACACACACAGCAGGACTTTATCTCATCCACCTATTATTTTATCTGAAAGCCTATCAGATAATTTCCACCTGAGTTTATCTTGAACGGAGTGTTACAAGAATGGTCAGATCATATCAGCTGCACTGCAAAAGCAGCCCAGAAATTTCTGGCCAGAAGCCACCAGAAGTCAAATGAGGCAAGCAGGAAATGGCAGCTTGGAATCCCTGATGTGGTTTTGGCCTGGGATCTTTCCCCTCCAAAACAACCACCCTGGGCGTCCCCTGAGAGAAACTCTGTGCCCCCTTGCAGGGCCACAGAGGGGGGAGAACTGAGTCCTGCTCCTGGCCACATCCTGGTCTTCTGGAAACCCCTGAAAGTTTGGGGTGACTCCCTTGAGTTGCTCCTTGAGTGCATCCAGGCCTGGCCCTCCTCCCAGGAAGGCAGTTGATGCCTCTGGCTTGCCATGTCTTCCCACATCATTTTTAAGAGAGAGAGAGTGTTGGGACGATTCTATGAGCCCACACAGCACACACACACCAGAACGTTGCGCACCGTGTTGGCATACCACGGTGTCTCTGCGCTGGCCGTGGGCGACGTGTTGGCAAACCACGTTATCCTGAGGCATCGGAGTAACTGACACATACCAGGGTGAACAATGGAGAATGGCGGATGCCTAGTAAACATCAGGAGCTACACGAGATGAGCACGAGGAGGGAGCATGGAGACCAAGCACGTACCTAATGGCAGGGTCCTGGGTGAGGCTTGGGGGTGTCACCCTATGCCATATATGGGGTGGAAAGTTTTCAAAAGTTTCCCCTGTTGGGACCAGAGTTATGCTAATGTGGTTAATGTTTAAACATGTTGTTGAAACCCAATAAAAGGAGGGCTCCGCGAGGAGTCGAGGTCGCCTTCCCGTAAACTCATCCTGTCCTAGGGTCTCGTTATTTTCATCATCCCCGCAAGAGAGAGAGGTTTTATTAGTCTTCTGATGTAAAAGCAGCATAAACAGCCAGAAGCGTCAATGGATGGATGCAAAGTGATGGCCAAGGAGCAGCATAGCCTGTCAATGAAAAGATAGGCATGTGGAGCACAAACTAGAGGTGAATTGGGAAGGGGTTGTGGTGGAAAGGGAGACCTTCGTGCTTTATTTCTGGCATCGTGGTATCTCTGAGCTCCAGCATGGCATCATGGGCAGAGTGCTGTATCTGGGAGACTCGGCCATGAAGCTCACTGGGTGTGGTCTCAGGCCAGTCACTTCTCTCAGGCTACCCTACCTCACAGGGTTGTTGTGAGGAGGAAATGGGAGAACCAGGTATATAAATGTAATGAATGAATAAATAAATAAGATCAGGTGCTGAATCCAACGAGGGTTAACTAGGGATGGATGGATCTGTCCATTTTGGTTTTGCTCAGTTTTTCATTTGTCCATTCTTAAGTTCAGTTCTCCACATTTTCACACCAGTTTGTGATTTTATTTTTTTATTGCAAAGAAAGAAGACCTGGTGAAAATCCATTAGCATTTTAGTGCAAATTTATCCCAAAATGCACATGGGTGTGTGTGCAATTTTGCTTAATGTACCCATTTTTGCAACACAATTTCCCCTAATATAATACATTTGTGTGTGTGTGCTATTTTCCACAAATGTGTACATTTTTAATGCACTTAACTCCATGGATATAGAATCATAGAATCATAGAATCCTGGAGTTGGAAGAGACCCCAAGGGCCATCCAGTCCAACCCCCTGCCAAGCAGGAAACACCATCACAGCATTCCTGACAGGTGGCTGTCAAGCCTCTGCTTAAAGACCTCCAAAGAAGGAGACTCCACCACACTCCTTGGCAGCAAATTCCACTGTCAAACAGCTCTTACTGTCAGGAAGTTCTTCCTAATGTTTAGGTGGAATCTTCTTTGCATTTTTGCATGTGTCTGGAGAACTCCATTGCAAGATTGGAAGAAGTGTGACATTGGAAGGATGGTTCTCAAGCTGTTTTGAAAAGTGTGCATTAGGTAGATCCACCTTCAAATGAAAACTGAATCAAATCCCCACCCCTGGGATCAAGTCTCTCTGGCATGTGGAGAGGACATATCCAGATGGTTTCAATGCACTATCATAATATTTCAGCATGTCTGAACTGTTGTCCAGTTTTACAGTGCAAAACTCATTGAGAACTTAAAAAAAACACCCTGGATAATAGATGATTTTTAAAGTTATGTTTATCGTGTCGTAGGGCTCTAAAGAGCCCTCTGGGGAGCGTGCAAGAAGTAAAATATAAAACAGCAAAGCACACCTCATAAAATCCCTAAAACATCCAAAATTGGACTGATGAAACCACCTAAAAGCAGCAGTATAAAAATATATCATTATCCAATTTCTAGCAGCTTATAAATCCTTTAGCAATAAACTTAAGTCAAACTCTCAGATGATGGGGAAAATAAAGCAGCTTTTAACATGCACTTAAAGAGGGGGGGCAATCAGTTTTTTCCTTCCAGGAGAAGGGGCTTGACAGCACAGGTCTCCCCTTTGAGAAGGCCCCACCCCTTATCCCAACCAACCAATGGGTGGCCAGACAGGCAAGCCCCTCTCAGGAGGGGGGCTCATCTTGGGATCAGGTGCAAAGAGCAAAGGGGGGGGTCTGCCTCATTGACGCCTTTAATTTTCCTTTTAAAAAAATCAAATTGTTTTTTAAAAAGTGAAAAAATAACGAAAAGAAAGAGAATTGGACATTTAAACCATAAAGCATCACAGCCTGGAAGGACAAAAGTAGAAAGATGCAGCAGGGTTAGCTCATGGAAAGATCCCAAATACAAATAAGATTTGTGAAAATAAAAGCATTTGCCTTCCTTAGTGAGAATAAAGAGCCAGACATTTGCACATACTGGCGGCACGGAGCCACCAGCTGCCTCGATATTTGTATAATAATAATAATAAACTTTTATTTATACCCCGCCCTCCCCAGTCAGGAACCGGGCTCAGGGCAGCTAACAATCATAAAAACCACAACAAACCACAAACAATCAATTAAAAACACAGATTAAAATACAATGTAAAATTCCAATTTTAAAATGTCACCTCATATCAAACAGTCCACCAACAGAATAACATAACAAGGCAATTAAACTCCACCCAACCCAAAAGCCTGGCGAAAGTTCCGTCTTGCAGGCCTTGCGAAAGGATGCCAGATCCTCGTCTCCTGTGGCAGACTATTCCACCA
Source organism: Darevskia nairensis (assembly GCA_034642065.1). Taxonomy (NCBI): domain Eukaryota; kingdom Metazoa; phylum Chordata; class Lepidosauria; order Squamata; family Lacertidae; genus Darevskia; species Darevskia nairensis. Next base: position 629,142 of record JAWWNI010000310.1, read on the forward strand.
TGTTGGGGCCATGACCGAAAACGCCCTGGCCCTAGTAGCTGCCAGCCTGATATCCTTATGGCCCGGGATCTCCAGGATGTTATTATTTGAGGACCTCAAGGTCCTACCAGGGGCATACCAGGAGAGGCGGTCCCTTAAGTACGTGGGTCCTAGGCCGCGTAGGGCTTTAAAGGTCAAAACCAGCACCTTAAACCTGATCCTGTACTCCACCGGGAGCCAGTGCAGCTGGTAAAGCACTGGGTGAATGTGGTCCCGCTGCAAAGACCCCGTAAGGAGCCTCGCCGCGGCATTCTGCACCCGCTGGAGTTTCTGGGTCAGCCTTAAGGGCAGCCCCGCGTAGAGCAAGTTACAATAATCTTGTCTGGAGGTGACCGTTGCATGGATCACTGAAATAAAATCATGCCATATATGAAGAAAAATGGCCATTCGAGGTCTGCCCTTCAGATACTTTCAGTTAGTGAGAGAGCTCCTCAAAAAGGGTTACTTGTAAAAACCCTTGAATACCAGAAACCCAAATTATTAAAAGGTCTTGCAAGATCTGGCAATACAGCCCTGAGCTACTGCTAAGTGATGACTGTTTAGTTCTCCACTTTCCAAATCCCGCTCTGTGTCCATATGGAAGTTTAAGGGTGCCAGGTGGAAAGATGGAGTAATAGGGGTTTTTTCTTAGCTATCAAAGAGATCTCAGCAGACCTCTCAATCCAAAATTAGGCCAGTTTTGAGCAGTCCCACCATGTGACTTTATGGGTTAATGGCAGCCTTTCAAATCATGCTCAAAATAAACAAACAGGGAGCCACTTTCAGCACAAGAGTAATGTGCTCCCAGATGTTCACATCTGCTAGCAAGAGCAGCCACAATTCAAAGCAGCTGAATTTTTCCAGATTCTCTTTGAAAAGTAGCACCATGGAGAGCGCTTTAGCCCAGTCCAGCCTAGAGGTGCCTGGGAGATGAGGAGGGTGAGTTACACGCCCTTCGCTCTAAGGTCCCAGGACAGAAGGAGAAAAAAATGAAGATATGGGGAAATGTGGACAGTTCTGGTTGCTTTATCCCGAAAAGGAAAAAATAATAATAATTCTAGCCTGCATCAACAGAAGTCTAGTGTCCAGATCAAGGGAAGTCACAGTCCTGCTATATTCTGCCTTGGTCAGACCACACATGAAATCCTGTGTCCAGTTCTGAGCACCACAATTTAAGGAGGATATTGACAAGATGGAAGATGTGCAGAGGAGGGCAACCAAGATGATCAAGGATCTGGAAACCAAGCATGATGAGGAATGGTTGAAGGAGCTGGGTATGTTTAGCCTGGAAAAGATATGAGGAGACATGAGAGTCATCTCAAGGGCTGTCCCACGGAAGATGGAGCAAGCTTGTTTTCTCCTTCTCTGGAGGGAAGGACTCAAACCCATGGCTTCAAGTCACAAGAAAGGAGATTCCGACTAAACATATGGAAAAACTATCTGACAGTAAGAGCTGTTCAGCAGTGGAACGGTCTCCCTCTGGAGGTGGTGGACTCTCCTTCCTTGGAGGTTTCTAAGCAGAGGTTGGATGGAAAGATTGCAGCAATCGGGACTTTTAGCTTAGAGAAAAGGCGAGTAAGAAAAGAGTACAGTGAAGGCAATTGCAGGCACTGCCATGCTAAACGCCCGAGTTCTTACCAATGTTGGACGGGTGTTTTGTGGCACTTGTAGCAGTGCCAGTTTTGCCCATCGAAGCAGCTGAGTGGAAGCATGTCAAGTGAGGCGACCTTCTAATAGCACAACAAAATCTGAAACGGTAACAAGTGTTGTGTATTTGTTCAAAATCCAATTAAAACTACTTACGGTTTAATTCAACAAAAGGGATGAACGTGATCCCCTGGTATAGTGGTGGGCTTTGGGCTTCTGAATTTCAGCGGCACTCTGGGTGATGACAAAATTCAGTGGCCCCTGCCTCTTGCCTTCTATTCTAAGTCATTGTTGCAGCCCCCCCTGGGCAACCTCCCGGCTCAGTGCCCAGTCCTGGCAAACCGGTTGCATTCCTCAAAATCTGCCTCTGAGTGGTGCCAGCTTTTCCAAACCATTTACACCTCCAGCACCCAAACACCATTATGTGATAGTCATTTACACCTCTTAGTGCCCCCCGAGGTAATGCCATCACTCTCCAGGGGGTTCTGCCACCCATCCTGAAAGCCCCAGCCCCAGGGGGCGCTTCCCCCGACTGCCCGCTTGCCCATGAAAAGCTGCAGCGGTTCTCTTTGCAAACCCTGCAATGAGAGCAAACAGGAACTGTCAAAAAGCAGCCGTGGCAACAGCCACTCAGAGGCCGCTGGCCCCTTGGCTGATGGGGGGGGGCAGGTGCTCCAGACCCTCCCCTCATGTAATACCAGCAGAATACAAACCCGTCCGACAAGCGAACAGTGTGTGCCACACCAGGAGAGAAAGGGCAGGTTGGCTGCAGAACCAGGAGGCAGCTGCAGGCACAGCTGCCACGCCGTGATGCATTGGCCAGCAAGCACTGACCTTTTTCATGCAGCTCTTAGAATCACAGAAACAGAGCTGAAAGGGACCCCAAGGGTCATCTAGCCCAACCCCCTGCCATGCAGGAATCTCAGCTGACCAACGGGCATCCGACCTCTGCTTTAAAACTTCAATGACTCGTGAAAGCATGCAATTGTAAAGTTGGAAGAATAAGAATTTTATTATTTATTTGCTACCCGTCTACAGTGGAACCTCGGTTTTCGAACGTAATCCATTCCGGAAGACCGTTCGACCTCTGAAATGTTCGAAGACCGAGGATCAAGGGGTTGGCTGCAAAGTCAATGGCTTCCGAGGTCCATTTTTCATTCCCCCCCCCCCATTGACTTTGCAGCCAACCCCTTGATCCTTGGTTCAGCTTCTGAGGCGTGTTCGGAAATGGAAGCAATTACTTCTGGGTTTTCAGCAATTGGGTTTGAAATGTTTGGCTTCCAAGATGCTTGAAAATTGAGGTTCCACTGTAATAATGATGATGATGATGATGATGATAATTTTTTGATTTGTATGCCACCTTTCCACAGTTAAAAACACTGCTCAAGGCGGCTTACAACATGACAAGATTTTGTTGTTGTTGTTGTTCAGTCGTTCAGTCGTGTCCGACTCTTCGTGACCCCATGGACCAAGGCACGCCAGGCACACCTATCCTCCACTGCCTCTCGCAGTTTGGCCAAACTCATGTTGGTAGCTTCGAGAACACTGTCCAACCATCTTGTCCTCTGTCGTCCCCTTCTCCTTGTGCCCTCCATCTTTCCCAACATCAGGGTCTTTTCTAGGGAGTCTTCTCTTCTCATGAGGTGGCCAAAGTACTGGAGTCTCAACTTCAGGATCTGTCCTTCTAGTGAGCACTCAGGGCTGATTTCTTTAAGAATGGATAGGTTTGATCTTCTTGCAGTCCATTTACATAATTACAAAAGTCATAAATAAACCACATAAAAAAAATACACAACAAAATGGATTTTTTTTGCCACATAAATCAAAATCTAAAATTAATAATACAGCATTAATATCACAGTTTAAAATGGCATAGGTAAAAAATAACAGCAATTTAAACAAAAAACAAAACAAAATGGAGCAGCAGCGGCAGCAGCAGTCCTTTATAGAGCCCGTCAGGCCCCGCCCCAGGCCAGGTGATGAGTGGCAGGACTGGGGTCCTCAGGCGCTCAGCAGGGGAGTCCTCTGAGCAGGGAAGTTGCCCCAGCCACTCTGGGCAGCTTCCAGCAAAATACAAAAAGGCAATAAAAACATCCCAATACAAGGCTGCCTTCATATGTCTTCTGAAAGTCATAGAGTTGTTTATCTGTTTGGCATCTGACGGGAGAGCAGGGACTCCAGGGCTCATCTCACCCCGGCCTGCCTTGCAATGGACTCATTGCGTGAGTCTCAGGGTTGGGCATCTGCCTTGCTAAAACACACAGGCTCCCCCAAGACGGCTTGGAAAGCGACTCGGATCTCTGCATTCTGAGCAAACTGACCTTGGCTCCCAGGCAGGCAGCTTTGTTCTCCTGAAATGTGTACCAATTAGTCTGCGAGCAAATTGCTGCCAAAGGGATGTTTGTGAACTTCCTACTCTGAGTCGGCTGCAATCAAGAAAGCAAATAAAGACCCCGGGAAGAGAGAGGAAGATGGAGGGCCTCATCCAGAGGAAAACCAGGCCCTGGCAGTCCGCCAGGCTCCTCATCTCCATAAAAATTCTAATAGGAAGGCAGGAGGGCTGGGGAATGGCGGGAGAATTATGAAAGACGCCAAGAAGCGATTAAGAGAAACGAAGGCCGGGTGGGCTCTGCTCCTGGTGGGGGGCGAGGAGACGGAAGACGGGGGAAGATAAATCTGGAAAGCAGTTGGACACGGAGTCAAGGGAGCTCTGAATCCAGGCTGGGGTCAAGGGGAGAAATTGTGATAAATGCATATATTTGTGGAAATAACACAAACCATGTATTGTTACAGGTTTGGTGGGTCAGTGTGAAGTGGCCGTGGAATAGACAAGCTCCACACTAAGAATCATGACACAAGGAACTGAAAATAACACGGCCGATATCAGGATGTCATTGTGCACATCTATGGTGCGTTGTGGGTTTAACCACAGAGCCTAGGGCTTGCCAGTCAGAAGGTCGGTGGTTCGAATCCCCGCGGCGGGGTGAGCTCCCGTTGCTCGTTCCCAGCTCCTGCCCACCTAGCAGTTCGATAACAAGTCAAAGTGCAAGTAGATAAATAAGTACCGCTGCAGCGGGTAGGTAATCAGCGTTTCCGTGCGCTGCTCTGGTTCGCCAGAAGTGGCTTTGTCATGCTGGCCACATGACCTGGAAGCTGTACGCCGGCTCCCTCGGCCAGTAAAGCGAGATGAGCGCCGCAACCCCAGAGTCGGACACGACTGGACCAAATGGTCAGGGGTCCCTTTACCTTTACCTATGGTGCGTTTGGAGCCCTGTGTCCAGTTGGTGTTGTTGTATACTTCAGTATAAGTGTATTGTAAATAAATGAGCAAATAAGAAAGTTTGTTTCTTTTCCCTCCCTTCTTTCGTAAACAAGAGATAAGGTATAAGCGTGGTTTCTGACATAAGCATTATAAAAGTTAATTTGGGGGCTAAACTAAATTTGGGGGCGCTGAGCGGATCTTTGCACCATGCTGGCGCATATGCTAAAGACTGCGCCGCTCACAGCAGCTGAAGAGTTGCCTGTGGGAAACCTGCAAGCAGGATCCGAGCACAAGACCCCCCCCCCTGCAGCTTCTAGCTTCTAGTATTCAGAAGCATTGCTGCCTCTGGCTGTGGAGGTAAAGGAGAACCATTCTGGCTAGGAGCCATGGATTGCCGTCTCCTCCATGCATTTCTCAAAAGGCATTCCATAGCTTAACTCTCATAATTGTTATTATTTATTACATTTATATACTTGCCTTCATCCAAGGATCGCAGGGCAGCTTGCAGTATAACTATGTGCTGCATGGAGATTTTTCCGCATCCTGGTTGTGATGGAGAGGAGGAGGAAGACCTCTGCAGTATGCTTAGGGCAACTGTAGGTGTTTGAGGCATCCATGTCCCCAGTCATGACCCTACCCACAATTGAAATGAATGGAGAGCAGAGGGAGCTCTCTGTTTACCCTGGAGTGCCTGTACGAATGTGCTGGCCCAGGGCAGGTGCCTCTGGGCACGTGCAGAGTTCCCGTTCCTTCTCCTTCTACCGTGCCACTCCTGTGTGACTGCCCTGCCTTCGCTCGCCACTAGGAGAAACGGATTGTGATGGGAGGTGCATCTCCTCCTCTGCTCTGTCATCTCACTGCTAGGCAACTGTGGATGTGATCTGGCAGCAGATGGGGAGAGAGGCAGACTGGGAGGCAGCAAGAGGGCAGCCCTCCATCAGCCGGCAAGCACAGCTTCACTGGGGCTCAGAGAGGCAAAGGAGGCTCTGCAAATCCCTGCAGAGTTTGCTTCCTGCTCCTCTTGACTTCTGAGCACCAGTGGCAGCTTCTGGAAGGAACAGAATTTAGAAGGAGGAAAATATGAAATAATTCCTTGCATCATGAACTGGGATTGAAAAAACCCAACAACCAGCCCTACATGCCCAAAGGGATTTATTTGGGGATTTTAATTATCAAATCAGGGAATTGCAGAGATTGAAGGGATCCTGGGGGGCATCTAGTCCAACCCCCTGCAATTCAGGAATCTCAGCTAAAGCATCCATGACAGATGTCTATCCAAGCTCCACTTCAAAACCTCCAAGGAAGGAGAGTCCACCACCTCCTAAGGGAGACCATTCCACTGTTGAATGACTCTTCCCATCAGAAAGTTCTTCCTGATATTTAGCTGGAATCTCCTTTCTTGTAACTTGAAGCCATTGGTTCAAGTCCTACCCTCCAGAGAAGGAGAAAACAAGCTTGTTCCCTCTTCCATCTGATAGTGCTTCAAATATTTGAAGATGGCTCTCTATCTCTTCTCAGTCTCTTTTCCAGACTGAACATACTCAGCACCTTCAACCGTTCCTCATCAGGCTTGGTTTCCAGACCCTGGATCATCTTGTTTGCCCTCCTCTGCACACACTCCAGCTTGTCAACATCCTTCTTAAATTGTGCTGCCCAGAACTGGATACAGTATCCCAGATGTGGTTTGTCTAAGGCAGAATAGAGTGGGACTATGACTTCCCTGGATCTGGACCCTAGACTTCCTCCTGTTGAGGCAGCCTAGAATAGCATTTGCTTTTCTTGCTGCTGCATCACACTGTGGACTCATGTCCTGCATTTGAGACAAGTCAGTGGAGGGGCTGATGGGGCTCAGTTTTGCACAGAATTGGAGGGTGCAGTGATTAAAAAAACAAACCCTGAGGACTTATCCAGAGAACTGTCTGGTCTGATTGCATTGGATGAGTTAAATTTACCTTCCACTAAATTAATCTATAAGCTTCCTGGGCAGGGACTGGTTTTCTTGTTGGGATGGGGAGACAGACAGACAGAGAGAAGGATCCTGGCTGGAACCAGAAACTCAAATTCCTCCTCTAGAAGCTAATCCCTCCTCCTGAGCACAGAGGGCGAGCGAAAAGAGAAGCCCTGAAATGCACAGCAGATTTTGAGGACTAATTTGTAACTTTGATCTCCGCAGGATCATTTGGAGACACTTCTTCAGAACTGAAATGCAGACTCCAAGCACTGCTTTATCGGGATGATTTGTGCCACTTTTAAAATAAAAGTTAAACACCTTCTCTTGGTTATGCCACCTAAATAATGTAATATTAGAAAATGTCAGGGGAGGAAATCCTAAACTGCATCTTTCACTGGGGTGTATGTATGGTGGTGGGGGAGGCTGTTGAGTTCTGCTCTGAATATAGTTTGTGCTTTTCCGCAGCATCTGTGCTGTTAAAATTATCCACTTCTTCTTCTCTTTTCCTCTGCCGTGGCAAAGTGTTAATGAATAATATTTATTTTATAGGTGTGATTCAGTAATCAGTGCTGTTTGTCCTCAGAGTACTCATCCAAACTGTGTTAATGTGCATCCAGGAGGCCTGCCTGGATCTTTCAACGAAAATGCTCTCCTTTTGGCTTCCTCGGTAATTAAAATCATCTTGTTTCCCAGGCATTCTGGTCTATATTTGGCAGTGCTGCAAACCACCCTCTGCCTCAGGTCCTCTCTTGTCAGGTTTTCTTGATTGCTCCACTGGAGAAACTGCCAAGGAGAGGCAAGGTTCACGGGCGCATGCCCTGCCCTTTGCTTGCAGCGCATGGTGCTCTCAGGTAGACTGACTTGGAACAATGAGTTTCCCTGGTCACATGGACTTTGCCCTTTTCACAGCCTCTGCACAGAGGGCCAGCCTCTTCCCTGCGTTGTCCACTGCAACCCCCAGGTCCTGTTCCTGGTCCATTTCCATCAGTTCAGATGTGAAATGAAGGCTATTATTATTGTCCTGATATGCATCACTTTGCACTTTCCCCCATTGAATTGCATTTGCCTCATTACTGCCCATTCATCCAGTTTGGACAGCTCCTTTTGGGCATTCTGTTTTGATTTTAATCGCTGAGCAATTTGGTGCACAAACTTGGCGATTGTGTTGCTCACCCCTAGCCCTGAATCATGGACCTCTACAGTTGGAAGGGACCCCCAAGGGTCTTCTAGTCCAGCCCCTCCAATGCAGGAATCACAACCAAAGCGTCCCTGACTTCTGTTTAAGAAGGAGAGTCCGCCACCTTCTGAGTCAGCCACCATTATGAAACATTTTCAAAGCACGAGTCCCAATACAGATCCTTGATCACTACTGGGAAAAACATAGCTTTAACTATAGTGTAGTGTAGGAAGGTAGTGTAGAGCTAATGGGCCCATCCATCCCAGCCACCAGGAACCGCTCCATCTCCTGGTCCCAGGCAAAACCACTCCGACCCATGCCTGGAAAGTCTGGGGCAAGCGGAAAACTGCTCTGACCTGTGCTTTTCAGGTACAGGGCAATTGGAGTGCGGACAAACCCTCGCTCCTTAAATAGTTTTGTCTCTCTCTCCGCAATCTGCTGCCTCAAGAGTGGCAGGAAGGGAGGAAGGAGCCAGGATTAAAATAATGATTTAAGTTAAAAGCAACAATACATATCTCATTTCTCCAGATGCTGAGCTGCACCAGGAAGATGGAAAACAATGTATCTTGCAGCAAAAAAGCAAAACAAAGAGCACCAAGATGATGAATCATTTAATTACTTCTTCTTCTTCTTTTTTGCTGTTGTTGTCTGTTCAACACCAAGCCGTCATCAAAGAAAGTGCAGCCAGATACGAGGGGAAACTCCTCAGAGCCGGAACGCAAAGAAACAGGAAGGCCCAGAGCAGGAGAACATCCCGATTTTCAGATCAGGAAAAGATGCGGTGGGACCAACCCACCATCCAAGGCTCCCCTCTTTTCATTTCAGTGGGTCGCTGAGGTAGAAATTCTGCAAAATCTGTTATCAGTACAGCCAGCTTCATGTACGCAAAAGTAGGACCTGATCGCAAAACCGGTAAGAGCCAATTTAGGAGGAATTTAACACTGACTGTCAAGAAAGTGTTATGACAGAGTCAAGAAAGACAAAGTGCAAGGAGGGATCTGCAGGCACAGCTATGAGAACTTGGGTTGAGTAAGTGTTTTCAACAGGGCCGGATTGAGGTTTGATGCGGCCCTAAGCTCCTGAAGGTAATGGGGCCCTTTATATGGGAGACCTACATTGGCTCCAAGTACCTTTCCAAGTACAATTCAAAGTGTTGGTGCTGACCTTTGAAGCTCTAAATGGCCTCAAAGGCCCAGTAGACCTGAAGGAGCGTCTCCACCCCCATCGTTCTGCCTCGACACTGAGGTCCAGTGCTGAGAGCCTTCTGGCGGTTTCCTCACTGCGAGAAGCCAAGTTACAGGGAACCAGGCAGAGGGCCTTCTCGGTAGTGGCACCCACCCTGTGGAACGCCCTCCCACCAGATGTCAAAGAGAACAACAACTACCAGACCTTTAGAAGACATCTGAAGGCAGCCCTGTTTAGGGAAATTTTTAATGTTTAATAGACTATTGTATTTTAATATTCTGTTGGAAGCCGCCCAGAGTGGCTGGGGAAGCCCAGCCAGATGGGTGGGGTATAAATAATAAATTATTATTATTATTATTATTATTATTATTATTATTATTATGTTCAACTGTCCTTTGTCAACAACAAATTGTCTCTGCTTTTTGTGTTGAATATATGCTATATGGTAATTTATGGACCTCATAGATATCTCAAGCCATTTGCACACAACAAAATATTTTCTTGCACAGCCAGGTTCTGGTTGTGGGTTTCTTCCCCTGGGGCATCTGGTTGGCCACTGGGAGAAGAGGTTGCCAGGCGAGGCGAGACCCCTTTGGCCTGATCCGGCGGCTGCTCTGGGGTTCTTCTGACATTCTTAAGGGGGCAGAAAAGGTGGGAGGTGCTATATGGGGCAGACCAACGCTGTGGCCTTGCCCAGGGTGTGGGCTGTGTGACCCTCACCACTTTGCTGGGATATAAAACACATTCTTGGGTGGTGCTCACCTAACCAGCTGAGCCCAGTAGAAGTCCCATCTTTCAAGAAAGTCCTTCATCATGTAGCACATGGTGAAACTATGGAACTCACTGCCAAAGGAGGCAATGATGGCCATCAACACAGATGGCTTTAAAAGAGGATTGGAGAAATTTGGAGAAGAATACGGATATTAAGGGCTCCTATGTTCTGCCCCCACTGTTGGGAGGCAGCAATGCTTCTGAATCTCAGTTGCTGAAAACCGCAGGAGAAGAGAGGGCTCCTGTGGCCGGATCCTGCTTGAGGTTTTCCATCTTGTCGGCCGTTGTGAGAAAGGATGCTGGACTAGATGGGCCATTGGCCTGATCCAGCAGGCTCTTCTGATGTTCTTGCGCCCTTACACAATGTACCTCCAGTGAATGTTGTGAATGGTGAATGGTGTTCCTGCTTGGCAGGGGGTTGGACTGAATGGCCCTTGTGGTCTCTTCCAACTCTATGATTCTATGAATGGGCTGAGGGGAGGTGAGAAATTCGAAACAAGATGCAACAAATGATTTTTACAGGAAGGCATTGGAAAGGCAGGAAGGAGCTATGTGTTGTTGATAACCGAAGCCCATTACCAGATTTCACACCCTGCAAATATTCAGTCCATCAGCAGCACAATTTAATCTAGGATTGTGGATTTTTGTGCCAGGAAGCAGGCCTTTTGGTGGTATTAGGAAGCAGAAATGGAAAAAAAATGAAATAAGCCCCCCTCCCCCCCCCCAAGATCAAAATGGCTTTATTATCTTGGTTTATTGCTTAGTGGCTCTGATAATACAATACACAAAGCGCAACAGGCTGAAGAATAATAACTGTAAACATTTTATTGGTTATTTCCTAACGTAAAGGTCTAGCCCAGTATGTGCAACATACCGTTATTATTCTTCAGCCTGTTGCGCTTTGTGTATTGTGATAACTGTATTTGCGTAGCAAGGTGTTGAATATTTTTTGGCTCTGAATACACCTGCAGATTTTGTTAGAGAGGGCTAAGGTTTTCTCGCTGGGAATCACATTCTAAATGCTTCTACGCTGCCACGTGGTTTTCGAGGATCAAAAACTCTCTCTGGATTCCGAGGAGCTGCAAACAGAATCTCCAGCACGTGATCCATTTGTTTTGTTGCGCTCAGAGGAGGTCCTTGCTGAAGAGCACACTTACAGGCGACCCTTGGTGCGGATTAAACAGACGGCACAGCCAGCCAAGGAACTTCTCTGAAGGGCCAGGAAAGGCTCAGACAACAGCCACACGACCGCACCCCGTACATCAACACAGACTTGCGTAACAGCCCCACTCCGTCATCTCCTCGCCTCTGCTTTAATGAAGGCAAACAGGAAAAATGGTAATTAGAGTGATAACGATAATTAACAGCTCTGGCCTCTCTAGCAGGACTGCAGTCGCTCCATCTTGCTTAGCAAAAAGCAAGCCCAAGGTTTAGTGGGCAGACATGGAGAATGCTGAGTTGTCAGAACTTAAGAAGAGCTTGCAGGATCAGGCCAGTGGCCCATCTAGTCCAGCATCCCTGTTTTCACAGGGGCCAACCAGATGCCCATTACGGGAAACCCACAAGCAGGATTTGAACTGAAGAGGAACGATCCTTTCCTGCAGTTTCCAGCAACTGGGATTCAGAAGCATTGCTGCCTCCACCTGTGGGAACAGAGCAGAGCTACTCTGGCTAGTAGCCCTCAATAGCCCTCTCCGCCATGAATTTGCCACCTCGGTTGCCCTCCTCTGCACACCTTCCAGCTTGTCAACTTCCTTCTTAAATTGTGGCCTCCAGAACTGTACACAGGACTCCATGTGTGGTCTCACACAATCCTTTCTGCACTGCTGTATCGCTTTACACGCAAAGTTCCAGTTATCAGAAGAGGAAAAAGCGCCGCACGCAAATGCATAAGGAGCCTAGCAGTTCCCCATCACCCCTCCTTGCATCGTTATGGTCCCTTCTGACCCCAGGCTCAATGCCAGAGTGGACTGTACCATGTATCAGGTTTCCGGAGGGGGGGGGAGAGGAGATGGTAAATCTAGGGCAAGGGTTTAATTCTAATAAAGGGGCAGGCATGCATTTAAGAGAGAGACCAGGATTCGAATCTCGCTACGAAGCTCACCAAGTGACCCTGGGCCAGCCTGAGCTACAACACAGGGTTGTTGTGGATGGGGCAAACCAGACGTAAGGCCGGGGTACAAATAATAAAATAAATAATAATAATAATAATAATAATAATAATAATAATAATTAAATGAGGAGGGAACCATTTATGCCCACTTAAACTCCTTGGAGAAAAAGGGGGCCTACAAATGCTATGAATAAAAAAAGGAAATCTGTAAACAAAAAAAACACACACACCTTCCTCAGTAGCTAATAATCCTCAGTTAGACCATCAGAACTCCCAGAAGTGCAAGCTGGATTTCGAAGGGGCAGAGGAACCAGAGATCAAATTGCAAACATACGCTGGATTATGGAGAAAGCTAGAGAGTTCCAGAAAAACATTTACTTCTGCTTCATTGACTACGCAAAAGCTTTTGACTGTGTCGACCACAGCAAACTATGGCAAGTTCTTAAAGAAATGGGAGTGCCTGATCACCTTATCCATCTCCTGAGAAATCTCTATGTGGGACAAGAAGCTACAGTTAGAACTGGATATGGAATAACTGATTGGTTCAAAATTGGGAAAGGAGTACGACAAGGCTGTATATTGTCTCCCTGCTTATTTAACTTATATGCAGAATTCATCATGCGAAAGGCTGGACTGGATGAAGCCCAAACCGGAATTAAGATTGCCGGAAGAAATATCAACAACCTCAGATATGCTGATGATACAACCTTGATGGCAGAAAGTGAGGAGGAATTAAAGAACCTTTTAATGAGGGTGAAAGAGGAGAGCGCAAAATATGGTCTGAAGCTCAACATCAAAAAAACTAAGATCATGGCCACTGGTCCCATCTCCTCCTGGCAAATAGAAGGGGAAGAAATGGAGGCAGTGAGAGATTTCACTTTCTTGGGTTCCATGATCACTGCAGATGGTGACAGCACTCACGAAATTAGAAGACGCCTGCTTCTGGGGAGAAAAGCAATGACAAACCTAGACAGCATCTTAAAAAGCAAAGACATCACCTTGCCAACAAAGGTCCGTATAGTTAAAGCTATGGTTTTCCCAGTAGTAATGTACGGAAGTGAGAGCTGGACCATAAAGAAGGCTGATCGCCGAAGAATTGATGCTTTTGAATTATGGTGCTGGAGGAGACTCTTGAGAGTCCCATGGACTGCAAGAAGATCAAACCTATCCATTCTTAAAGAAATCAGCCCTGAGTGCTCACTGGAAGGACAGATCCTGAAGTTGAGGCTCCAGTACTTTGGCCACCTCATGAGAAGAGAAGACTCCCTAGAAAAGACCCTGATGTTGGGAAAGATTGAGGGCACAAGGAGAAGGGGACGACGGAAGATGAGATGGTTGGACAGTGTTCTCGAAGCTACTAACATGAGTTTGGCCAAACTGCGAGAGGCAGTGGAGGATAGGCGTGCCTGGCGTGCTCTGGTCCATGGGGTCACGAAGAGTCGGACACGACTGAACGACTGAACAACAACAACAACAGACCATCAGTTAACAAAATAAAAATAACCACACCAAAAAATGAGACCCAACCCTACAAACATACCCTACAGACCCTAATACATTAAAAAACTACATAATTATACAATCAACATCAACATTTATATGCTCCAACAAAAAACAAACAAACAAATAAACAAAAAAATTAAAACAAAAAACAAAACAACGCCCACATCATACGCACTCATTCCTCGAATACTAATAATACCATCAGATATACCATTCCAATTTAGAAGACTACAATTTCCAATAAGATTAGCATATGCAATGACTATCAACAAATCCCAAGGACAAACTTTGAACTGCTGCGGTATACATCTAGAAACTGATTGCTTCTCTCATGGACAATTGTATGTTGCATGCTCTAGAGTTGGAAATCCGCAAAACTTACATATCTACACAAACAATGGCAAAACAAAAAATGTAGTCTACCATCAAGTCTTATGATACGAACAACAAAACCTAACCTAACCTAAACTCAACATTACACCTAATCATTACAAAAACATTTCAAAAACCACAGCAATGCGTGGCCGGGTCAGCTAGTACAAGATAAAAAAGACAAAATACATAATAAAACAAGACCAAAGGCCAGGTTGAAGAGGAACATTTTCACCTGGTGCCTAAAGGTGTATAAGGAAGGTGCCAGCCAAACCTCCCTGGGGAGAACATCCCACAATTGGGGAGCCACCACAGAAAAGGCCCATTCTCATATTGCCATCCTCTAGACCTCTCACAGCGGAGGGACATGGAAAAGGGCATCCATTGATGATCACAGGGTCCAGGTTGGTTCATATGGAGAGAGGTGATCCTTGATGCAGCTTTGGATGGTGCTGAGGGGTGCACAAATCCTGCTTTCCACCCCTGCCTCTCCTTTAGGCTCATGAGCCTCCATTGCCACAAGCCCAGAGAGCTCCATCCTGCCAGGGAGCGGTTCCTGGAAATCTGGCTCTCAAGCTCCATTTCACATGGAATTCTGTGCATGTTCCAGCACGGAGGTGTTTAATCTGTGAAAAGACTCACAGAGTCATTCTGACATTGTTCTAACCAGATGAGGCTCTTTGGAATCTGTTCTGGAGAGGAAAATGGATGGCTTTGGATGTGGACAAGAGGGAGGAGCTCTGTTGAATGTTTGAGATGATCAAAGCTGTTTTTCTGAAATGTGCGGAGGAGACCTCAGCTGGTCGGGTGCTGGTGCCCTAGAGAAGGAGGACATCTCCCACATCCTCCACTGATCTCTTTCTTATCAGCTGCTGAAAATTCTGTCCCCACTGTGGAAGGACATGTGGATCCAGAATCGGCCTCCACAGTCACTTACGGACTCACTGTTAAAACCCTGTTCATGGAAGACAATCTTACTTGGCTATGAGTGATTGCCAAAGAAGAAGAAGCAGAGCTCAGCTGAGAAATAGGTTGATGCTTTGCTAATGTACCCAAAAGGAACCCATGGGATGGACATACCAGCAGAAGGAACATATCTTGCCATCTCTTAAAAAAAAACAAAAACCCCAAAACCCCCAAAGATGCTCAGACCAGATCAGGGGCTGAGCTGCACCTCGATTGACAGTTGGACAGCCAACCGCCATTGTGATTCCTGCATTGCCGGGGGTTGGGCTAGATGACACTTGGTGTCCCTTCCAACTCTACAATCCTGTGAATCTAGGAGACGAGCATCCTGGCCTTGGCTCCTGGTTGAAGCACCAGGCAAGGAATCGATGCCGCCTGAAAGGAACGTTGGGAGCCTTTCAAGGGAGCACTTGCAAACCTTTCCCGAATTAGCTGGCACTAAACGCTCTTTCTGCTCAGCTCGTTGCTGTAGTTACCAAGACACTGACGGCTCCGAGATTTGTGGAAGGCAAAAGAGCCTCCCCAAAATAACCCATTAAATTCACTTTTGGAGGCATGAACAACAAGTCGCAGCGTATAAATGCTTGAGAGTGAGCTGCAGGCGAATTGTTGGTTGCATGGGATTATATATTGTTGGCATCCGTCTGCCTCGAGAGACAATGGAGTGTGCTTCTGGGGGTGAAGCCAAACCATTGCATTGACAGCACTGAAGTGACCTCTCTGGGGCACAAGCCTCAGCAGTGTGTCTGGAGGTCCTGGACTACCCAAATGATGAGACCCCCCTTTCTCAGCCTCATTGATGGGGGTCCAAAGGAATGGAAGGGATGGGGTCTTGATGCCCCTTTACTTTTTACATGAGATAAAATTCACCCAAATGCCTTAGGCTGGTACCATGCAAACATGGGCTGAAAGCCACTGGCTGCAGCAGCAACCCAGGAGATAAAGGTAAAGGGACCCTTGACCATTAGGACGACTCTGGGGTTGCAGCGCTCATCTCGCTTTACTGGCTGAGGGAGCCAGCGTACAGCTTCTGGGTCATGTGGCCAGCAGGACTAAGCCACTTCTGGCGAACCAGAGCAGCGCACGGAAACGCCATTTACCTTCCCGCCGGAGTGGTACCTATTGATCTACTTGCACTTTGACGTGCTTTCGAACTGCTAGGTGGGCAGGAGCAGGGACCGAGCAACAGGAGCTCACCCCATCACGGGGATTTGAACCGCTGACCTTCTGATCGGCAAGCCCTAGGCTCTGTGGTTCAGACCACAGTGCCACCCACGTCCCTTATCCCAGGGGATAGGTTTCTTCAAAGACAGATGGGCAACACCATGCCTGCGATGGAAGGATGCGCGAAACAAGGATTGCTTCACAAGGGGAGCGGTACATCGATGGTGGCTGCAGACATGGACCCAGAGCACTGATGGCAGAAGAGCCAGTCATGCTCTGGGTGGCTTTAAAAGGGGGCCAGGGGGCCATGTGGCCATGCCTGTAGGAAGCCAAGGTGGAGGTGGGGAGGGCCTCATTTGCCAACCACTCCTGGCTTGGATGCTGTTAGGAGGACAGCGAGGAGCGCTTTGGTTCCCCTCCGCAAACTCTGCTGCCTCCTTGACATTCGGAAGTGTTAAGCTGAGTGATATATTGAAAGGGAAAGGGGGGGGGTCCTCTTCCAAAGAGCTCCGAGGTGAAAGGCTGTCTCTTTAGGAGTGTCATTTCTGCAGAGCAGCAGATTGATTTATGGACCAGCCTCCTCCCTGAGAAAACAGTGACACGTATTCCGCAAATGACATCTGGAAAGATGCTGCTGCTGCTGCTGCCGCCGCCTTTTCTCTTTCTTCCCATGGTTCCTCATCATCCCAGAAAAAGGTAAAGTGGGCGGCCAAAGGGGGTCTGCTCTGGGTCTAGTGTTGCTCCACATGGCACATAGTCAAACGATGGAACTCGCTCCCTCAGGGGACAGGGTTGGCCACTCTGGGCAGCTTCCAACAAAATATTAAAAATACAATAAAACATCAATCATTAAAAGCTTCCCTAAACAGGGCTGCCTTCAGATGTCTTCTAAAAGTCAGATAGTTGTTTATTTCCTTGACATCTGATGGGAGGGCGTTCCACAGGGAGGGCGCCACCACCGAGAAGGCCCTCAGCCTGGCTCCCTGTAACCAAAACTACATAACACAGTGACAAACAAAGGAAGGCCAGCCTCACTGGTAAAAAGGTCATAGATTGCATGTTTTGTTTTGTTTTTGCATTTAAAAAAAACTTTATTGAGTCTACATTAATATCACATACAAACAATACACAGTACATTCAAAAGAAAAAGGAAAAAGACAAAAGAAAAACAACAGCATATAGACTACAAAGGGACAGAAAAGAAAACAATAAACATTTTACAGAACATACAAAACGTGTGTGCTTGGTGTTTACTTCCAGCCTCTTTATTATTGCGGTATCCTGTAACCATGTCTGTTATATACCTTGTTTGCTTGTTAATTCCTTTATTTTCATTTGCATTAAACCCACTTATAAATTAAACCAGATTGCATGTTAGCCAAAGACCTGGTTGAAGAGGAATGCTTTTGCCTGGCACTTAAAGTGACATCACGGAGGTGCCAGGCGAGCCTCCCTGGGGAGAACAGCCCACCCACAGGGACCCATTGCAGAGGAGGTCTCCTCTCGTGTTGCCACCCTCTGGACCTCACATGGAGGAGGCGTGTGAAGAAGATCCTCAGATGACAAACGCAGAGTCTGGGGCGGTTTATATGGGGAGAGGCGGTCCTTGAGATATTGTGGTCCTGAGCCGTTAAGGCTTTGTAGGTCAAAACCAGCACTTTGAATTGGGCCAGGATTGAAATTCTATGCTCAAACATTTTTTAAAAATATTTTTTATTAAATTTTACATTTTTATCATACTGGTAATATATCACATAACAAAATACAGTCCCCCCCCCACCTATGACTTCCCTCAACTTCCTTTTCTCTTTTTTTTGCATAATAACTTCTCCTGCTTACTTTGTTTTATCTTAATATTGAGTTCTCTACATTACTTCTTATACTCCTATCGTTTTGATATCCTCTTTGTAGTTTCTAGATTTGTTTTTGCTGATTGTGTTTACTCAAACCCTGCTAATGAGTCCATTTTTTTACATTGTTCCTGTAGATACAACATGAATGGTTCCCATTCTTCTTTAAAGTCTCTATTGTCTTTATCTCTAAGTCTTCCCATCAGCTTCGCTATTTCAGCATATTCCATCAGTTTTCGTTGCCATTCTTCTTAAGTTGGAATTTCATCACTTTTCCATTTTGGGGCTAGCAGTATCCTCGCCTCAGTTGTAGCATACATGAAAAGTTTCTTCTCCTCTTTTGGCAAATCTCAACCTAAAATGCTTAGTAAAAAAAGCTTCTGGTCTTTTTACAAAAGTAGTCTTAAACATTTTTTTTTATCTCATTATAAATCATATCCCAAACTGTCTTCGCCCAATGAGCAACCTGGCTGCTGAATTCTGCACCGGGTGAAGTTTCCAAACTGTCTTCAGCGGCAGTGCCGCGTATAATGTGTTGCAGCTGCTGCTGCTGCTTGTTGTTATATTAATTATCTGCTTTTTACCTTAAAGTTCCAGGACTGTGAGATACGTGGGAAGCAAGGGATGGCAACGGATCGTGTCCTTTGAGGCCACCTCAGAAGCTTCTGCAAGGCTTCGCCCCTCCCCATCATCTTTGAACTTGTTATGCTGAGATTGTTTAATTTTGCTGCCTACATTTCGATCTGGTTTTATGCATTGCTTATGACTGCATCTGTAATGTTTTCTTAGTTACGTAAATCTTTTAATGTGGAGCCTGGTTCCAGCTGTGGAAAGGCAGCATGCAAATAAATTATCATAGAATCCTAGAGTTGGAAGAGACCCCAAGGGCCATCCAGTCCAACCCCCTGCCAAGCAGGAAACACCATCAAAGCATTCCTGACAGGTGGCTGTCAAGCCTCTGCTTAAAGACCTCCAAAGAAGGAGACTCCACCACACTCCTTGGCAGCAAATTCCACTGTCGATCAGCTCTTACTGTCAGGAAGTTCTTTCTAATGTTTAGGTGGAATCTTCTTTCTTGTAGTTTGATTCCATTGCTCCATGTCCGCTTCTCTGGAGCAGCAGAAAACAACCTTTCTCCCTCCTCTATGTGACATCCTTTTATATATTTGAACATGGCTATCATATCACCCCTTAACCTTCTCTTCTCCAGGCTAAACATACCCAGCTCCCTAAGCCGTTCCTCATAAGGCATCGTTTCCAGGCCTTTGGCCATTTTGGTTGCCCTCTTCTGGACACGTTCCAGCTTGTCAGTATCCTTCTTGAACTGTGGTGCCCAGAACTGGACACAGTATTCCAGGTGGGGTCTGACCAGAGCGGAATACATGGAGCGGAATGATGGTGATGATGATTGTGAATGACGAGGCTCCGAAGGAGAACCAGGGTGGGCAGTGCTGAAGAAAAGCGCTACTAGTTAAAAGTTACTGTAACACCTTCATGGAGGAGACCAGCACCGTTGTTTTTTTCTAGAAGAAAAGCACTGAGGAGAGCGGTCTAGTGAATCAGGCCCCTCAACTGACAACATGCAAAGCTCCTGCAAACCTTTGCCTCCTTGGGATCCCAGTTGCTGAACTTGCAGAAGCATCTCATATTTATTCAGAAGCATCCTCTGTAAAGCATTTATGAGCCCCTTAAAAGATGCTAAAATTGTCTCAAGACATGGTAAACCTTTGCTGCTTAATAAGCTGCATTTTAATAAGGAGACAGGAAAGATGGAGACGGAGGTCTCTCAAGCGGAGCAATCAGTCACCTGCTGCAAATTGGTTTACAAGACATTTTAATATATCTCCAGTTTATTACACAGTTAGTGACCGGGGTGTTGTTTTGCTAGCTCCTCTGCCCAGATGTTGCGCCGGATCTTTTGGGCAGGGGGGAGGAGGAGGAGGTCTGGGGAAGGAGGAACTGCATGAACAGATCACTGCCAGTGGCAGGAGTTGGAGTTGGAAGGGACCCCATGAGTCATCTAGTCCAACCTCCTGCATTGCAGGGAAGCAGCTTCTCCTGTCCCTTGAATGAAGGGGGATTGAAGCGCTGAACTTCAGGGCCATCCTGTGAGTTTTTGGATTGGCAGTCTGTATCTCCAACTGCAGGCGGCCCTCAGATGCATTTCACGTGTCCCTCAGTCTAATTTCAAAGCCCTTGATTGCTCTTTGAAGATTTCCATGGTACATGATTTGCGATTAAATTTTGCAAGGCCTGAGGTGCCCAGGTGGCACAAGATCCCTTCTGGGAGTTCAACTCCTTGAGCAGTGACAGAATCTCCAGATCATGCGTTTCACTACCACATTGGGCAAATGATTTCTGCATTGCAGGGGGTTGGACTAGATGACCCTCGGGGTCCCTCCCAACTCTGCAATTCTGTGATTCTATGAGACTTCCCACTCCCACCCCAACTTAGCATCGGGATAGGTTTTCCATAAAGAGAAATGCTTCCTATTCCTCCTGGAATTCCCTGTGATTCTCTTCTGCCTATTTTACAGATTGGAACTGAGGCAGAAAAAAGCAAAGAGCTGCTTCCTGGAGCAACCCAGAGGGCTCCAGAGGCATCAGGCGAGTGTGGCCCCCTGTTTTCTCAAGGTCTCCATTCAGCTCAATTTGTCTGAGTTAGCACTGAATAGTTAAGTTTTGCGAGGAAGCCTGAGGTGGATTAAAACACTTTCCCATGACTGTTCCAGGGCAATGGGCACCGTTAAGTAAACCCTATAATAATAAAAAATAATTATAAAGTGAACAAGGAGCTGGTAAATGAGACTGAAGCTTAGACCCCGAACTACAATCCAGAGAGCGGATCTGCTAAACAAATGCTTTGCAATTAGTAGCTTTTTACAGGAGATTATGGCACACTTAGTTTTGCGGAAGTTAAATAAGAGCCTTCATTTAATTACCTGTGCTACAGTAGGGCTGGCTTATGTGTAAAAAAAAACCTGCCATTTCCCCCCCCCCTCCCTCCGCGACAATGTTAATGTTCACATCTGCTGAGCGGAGCTGCCTTTCAGTGAGAAAAGTTGCTGAAAGCCTCTGGGAAAGTAGCAAACGTTGAAGGATTGGCCAATGAGGTGGAAATAAGGAATCGGGCAAAAGGTTTTGCCTCTGAACCACAGCAGCGCTGAAGTAAAGAAGGAGATAATCAAAGAAACACAGAACTGGAGGGTTAGAAGGGACTCTGAGGGTCATCTAGTCCAACCCCTTGTGATGCAGGAATCTCAAAGAAAGCAGCCAAGACAGACGGCCATCCAACCTCCAAGGAGGGAGAGTCCGGCACCTCCAGAAGGGGTCTGTTCAGCTGTCAAACAGCTCTTCCTGTCACAAAGTTCTTCCTGTTGTTTGTCACTCATTGCAATGGGATGAAAAAATTGCGGTTTAGGGAATTTGGGGATCAGAGAGGATGCAGCTAATCTCTCAAAAACTTGTATTTGTCAACTACCCAAAACTGAAGGCTACATCTCACGGATAGATCGTATAATGCATCTCTTGAACATCCTAAATGATATGTTGCCAGGAATAGTAAAGCTACATGGTAGGTGGAGGCCAAAAGGGTGGTTGGGAAGAGCTTTACACCATGGGTCCCCCCTGGATCCCACCCAGCCCAACCTGTCTGGGGTCTTGGGCCTTCTCAGGGCGGGTGTCCCTTTCCTTCATTGGGGCCAGAAGTTCTGAGCTTGAGAAGTGTGGGGAGGAGGGAAGAGGAGCAGAGAGGGTCTCCCTCCAGACTTCCGAACTGATGATCATCCGACCTTTTCCAGACTCTCCTTAACACAGCCTCCTTCTAATTACAGCCAGCTTTAAGAGACTTTCTCATATAGATTTTTCCAAAAGCTGTAATGAATCATTGCAAGTGAGATTAGACTAACCTTAAAATGATCACACACACACACAAATGTTCACAGTTTCCTGTGCCAGAAATGGTTCCTTGGCAACTTTAGAAAGAGGACAGTGTAAAAATACTTGACCTGGGTAGGAAGGCAGCGCTTGGAGAGCCCCCCCCCCCCGGCTGGGCTGGGGGGGGTGCACAGGAGGGAGAATTTGTTGGGTCTGCATTTTGAAGCAAAGCAACTTGTTCACACCTCCCAGACTAATACACGGATCAGAATCTAATTAGCATTTGGATTTCACACTTTTTTTTTTTTTTGCGATGCGGTTCTTGGCTCTGAAAAGGAAAGGGGAAAAAAGGGTGTATTTTTGGATGAAATACATTTAGAAATGCTTATGTGGAGATATAATGCAAATTTAACTTAAGTGCAATGAAATCTGCATTTAAATACACACACACACACACACATTAAAGGCAGGTTAGTGCAGAAATTGGACAGAGCAGATGTGTGGATTCTGCACTTCTGAAATGCACAGACCCAGGTCTCCCTCCTGTGTTGTGTGTGTGCTGTGTGGATGTCTGCTTCTGGCTGCATTAAGGTTCATGCATTGGTCTGGAAAGTGCAGATTAAGTGGGTTTGCATCAAAAAGGGAACGGAACAAATTTTGCACACACACACCCTCTTGAGAGACTGCAACTGTGAGAGGGATGTGTGTCCTCCTCAAGAGCAAGCATCCGCAGACACCGTCTACTTAACTAATGGCTTTATTTACAGCATCAAGCATAACAGGTGTCACAGTTCCTCATCCGACCCTTCTGTGTCAGATCCCCGAAGTACCGGTTTTCGGCTCCGCCCCCAGCATAAGAGCTTCGGGAAACCCAGGCGCCGCCTACCCTCTTTCCTTTTCCGCCCTCTGGACCTGAGCGGGGCGGCGCTTGCCTCTTCCCTTTCACTTTCATCCTCCATGCTGGTTGCTTCCGATGCTCTGGCAGGCTCTTCGAGCCTCACCTCCTCCCCGGTCTCCATTTCCTGATTCCCGCCCATTGGCTGCACTGGAGCCCCGGTTGGAGCCTCCTCCCATTGCCTCATTGCCGCTTCTGGTGTTAACAGGGGCTGTGCCTGTTCCTCGTCCCACTCCCTCAATAACTCCTCGGGTGTTAGCTGTGCCCTGCCGTGGCCAGCTGTGTCCTCAGACACTGCCTCGGAACCGGGCCAGCCCCTGACAGCAACCTTCTTCAGGTATCTTGGAAGGTGGTGGACTTCCCTTCCTTGGAGGTTTTTAGGCAGAGCTTGGGTGGCCATCTGTCAAGGATTCTTCAGCTGCATTTGAAGGAGTTGGACTAAATGGCCCTTGGGTCAACTCTGCAATTCTATGAGTATACCTGAAGGAGCATCTCCACCCCCATTGTTCAGCCCGGAGACTGAGGTCCAGCTCTGGGGGCCTTCTGGCGGTTCCCTCACTACGACAAGCCAAGTTACAGGGAACCAGGCAGAGGGCCTTCTCGGTAGTGGCACCCGCCCTGTGGAACGCCCTCCCTTCAGATGTCAAAGAGAACAACAACTATCAGACCTTTAGAAGACATCTGAAGGCAGCCCTGTTTAGGGAGGCTTTGAATGTTTAATAGATTATTGTATTTTAATGTTCTTTTGGAAGCCGCCCAGAGTGGCTGGGGAGACCCAGCCAGATGGGCGGGGTATAAATAATAAATAATAGTAATAATAATAATAATAATAATAATAATAATAATAATAATTCTATGATAGAGGCTCCTCTGCACAGCAACTGGGTGCTTGAAGGGCTTGTAAGGGCCCAAACCAGTGGATTCAGATAGCAAGAAAGGAGATTCCAGTAGGAAGAACGTCTGGATCAGGGGTCAGCAAACCTTTTCAGCAGGGGGCTGGTCCACTGTCCCATAGATCTTGGGGGGGGACCGGACTATATTTTGAACCCCCCCAACTCTCACCTCCCTTCTCCACAGCACTGGACGACCCCCGGTGGCTGCTTTCCTGTGTCTTGTGAGCAGCAGGGGCTGGTGGCGGAGGGACGATGAACGGCGTGAAAGGGCTGGCTCCAGAGAGGGGCTGCTTAAAATGGCGCTCAGCCAACCTCAGCTCAACAAAGCCCAGCCCCCTTCCTCCTCTAGGCAGGGCAGGGAGAAGCCAGAAGGAGGGAGGGAGGGAGGAGGCTGGATGGCTATTTTAAACTTAGGTAGCCATCTGTCAGGGATTCTTGCATTCCAGGGGGTTGGACTAGATGAGCCTTGGGGTCCCTTGCAACTCTAGGCTTCGTTGAGAAATGCCAGGAATGAGCCACATTGCAAGATGGAGTTGTTCCGCCTGGCCTTTGCCCCCCTCCCTCTAGGGGACCCTGTAAGTTACCTCTTTGGCCCTTTTATCGGCTCAGGTGGGACTGACATGGACAGCTGGCCCTGATGAATACTTGAGGTTCCCGACCCCTTTGGTTGTAATTCGTGGGCAATCATTTAATTTTATCCGGATTCTAATTTTTAAGCTGTATTTTAATTAATTGCTTGATTGTGTTTTAATGTATTTGATATGTGATGCTAGCCGCCCTGAGTCTGGTCTTGGCTGGGGAGGGCAGGGTATAAATAAAATTTTACTTACCTACTTACTAAAGCCGCCAGCCCACCCCAAATCTGCTTTTGCTTTGAATGTTCGATTTGGAAGCGCCACGGGTTCTCCAGCCATTGCATTTGTGTTTCCTTCATTGTCTCTGCTTCTGCCCTCCTGGCATGTTCCTTCTAGATGAGCAGCAGGTAATTGCCCCGTAAGTGGTGTTTAGGAAATTAGCAAAATGCTGAAGTGTCAGAATCCAAGGCGTGCCAGCGCCATTAAGCCTTTATTTCCTCGGCATAATGCAAGCTGGCTCCTCCTGGCTCCTTCTTTCCCGCCGAGTCTGGTGGATTCACACCCTTCCGAGATGGCACAATTTCCTCTAAACGGGCTCCCAGAGCTTTATTGTTCTGCACTGGGTACGAGGCAGCGAGCTTCGAGCAAAGTTATAAATCTGGAAGGAGCTTGAAGTAGAAATCTGGAAGGACAGCAGAGAGAGAACGGGTGGGAAGGTGGAGAGCAGGGCACCTATTTTATTTTTATTTTTATTATTTTATTTTTATTTTATTTTATTTTATTTTATTTTATTTTTTTATTTTTATTTTATTTTATTTTATTTTTATTTTATTTTATTTTATTTTATTTTATTTTATTTTATTTTATATTTTTATTTTATATTTTTATTTTATTTTTTTATTTTATTTTATTTTATTTTTTTATTTTATTTTATTTTATTTTATTTTATTTTATATTTTTTATTTTATTTTTTTAATTTAATTTAATTTAATTTAATTTAATTTAATTTAATTTAATTTTATTTTATTTTATTTTTTTATTTTTTTATTTTATTTTATTTTATTTTATTTTATTTTAAAAAGATGGGTGGTGGGGAGCAAAATTGTGCTTCATACAGTTAGTGTGGGATAACCAGTCTTGTATAATCAACATGCTTAAGTTTAATAAATGCTTAAAGGGGTCAATACATAGGGTAAGCCGTCTTGCCAGGTTTAACCCAGACCACATCCCCTTACTTGGGAGGAAAGGAGTAATCAAGCCTATTGTTTTCCCCCAATTTACCTGAGAAGCTAAGTGTGTGACAAGGTTTGAGCTGGTAGCTCCTGCTCAGACCTCATGGCTCTCACAAAGCAATCTTCATTTTCCATACCAATAATTCCCATACCAAGAATTGAAATTCCTATGCCAACAATTTAGGAACTTTAACCTCTTTATAACAAACCCAAGTTTTACTGCCTGTGAAACTTTTCTGACCGATGTATGGAAAAGCACATGAATCTGACTCTGAGGAGTTTGTAAGTAAACCTATTTTTAACTTACCAAACAGGTGGTCTTTCCCTATGTTGGGGTAAGAGGGAAATTTGGGAACTCATTTGAAAGGGAATATTGTAAAGGTCTTGCAGCCTATATCTCCATGTTTCCTTTTGCTGCATATTTTGTGATTTTAAATCTCTGCTGGGCTTCTCTCACTTGCCCCAAACATGGAACTTGGCATCCAGGATTTCATCTGGAAATTTCTTCTGAGTAAAGGGCAACAAACAAAGAAAGGAACAAGGGTCTCTGCCGGCAAGCCTTGGAGGGGGGGGGGTCAGCTGTGTGGCTATCAGGAAAACACTGCCCAGAAAGAATTTGGATGTGACCAAGACATCAAGGTTGTGTGTTGTGTGTGTATGTTTGGCCACGTTTCATCAATGGATAGCTTGGCATTTATTTAGAAGCATTTCCCATAATGATACATTGATATCCTTCCTTCCTGACTGAGCTGAAAAGCGCCACTTCTCAGGAAAGGGGGCCGGGGGTGAGGATTGTTTGCGCTGCTCTTAGCAGGTCACTCTAAGCTCTGTAAAGCCTCGAAATCCTTTAAACGGGGGAAATATGTATTGAGCAGCCGAAGCCGCCATTGCCAGGCGACCTAACAGGTTTCGCTGTAAGTGCTCCTGTAGATGAGTATCTTCAAAGCGCAGACGTGGCTGCTTGGCAAATCATATTTGTGCACATCAAGGAGAGGAGAGGAGAGGAGAGAGAGAGAGAGAGAGAGAGAGAGAGAGAGAGAGAGAGAGAGAGAGAGCCTTTTGAGTCGGCTCCTTCTTCGCAAGTGACTCCAGACATGAATTATGGAAATTGCCTCTCTTGCAAATGCTGCCACACGCACACACCCAGGGCTATAGCGCTTTGCATAGCCTGCCGGCTGCCTTTACTATTGCTGAGCATCTCATCTCTATTGCAGCAAAGAGCCTTGCACAAATCCTGCCTTGCCTCTCTTTGATTTGGATCAACTCTGCAAAATATTCTGTACAGAAAAGGCTTCTACAACTAAAAGGCGCCTTTCTTTCCTCTTGCTCCTCCTCCTCCTCCTCTTCATCATCATCTTCTTCTTCCTCTACCCCTCCTCCTTCATCTCTCACTCCTCCATTCTCTTCTTTGTCCTCTTCCTCTTCCTCTCCTCCTCTTTTTGGCTCCTCTTCAATCCATTATTGCCTTTGCTGAATGACCATTGATGGATGGAATCCACTGATGCCAAACTCAGTCCAAGGCGGCTTCCATGTGGTTTATGCTGGGGAAAACAAAGGCTCCTTCCTATAATCCTAACTTGCAAATGTTCAGCCTGCTTATGGAAGTCCAGCAGACTGCAGAGTCTCATGCTCTGCAACCTTCAGTGGTGTTGAAACAAGGAGGGCGCCCTCTGTGAACAGCAGTGGACAAGGGTCCCCTTGAGCCATGTCTGTTTGGTCTGTGAACCACCCTGAGACCTCTGGGTATAGGGCAGTAAAAAGGTAAAGGGACCCCTGACCATTAGGTCCAGTCATGACCAACTCTGGAGTTGCGGAGCTCATCTCGCTTTATTGGCCGAGGGAGCCGGCATACAGCTTCCGGGTCATGTGGTAAGCATGACTAAGCTGCTTCTGGCGAACCAGAGCAGCACACGGAAACGCCGTTTACCTTCCCGCTGCAGCAGTACCTATTTATCTACTTGCACTTTGACTTGCTATCGAACTGCTAGGTTGGCAGGAGCAGGGACCGAGCAACGGGAGCTCACCCTGTCGTGGGGATTCAAACCGCCAACCTTCGGATCGGCAAGCCCTAGGCTCTGTGGTTTAACCCACAGCGCCACCCGCGTCCCATAGGGCAGTACAGTGCTTAAAAAATATATGTTTAGGGGTACTCTCATTTTCCTACTCATATTGAAATACTGCCCCTCAATGAGGCCAAACTTAGATTCACAAAATCTTTAGGGGTATGCGTACCCCTGTGTCTCCCCAGAACAAAAGCACTGGGGCAGTACATCAATTCAATAAATTCAATAAAATAAATGTCAGGAAGAAGGGGAGTCCCTGTTGACCCTGGGCCAGATTCCCTTGGGAGGTTGCGGCCTCTCCTTCCTTGGAGGTTTTTAAGCAGGGGTTGGACCGTCATCTGCCAGGGATGCTTTACCTGAGATTCCTGCGTTGCAGAGGGTGGGAATGCAGAGCCTTCCAACTTGACAATTCTATGATTCCAAGAGGTAGAATTTCGAGATGACTGTAGCCTGGAACAGTTGGTCATGGAACCGATCAGAGGAGCAGCAACCTTGGACTTAATTCTGAGCGGCAGCCAGGACCTGGTGTGAGATGCAAGTGATTCTATGATAATACCCGAAATGGGCTTGGATGGGTCCAATTGGCCTGGGGCTGGTAGTTTGTCTGTGATGGAAAGCTGAATCTGAGTACTCTATGGGCTTGTGCACCTGGCCCTGGCGATGAGCCCCGGCTGCCATCCGGCTCTTCTGATGTGCACTGAGAGGGCTGGAGGCAGGCTATTTCTCCTCGCCATTTGCACTGCATCCCAGAGGCTGTTTGTGCTGCTTCCTTCTTTTCGAGGCAGCCTGCAGCGCTCTCTGCCAGCCTGATAGTGCCCCTGGCCTGCCATGCCTCAGCTGGCAGCCTGAAAAGGGGGGTCACCTGCGCCCAGTTGTGCAGCTGGCTGGGCCTCCCTGCCTTGCCCAGTCATCTGAGTGCTTCTGATAAAAGAAGAGAAGAACCAGACTCTGGCAAGAGGGCATCACACTGGGAGTCTCCGGGCTTTGCTGAGTATCTCTGGGCATGGGGTCAGGGGACAGGGGTGACAGGGTATTGTTTATGTTATTTATAGGCCGCCTTTCAGCCCAAAAAGACACCCCAAGCCAACTCACAACCTATGCAAATGCAAACATAGCAATGCAAATGCAATCTGATGCAATAAAAACCAAACCTGAATAGTAGAATTGTAGAGCTGGAAGAGACCCTGAGGATCATCTAGTGCAGACATGTTCAACCACTCGACCGTGATCAACAGGTAGATTGACAGGGTGCTCCTGATCGATCATAGGATTAAAGAAAGTGGGCAATGAATGTGCCCCCCCCCCCGCCCGCAGCTTGTTTACCCTGTGGTGGTGGCGGCAGAGTGGGGGAAGGAGGTAGGTCAGTGGACTGTTGGGTGAGCAATGTTTTGCAATCCCCCCCCCAAATCTAGAAACCTCTGGATCATGGCCAGTTTTTTAATACTGGGAGTAGATCGCAGTCTCTTGGGAGTTGGATGTGCCTGATCTAGTCCAACCCCCTGCAATGCAGCAATATGCAGCTGTTCCATACAGAGATCGAACCTGCAACCTTGGCATTATCACCACTACGCTCTAACTAACTGAACTTTCAAGAGTATTAAAACGCTGTTGCATGTCACCCCAGTGTTGGAGCAATGAAAGACTCCAGGGAGTTCAGGAGCTTATCCCTGAGAGATGGCCATCCAACCTCTGCTTAAAAACCTCCAGTGAAGGAGAGTCCACCACCTCCCAGGGGAGACCGTTCCACTATGGAACAGCTCTTACTGCCAGAAAGGTTTTCTGTATGTTTAGTTGGAATCTCCTTTCTTGTAACTTGAAGCCATTGAGTCCTCCCCTCCAGAGCATGAGAAAACAAGCTTGTTCCCTCTTCCATGTGACAGCCCTTGAGATACTTGAAGACGGCTCTCCTATCTCCTCTCAGTCTCCTCTTCTCCAGCTAAACATACCCAGCTCCTTCAATCACTCATCACAAGACTTGGTTTCCAGACCCTTATGCATCTTGGTTGCCCTCCTCTGCGCACCTTCCAGCTTGTCAATATGCTTCTCCCGGTGTGATCATATTGGAATGAGAGGTCTGGAGAGCGGCAACACAAGAACGGGCCTTTTCTGTGGTGGCTCCCTGCTTATGGAATGCTCTCCCCAGGGAGGCTTTCCTGGCACCTTCCTTGCCTGTCTTTAGGCACCAGGTGAAAACTTCCCTCTATAATCAGGAGAGGACTTTAGCCTTTAACTATCTGTGCCTGTTTAGAAGTGGGCAGGACGGTTTTAATGTATTTGTTCCACTTGGTTTTAATGTACAGTGGTACCTTGGTCTTCAAACAGCTTAGTTCACAAACAACTTGGAACCCAAATGCTGCAAAACCAGAAGTAGGTGTTTCAGTTTTCGAACTTTTTTTCAGAAGCCGAACGTGCTCCGTTTGGAGTCCCCCTGTGTTCCTGTTGCGCTGCTCATTTGCGTCCCCCCTGTTGTAATTCAAGCCTTCCGTTTCCGATTGCAGTGTTCTAAGGTGATATTTGGAGCTTATATTTGGTGCTTTTGTTTTTGCTATTTATTTGCGTTTTTTGTTTTCAGGTTTTTTCAGTTAATTTGTTTTTGTGACTGTGCGGATCCCAGTTTGGCATTTGATTGATTGATTGATTGATTGACTGATTGACTGATTGATGGTATGACTGCGGAAATGGATAACCCCCCCCCCATCCAAACAATTACTATCATCAGTGCAGGTAAGATTTTTTTTAAAAAAAATTAATTTTTATCATCTACAATTCTCTTTTATTTATTTTATAGTACAGTACATGGATTATTGCTTTCATTTTATGGATCAATGGTCTCATTAGATAGTAAAATGCATGCTAAATTGCTGTTTTAGGGGTTGTTTTTAAAAGTCTGGAACGGATTAATCCATTTTGCATTACTTTCTATGGGGAAGTGCGCCTTGGTTTTGGAACGCTTTGGTTTTGGAGCGGACTTCCGGAACGGATTAGGTTTGAGAACCAAGGTACCACTGTATCTCTCTCTGCCTGTTTGTTTGGTGGAATGTCACTTTGGGTTCCCCTGGACACGATAAAACGATTAACAAATTCTAATCATTATCAGGAGCAGCAGCGGCAGCCTTGCCATGCTAGGAAGTGAAACAGTGATGGATCTTGCTTCAATGACCGTTGATAGCCAATCAGTACTTTCCCTTTCAACCCCTTCCGATGTTGTTGTTGTTCAGTCGTTCAGTCGTGTCCGACTCTTCGTGACCCCATGGACCAAGGCACGCCAGGCACACCTATCCTCCACTGCCTCTCGCAGTTTGGCCAAACTCATGCTAGTAGCTTCAAGAACACTGTCCAACCATCTCGTCCTCTGTCGTCCCCTTCTCCTTGTGCCCTCAGTCTTTCCCAACATCAGGGTCTTTTCTAGGGAGTCTTCTCTTCTCATGAGGTGGCCAAAGTACTGGAGTCTCAACTTCAGGATCTGTCCTTCTAGTGAGCACTCAGGGCTGATTTCTTTAAGAATGGATAGGTTTGATCTTCTTGCAGTCCATGGGACTCTCAAGAGTCTCCTCCAGCACCATAATTCAAAAGCATCAATTCTTCGGCGATCAGCCTTCTTTATGGTCCAGCTCTCACTTCCGTACATTACTACTGGGAAAACCATAGCTTTAACTATATGGACCTTTGTTGGCAAGGTGATGTCTTTGCTTTTTAAGATGCTGTCTAGGTTTGTCATTGCTTTTCTCCCAAGAAGCAGGCGTCTTCTAATTTCGTGACTGCTGTCACCATCTACAGTGATCATGGAACCCAAGAAAGTGAAATCTCTCACTGCCTCCATTTCTTCCCCTTCTATTTGCCAGGAGGTGATGGGACCAGTGGCCATGATCTTAGTTTTTTTGATGTTGAGCTTCAGACCATATTTTGCGCTCTCCTCTTTCACCCTCATTAAAAGGTTCTTTAATTCCTCCTCACTTTCTGCCATCAAGGTTGTATCATCAGCATATCTGAGGTTGTTGATATTTCTTCCGGCAATCTTAATTCCAGTTTGGGATTCATCCAGTCCAGCCTTTCGCATGATGAATTCTGCATATAAGTTAAATAAGCAGGGAGACAATATACAGCCTTGTCGTACTCCTTTCCCAATTTTGAACCAATCAGTTATTCCATATCCAGTTCTAACTGTAGCTTCTTGTCCCACATAGAGATTTCTCAGGAGACAGATGAGGTGATCAGGCACTCCCATTTCTTTAAGAACTTGCCATAGTTTGCTGTGGTCAACACAGTCAAAAGCTTTTGCGTAGTCAATGAAGCAGAAGTAAATGTTTTTCTGGAACTCTCTCGCTTTCTCCATAATCCAGCGCATGTTTGCAATTTGGTCTCTGGTTCCTCTGCCCCTTCGAAATCCAGCTTGCACTTCTGGGAGTTCTCGGTCCACATATTGCTTAAGCCTGCCTTGTAGAATTTTAAGCATAACCTTGCTAGCGTGTGAAATGAGCGCAATTGTGCGGTAGTTGGAGCATTCTTTGGCACTGCCCTTCTTTGGGATTGGGATGTAGACTGATCTTCTCCAATCCTCTGGCCACTGCTGAGTTTTCCAAACTTGCTGGCATATTGAGTGTAGCACCTTAACAGCATCATCTTTTAGAATTTTAAATAGTTCTGCTGGAATATCATCACCTCCACTAGCCTTGTTGTTAGCAAGGCTTTCTAAGGCCCATTTGACTTCACTCTCTAGGATGTCTGGCTCAAGGTCAGCAACCACACTACCTGGGGTGTACGAGACCTCCATATCTTTCCGGTATAACTCCTCTGTGTATTCTTGCCACCTCTTCTTGATGTCTTCTGCTTCTGTTAGGTCCTTTCCACTTTTATCCTTAATTGTGGTAATCTTTGTACGAAATGTTCCTTTCATATCTCCAATTTTCTTGAACAGATCTCTGGTTTTTCCCATTCTGTTGTTTTCCTCTATTTCTTTGCATTGCTCGTTTAAAAAGACCCTCTTGTCTCTCCTTGCTATTTTTTGGAAATCTGCATTCAATTTCCTGTATCTTTCACTATTTCCCTCGCATTTTGCTTGCCTTCTCTCCCCCGCTATTTGTAAGGCCTCATTTGACAGCCACTTTGCTTTCTTGCATTTCTTTTTCATTGGGATGGTTTTCGTTGCTGCCTCTTGTATAATGTTACGAGCCTCCATCCACAGTTCTTCAGGCATTCTATCCACCAAATCTAAATCCTTAAACCTGTTCTTCACTTCAACTGTGTATTCATAAGGAATTTGATTTAGATTGTATCTTACTGGCCCAGTGGTTTTTCCTACTTTCTTCAGTTTAAGCTGGAATTTTGCTATAAGAAGCTGATGATCTGAGCCACAGTCAGCTCCGGGTCTTGTTTTTGCTGAGTGTATAGAGCTTCTCCATCTTTGGCTGCAGAGAATATAATCAATCTGATTTCGATGTTGCCCATCTGGTGATGTCCATGTGTAGAGTCGTCTCTTGTGTTGTTGGAAAAGAGTGTTTGTGATGACCAGCTTGTTCTCTTGGCAGAACTCTATTAGCCTTTGGCCTGCTTCATTTTGAACTCCAAGGCCAAACTTGCCAGTTGTTCCTTTTATCTCTTGACTCCCTACTTTAGCATTCCAATCCCCTATAATGAGAAGAACATCCTTCCTTGGTGTCATTTCTATAAGGTGTTGTAAGTCTTCATAGAATTGGTCAATTTCAGTTTCTTCAGCACTGGTAGTTGGTGCATAAACTTGGATTACTGTGATGTTAAAAGGTCTGCCTTGGATTCGTATCGAGATCATTCTATCATTTTTCCGATTTTTCCTTCCGATAATGGCCCTTAAATCAATTTGTTATAAGTTAGCTGCTCATTCCCCACAAAGGTGAGCAAATCAATGCATCAATGTCAAGGCACATTCCTTGGGTGAATTTGGGGGGCATCTCATCCCTCCTGCCGATGAGCGATTCCCCCCCCTCAACAAAAGCAACTCATAAAGCATATTGGCACAATCTCCTGTGTTTCACCCCCCCCCAACACACACACACACACACACCCCGCCCGCTTGAGCCACTTAATAGGATTCCTGTCCATATGGAATAATTCTGCTGAGCTCTCCGCACAGCCGCCTGGAAAGAGCCTTGATAGCTGCCTCCTTAATTGGTTTCTTTGCTTCATAATATCCAAGAAATAAAAGAGGCAATAATTGATTATCCTTGCTCAAAGAAGTGGCAGCCTGATTTCCAAAAGGCTGCAAGAGGCCCCTTTCTCACCTCTCTCCAACGCTGTGGCTTTGCTTTTCCTGGGTTTGATCACATCGAGGTGGTGCAGCGAGTCATTGCATCTGGCCGTTCATCGGGAGGTCGGTGGTTTGAGCCCACCCAGGGGCAGCTGGGGGCAGGATTCCTGCATTGCAGGCGGTTGGACTGGATGGCCCTCGGGGTCCCTTCCAACTCTACAATTCTTTGATTCTAGGGTGTTTCAACATGGAACTACATTTTCCAGTTGGAGAACAGCCTTTGCTAAAGGTCTCAGGGGCTTTGAAGATGCTCGAACTCAGGACGCAAGGGAGAAAGGTGCTAAGAGGAAGGCACACTTGGCAAACCCTCACCGGGACCAACTCCCACCCTGAAACCAATGTCCCTATTGTGGAAGGACATGTGGAGGCGCAGGTCCATTCTGTGTCCAGGGAAGCTGTCTACCAGCTCCATCTGGTATGCAGGCTGAGACCCTACCTGCCCGCAGACTGTCTCACCAGAGTGGTGCATACTCTGGTTATCTCCCGCTTGGACTACTGCAACACGCTCTATGTGGGGCTACCTTTGAAGGTAACCTGGAAACTTTAACTAATCCAGAATGCAGCAGCTAGACTGGTGACTGGGAGTGACAGCCGAGACCATATAACACTGGTCCTGAAAGACCTACATTTCCAAGCACCATTCAAAGTGTTGGTGCTGACCTTGAAAGCCCTAAATGGCATTGGCCCAGTATACCTGAAGGAGCGTCTCCACCCCCATCGTTCTTCCTGGACACTGAGATCCAGCTCCGAGGGCCTTCTGGTGGTTCCCTCACTGTGAGAAGCCAAGTTACAGAGAACCAGGCAGAGGGCCTTCTCAGTAGTGGCACCCGCCCTGTGGAACGCCCTCCCACCAGATGTCAAAGAGAAAAACAACTACCAGACTTTTAGAAGGCATCTGAAGGCAGCCCTGTTTAGGGAAGCTTTTAATGTTTAATAGATTATTGCATTTTAATGTTCTGTTGGAAGCTTCCCAGAGTGGCTGGGGAAACCCAGCCAGATGGGTGGGGTATAAATAATAAATTATTATTATTATTATTTATTATTATTATTATTAT
Organism: Darevskia nairensis; assembly: GCA_034642065.1. Lineage (NCBI taxonomy): Eukaryota > Metazoa > Chordata > Lepidosauria > Squamata > Lacertidae > Darevskia > Darevskia nairensis. The sequence goes on from JAWWNI010000310.1 coordinate 663,990, forward strand.
TATTATTATTATTATTAGGATTCAATAAAACTTTCCCTCCCTGTCCTCCTCCCTTTTCAGAATGAATCTGGACTTTTGCTGGCATAGAAATATCGCAAATCTTCTCCTAGGCTCATTGTAACTGCATATTGTTAATTACAAGAATGATGAAAGGGCCTTTAACTAATCATTAAGAAGCAGATCATTTTGTCAATATGTCTCTGAGATGGGGGGGGGGGAGAGAAGCAAAACTGCCAAAGACTCTCCTGCGAAGTTTAACGAGCCGTGATGAGATTTGAGATCAATCTGCTTTTCAGAAGAGCAGGTGCCAAACATGAACTTCCTGTCCTTCTTCCAGAAGCCCAAAGGCAAAGATTGATTGAGTTTTATTTGCAATTAGACTAATAATCAGGAATGGACCTTTTATGCCAGAAAAACATGGAGTGGAAAATGGCAATTGACTCCGATATGCTTTTATTAGAAAGGGATTCTTGAGTTTTGGTTCCTGCATTGCAGGGAGTTGTCTAGATGATCCCTGGAGGTACCTTCCAACTTTACCATTACCTGAAGGGCTGTTCCATGGAAGAGGGAGCAAGCTTGTTTTCTCCTGCTCTGGAGGGGAGAACCTGAACGGCTGTTTTCAATGGATAAGAAAGGAGATTCTGACTCAACATTAGGATGAACTTTCTTGAGCTGTGATCCCTGCATTGCCGAGGGTTGGACTAGAGGACCCTTCGGGGCCCTTTCCAATGCTACAATTCTATGACCCTATGCGATTCTGTCATGTATATTTTCTGTTTTACAATTTAGAATATTCATTTAAACAACCTTAAAATGTCCATGACTTCCCTTCCTCTCTTTCCATCGTTCATTTTGCATATCATAAATCCCTGCATATTTTACATAAACTAAACCATTCAGAATTCCATTATGACATCCATCAAAACTTGTTTACACCGTTGAATTTATCTTAATGCTGCCAACGCTTTCAAGTGCACACAATTCCCCCATATAGTCAAGAAACATTTTCCAGTCTTCTTTCTTCTTGTTCTCTTATTCTATGCATTAGGTCTGTAGGCTGTGCATATTCCATCAGTTTAAGCTGCCATTCTTCTTTGGTTGGGACTTTGCTCGTTTTCCATTTGGGGACAAACAAAACAAGGGCCGCAGAAGTGGCATGCATAAATAACCCTTTTTGACACCTGGGAATTTCTGCCTGAATTATCCCCAACAAAAAGGACTATGGTTTGTTTGGTTGTTGTTTTTTTAAGTACTTTTAAACATTCCCCCCCCCCCCCAATTCATATGGATTATTCCCCAATACTCTTTTACCTTTTTACAGGTCTGCAACATATGAAAGAACGTTCCCTCCACCTCATTGCATCTCCAGCACTTATCTGATTCAGTATTATGCATCTTAGCAAGCCTACGCAGAATTAAATACCATCTGTAAATCATTTTTAAGCAGTTCTCCTTCAATCCTATGCAATTCTCTCATTTTCTATTTCCTCACTTTACCATTCTGATTTCCGAAGGTTCAAAGCTGGTTACAATATCTAAAATAAGTTGCCTCTGAAACAAAAGTGCATTCAGACATGGGGATTACTGCCTTGGTTTCCCCTTGTTATAAGAATTTCGGGGGGGGGGGGGAAGCCTCCTTTCAAAACACCCCAGTACACCATTTGAGACATGAACAGAGAGGGGTGACTGAACCCAGAATGTCTGAAAACAGCACAGAAAGACAGGCCTCACACCATTTTGACTCCTAGCTGGCCAGGTACCAGATGGCCCATTTCCCTCACAAAGGACAGTTGTTAGCCCTGCATCTGCCCTGCCCTGCCAGGGCAGGAAATCAGGAAACCTTTTGTTTTCCAGAAATGTGTGTCTGGGAGGGGTCGAGGAGGGATGACCAGGTGTGGGAAATTCTCAAGTTACCTCCTCTGCCCCCCCCCCAAGTTGTGATGTAGGATGATGGATCTGTGATGTTGGATGATGTATCTGGGGGTGGGCTGGACTCCAAGGGGGGGAATTTCAAAAGTCTATATAGGAGCTGGCACACCATTGTTCTGGGTCCTTTTCTTGCTCCTGTGTGTGTGAGGAAAGCACGCTGTTGCAACAGTGAAAATAAAGGCTTTGCTTCTAACTATTCTCTGGTTGGCCTCTGTTTTTTTTACTCCTACCGATGGAGAACCTGCAGAGAACTTTGCAAGGGCTCTTGTGTAGCCTCATTACAATGCTAGGGCTTCTGTCGCCGTTTCCAATACTCCTTTTATGCTGCTTTCCCTGTTGCATTATGGAATTGTGGCTTTTTTGCTCAATATACCACCAGATCACGCAGAAATTCATTCACACCGTTGGGTGTGGTTCAGCACCACAGCAGACATCTTTGGACTTGTCACAACTCTCTGTATACAGGCAGGCTCCTGTTTCCCCCTGAAAGCAGCAGGAAAGAAACTCATGATGGCTGGAAGACCACCTCAAATTTCATTGCATTGTGTGATCCAGGAAAATGATGGGGAAATTACAGCACAAACTCCGGCAATCTTCTGCATGAACAGAATATTGCAAATGATTTCTCCCTTTTTTTTTCCTGGAAGCAATTAAAGTTGGAACGAGCACTAAATGTCTGCGAGATCCCTCTGGATCTTCAGAAGCAGCTTTTACGTTGAGTGTAAGATGTGCAAATTATCAGGTAAGGAAACGTCAGGGAAATGGAAGGAAGGGCAAGGCAAGCCTCCCTGGCCGCATAACGGGGAAGGCACTTTGGGAAGGGAGACGCCACAAAACTGTGGACTGTCTCGCCAGAGTGGTCCATGCTCTGGTTATCTCCCGCTTGGACTACTGCAATGCGCTCTGCGTGGGGCTACCTTTGAAGGTGACCCGGAAACTGCAATTAATCCAGAATGCGGCAGCTAGACTGGTGACTGGGAGTGGCCGCTGGGACCACATAACACCGGTCCTGAGAGAACTACATTGGCTCCCAGTATGTTTCCGAGCACAATTCAAAGTGTTGGTGCTGACCTTGAAAGCCCTAAACGGCCTCGGTCCTGTATACCTGAAGGAGTGTCTCCACCCCCACCGTTCAGCCCGGACACTGAGGTCCAGCGCCGAGGGCCTTCTGGCGGTTCCCTCACTGCGAGAAGCAAAGCTACAGGGAACCAGGCAGAGGGCCTTCTCGGTAGTGGCGCCCGCCCTGTGGAATGCCCTCCCAGCAGAGGTCAAAGCAATCAACAACTTCATAACATTTAGGAAATACCTCAAGGCAGCCCTATTTAGGGAAGCTTTTAACCTGTGATATTTTAATGTATTTTGTGTATGTTGGAAGCCGCCCAGAGTGGCTGGGGAGACCCAGCCAGATGGGCGGGGTACAAATAAAACATTATTATTATTATTATAAAACCCTCTTTCTGTTTGGGAGAGGGGTTTGCATTGCAAAATCCAGGATCACATCCAGATTCTCTTCTCTCTCCCCCCCCCCCCCCGTTTGTTTTTTCTCTTAGGGAAACTGTGGGAATGTTGTGGGTAACAGGAGAGGATATAGGTAGGTAGTTGTGTGGGTCTGCCATAGTCAAAACAAACAAACAAACAAAAAATCCTTCCAGTAGCACTTTAGAGACCAACTAAGTTTGTTCTTGGTATGAGCTTTCGTGTGCATGCACACTTCTTCAGATACACTGAAACAGAAGTCACCAGACCCTTATATATAGTGAAAGGGTGGGAGGGGTATTACTCAGAAGGGTGGTGGGAATGGGTGATAGACTGATAGGTGGGGTAAACCTGTTGATGACTGTTAACGACTGCAATTAGTCTTACAGGAAAAAGCAAGTAGCTGTCTTATTGCAAAGGAATTTCAGAAATAGGCTGGAAAGAGAAGTTGCTGAATTGCAACTCATTACCAAACTTAAAACCATGGAGAGACCTGGTCTGAACAAAGACATTGGATTCTTATCTCATTATACATGACAAAGCTGTTTTTAACCTTCTCATCCCTTGCATGCACACGAAAGCTCATACCAAGAACAAACTTAGTTGGTCTCTAAGGTGCTACAGGAAGGATTTTTTTTAATTTTTTATTTTGTTTTGAGGATTGAATATATTGATTAACATTACCCTTCCTATGTAGAAGAAGAGAAGAAGAGTTTGGATTTGATATCCCACTTTATCACTACCCGAAGGAGTCTCAAAGAGGCTCACATTCTCCTTTCCCTTCCTCCCCCACAACAAACACTCTGTGAGGTGAGTGGGGCTGAGAGACTTCAGAGAAGTGGGACTAGCCCAAGGTCACCCAGCAGCTGCATGTGGAGGAGCGGAGACGTGAACCCGGTTCCCCAGATTACGAGTCTACCGCTCTTAACCACTACACCACACTAGCTCTCTATATAATATACACTAGCACACTATATAATAATAATAATAATAATAATAATAATAATAATGTAATAATAATAATAATAATAATTTATTATTCGTACCCTGCCCATCTGGCTGAGTTTCCCCAGCCACTCTGAGAGGCTTCCAACAAAATATTAAAATACAATAGTCCATCAAAGCTTCCCTAAACAGGGCTGCCTTCAGATGTCTTTAAATAATAATTTATTAACTCGCGCTAGCAAGTTTCTTCATACAGCAGAGTGCATTCCCCCTTTTACACAGCAGAAAGCTGGTTGCAGACTCGTGTGAGTCTCTTAAGACCATGGGTAGGCAAACTAAGGCCCGGGGGCTGGATCTGGCCCAATTACCTTCTCAATCCGGCCCGCAGATGGTCTGGGAATCAGCATGATTTTACATGAGTAGAATGTGCCCTTTTATTTAAAATGCATGTCTGGGTTATTTGTGGGGCATAGGAATTCGTTCTTCTTCTTTTCAAAATATAGTCCGGCCCCCCACAAAGTCTGAGGAACAGTGGACTGGCCCCCTGCTGGAAAAGTTTGCTGACCCCTGCTTAAGACAATAAGCAGTTCAATCTGGCTTGCCCAGATTGAGATGTTCCTGGTAAGACCCCTTGAATCCCTCCCAAAAAAATAAAGACACAACAGTCTTATTCATAAGTAACAAAAAGTAGTTTTACTCACGATCAGGTAGATCACAGTGTGATCCCTGAAGACAGGCTTAAGGCTTAAAAAGTTACAAATACATAGAAATAGGTTTACCCCATATGGGATTTGGGGCAACGCGGTGACTTCTGGCTGAGAGCCAGCAGTGCAAGTCCAGGGGAAGCAGGGAAGCAGGTAGGACGAAAGAGAAGAAGGGAGGGTGGCTACGTGACTTGGCCTTTTGCCAGGTCTGGAAAGGTCTTGCCCACCTAGTGGTCACAAGCAAAGGAAGGATGCTCCAGACCAGGTGGAACAGGAAGTTCAAACTGGCTAGACCACTCTAGCCAAACAGGGAATGTTGTACTTGACTGCTCCAGTGGATTACATCGCACAGAAACTGTGACAAACAACAGAACTCCCAGCATGCTCCAGGGTGGGAATGCCCCCTTCCCCTCCCCCTCACCAGCACAGAGCATTTGCTGTAAAAGCACCGCTCTAGGGCTCAATGGGACTACAGCCCAATCCTATGAATGGTTTCATAGCTGCGTGTCCTGCTGAGTTCAAAGGGATTGGCTGTCCAGTCCCACCAAGGGAGGCTTCCCTCTCTTTTACAGCCCCCTGCAAAGTCTCCCTTCCACTGCTGCCTCTTCCTGCCCCCCCCAGCACTTCCTTCCTTCCTTCCTTCCTTCCTTCCTTCCTTCCTTCCTTCCTTCCTTCCTTCCTTCGCTGTTCCTTCCAGGCTCTGCTGGATACTCTGTGCCTCCTGGTCAGGTGGTCAGTCAGGGTGGGAGGAGGCAGGTGAGCTCTGGGACCCTGATGTGCCCCCCAAAATACTTGCCACTGAAGCACCTGCCTCCCTGGGCTCATGGCAGAGTTGGCTCCAATTCGCAGGCGTTGCAAGGGAACAACACTTTCAATTAATTAAATTATTGATGCTTGTGGAAACTTAGAGCTGGGTAGAACGTCTATTTTACTTAGAGGGAAATCTGCACTCTGGCAGGAGAGGGTGGGAGGGAGTTTTATTTGTTGTTGCCATAAGGCAATTCCATTTAAGCTTGAAAAGTTTGTATAAAATTGGGCCCCACCCTCATTCTCGGCCGAGCTGCAAGATTCCTGGTGGTTCCAGGCAACAAACAGGTTCTGTGTTCCTTTGAGAAGCAAGACGCAGCGCAGACTGTTGTGGCTTTAAGAAATATGCTGGATGCACCTAAGTTAGGATAGAGGGAGTCACAGCATGGGCGTCTCAAGGGGCTTCTTCCCCACAGCAGGGCAGCACCAGAGTCCGAGGCAGCTCTCCCTGCCTGCCTTCAGCCAGCCTGCCCAAGATGGATCTGCCCTTTTCCTCAGCCCCAAATCTCCAATCTCTGGTCACAGCTTAGGGCAAGCGGGGAGGACATTTCTCTAGGATTGCCAATGGCTCTCAATGGCCCTGTATTGTTTCTCAGTGCCCTGGAACAGGCTAGTCCTCTTCAGCCGCTATTTCTCCCTTCAGATCACAAATAGAATAATAGAATCATAGAATCATAGAGTTGGAAGAGACCCCAAGGGCCATCCAGTCCAACCCCCTGCCAAGCAGGAAACACCATCCAAGCATTCCTGACAGGTGGCTGTCAAGCCTCTGCTTAAAGACCTCCAAAGAAGGAGACTCCACCACACTCCTTGGCAGCAAATTCCACTGTCAAACAGCTCTTACTGTCAGGAAGTTCTTTCTAATGTTGAGGTGGAATCTTCTTTCTTGTAGTTTGAATCCATTGCTCCGTGTCCGCTTCTCTGGAGCAGCAGAAAACAACCTTTCTCCCTCCTCTAGTCTATATGACATCCTTTTATATATTTGAACATGGCTATCCTATCACCCCTGAACCTTCTCTTCTCCAGGCTAAACATACCCAGCTCCCTAAGCCGTCAAATAATCAAAAACCCTAATAATCAAAACCCTACCATTAAAAAGGGAAGCGGGGCAAGCATTTGGTCCATCCAAGTTTTGGAGTCTGCATGCCCCACCAGCCTGACAGCGCCGTTCTGCACCCCCCCTCTCTGCCTTTCTCTCATTCTTTTTGTCTTGAGGTGCGGCTACCCTAACGGGAAATGTCAAGGCCATTTGGTGCTGAGCTTTCAAACACTCTTATTCCGTGCCAGAAGCAAATGGCTCTCCTAATCAGGCTCCCGCGAGCGCCTGACTCTGGGATCACAGCAACATTTGCCGGGCGCCCTAAACGGAGGCTATTTTAGTCCCCGGGAGCCAGAGCACCAAGAAGCAATGACAAACAACCTTTTGGGTGAGAACCCTGGGAGCAGAAAGAAGACTCATCCCCATGGCGTGATGCACCTGTCTTTCATTGCGGCAAGATTTCTTTGTACTTACAACTCCTGATTTGCATCCCTCTCCAGAGGGGCAGGGAAAGACAGGCTCACTTGTAGCAGGGGGGTCTGGGAGATGTTAGCATTTATTACCTTCAGCTGCCTACCTCTTCAGACGGACTAGTTTCTGTGAAAACAAAATAAAAAAAATTCCTTCCAGTAGCACCTTAGAGACCAACTAAGTTTGTTCTTGGTATGAGCTTTCATGTGCATGCATCTGAAGGTATCTGAAGATGCATGCACATGAAAGCTCATACCAAGAACAAACTTAGTTGGTCTCTAAGGTGCTACTGGAAGGAATTTTTTTTGTTTGTTTTGACTATGACAGACCAACATGGCTATCTACCTGTAACTAGTTTCTGTGACACATGGTCATTTAGGTGATGAGGATCATATCACTTGCTCACTGTGGTTGTCCAAATGGCAAACCTCTAACCTTGGCAGGTCAGCCAAGCTTCTGGGATGGGGGAAATCTTGAGGCGAGGCAGGCCATCACTTCACCTCTAGGTCCCAGTCTCTGTCCTGGTCCACAGGTGTGGGAGATGAGTGGGAATGTGGATGAGGGAATATTGATTAATATTTCCTATCCCAGCTTGTGCTAACAAGCTCCAATCTAGCAGAGTTTCTCATCCCCAATAAAGCGCAGCAAAACGTGGCGTTTAAGTTCCTATGAACTTCTAGAACAAGGCAGATCCTGGCATATAATTCCCCTGCTTCCCTCTTAAAAGAAAATACACGACACATAAGCTTATAAAAGTATAAAGGTTTTACTCACAGACATTTCCAAGCTTCTACAGTCTCAGAAAGGCAGGCTAGCTTAGATTAAATGTATGTACATGTGGAGATTCTCCTTAAGGGAGAAGGGTCCACCTGGGCTCTCTTGGCTGGAAGCCAAGAGTGCATCTTCTCTTGAGATGTTGCATCTTCGAAGTCCTGATGAGAAGAGAGAGGAGAATGGCAGCAGACCTGTGTACTACAGGTAAGGCCACTCCCACCTCTGGTAGCAGAGGAAGTGATCTCAGTCCAGGAAACTCTAACTGGAGGACCAAGACCCCTTGTGTACACTCTAGGAATGTTGTGATTGACTGCACCAGTGTTATACATCCCACAACAGGCAGGTCAGAGATCATTTCACACCTGACCAGCTTTACTCTTCAGGAAACTTTCAGTCAAGGGGTAGGTTGCATCAAAAGAAGTCTAGTGTCCAGATGTCATGGGAAAGCTGGACGCAGAAAGGTGGGAGGCACCAACTGGGGAATCACCAAGGAAAGAAGGTTCAGAGTCTGGGTGGTGGTGGTGGGACAACAATGAGTGGCCAGAGAGAGAAAGGAGATTAAACCGGGTGGAGGAGGGGGTGTTAGAAGCTGAATAGGCAACAGGGCTTAGTGAACTGGGAGAGTCTGTGGCAGAGAGAAGTCCAGAGTCAGAAGCAGGAGAAGAGGGAGGCCCAGAGGCAGAGATGACTCAGGTTGGTGAAGAGGCCAGGGTTTCGCTCTCTTCTGCTGTGACAAGCTCCCCTCCACTCAATCTCCCAGGATCAGATGAGGGAAGAAGTGGAAGGAGCAAAGAAAGGCACACCGACGTAGTCTCAGATTGCTTGGGAAGGTCCCCGGAGAGAAAGAGACTTAGGCAGCTGTGGCAAAGCAGGGACCTTCAATCTCCACAACTGTCTCATATGAGCAACGTCTACTGAGAAGAATTGCTGTACTCATTAGACTTGGTCCTCTTGAGCTGACCTTGTTTCTTCTAATAAAGAGTTAAACTCACTTACTCTGTGTGATTTATTGCTGGTCAGTTCCTCACACTAGATGAAGGGAAGGCAACCTAGATGATCAAGATTCTGGAAAGCAGGCTTTATGAGGAATGGTTGATGGAAATGGGTACATTTAGCCTGGAAAAGAGGAGACTGAGAGGAGATATGATAGCTTTCTTCAAATATCTGAAGGGCTATCACATGAAAGGTGGAGCAAGCTTGTTTTTCTACTGCTCTGGAGGGTGGGACCTGAATCAATGGGCTCAAGTTACAAGAAAGGAGATTCTGACTCAACATCAGGAAGAAGTTTCTGGAACATCAGGAAGAAGTTCAACAGGGGAGTGGACTTCCTTGGAAGATGGTGGACTCTCCTTCCCTGGAGGAGTTTAAGCAGAGGTTGGATGGCCACCCATCAAGGATTCCTCAGCCATGATTCCTCATTGCAGGGGGTTGGACTAGATGACCCTGTAGGCCCCTTACAACTCTCTGATTCTATGATCAATCTCTCTCTCCATTTCTCACTCTCCTCTCAGCCCTTCCCAAAAGATCCTTTCTGAATACGGAATCAGAGGAGTCTCGTTTTCCTTAAGTGAATCACTCCATGATTAAAGCCAATGTTCCAACAGGATCACGGCTGACTTCACGCTTGAGTTGAGCAGATGCTTTTGATACCAGGCCCTGCAAAATTAACGGGATGGAGATAACCGAGAGAGGGAAGGTGGCTGCTGTGTCCTCTGTGGCTGCACTAAAATTTAACATCCTCTATTTGCAGAAATGCCACACTCTAAAACCTCCCAAGAAATGCCCCATCCTCAACTAATAAGAGCAGCCTTTCTTTGCTGGGTGACTTGGAATTGCTTCCTACGTGCTCCTCTTCTGAATTCCTCCCCGGATGCTGGGATTTCAAATTACCTGCTCTTGCTTCCGAAGTGGAACCACTCTATTAGGCATCCCCCGTCGCTCTGCTTTTTATTTCCAAATTCTGTACCTAGGAGTGCACCATGTCCCATTTGTTGCCTCTCTCATTTCCTTCACGCCTTTTCCTCCCTTTGCACCACCGCTCTGCACACTTCCACGTCAGTAAAAACACCACCACACAAATCAAGCAAACCTGATGTGATTGCAGGGGCACCAAGATTCGCTTTTGTGTTTCATCATCAAAGTTTGTGTGTTATTTTTCGCATCCGTAACATGGAGCGGGGAGGGAGGAAACTTAATGTGATTGTAAGGATAGATAAAGAATCCTTCCATGCAGCTTTTTGCTCTCTAACGTGTGGGAATGTTGTGGATAGTAGGAGAGGATATATTGATTAAATATTATCCTCCCTCCCCCACTCTAGTGAGCTGGTAGCAGAGTACATTCCCCTGTATATGGCAGGAAGCTAGTTGGTAGATGCGGTTCACAGGATTTAAACCACACTTGTAAAGTAACAGAAAGTCTGGATAATTTGGAAGGATAAAAATTTGGATAAGCATTGATATGCAGTTGTAAATAATAATAATAATATAATAATAATAATAAATTTTTATTTATACCCCGCCCTTCCCAGCCAAGACTGGGCTCAGAGTGGCTAACACCCATAAAATCACAACAAAACATACAAAGCAATCAATTAAAATGCAAGTTAAAATACGATTTAAAATTTAAAATGCAGCCTCATTTATCATCAGGATAAATATTATCATCAGGACCCCTGGAAGGGATGGGGGGAGAATCAGAGTACCGGTAATCTCAATATTTGGACAGAATTGTTGTTTGTAATACGAAGGGGGGAAGTGAGTTTTTTTGCAGCCATTTGTTTGAAAAAGCCAATAGTTGGGAGCCTTAGAACACCCCAGTCAACTTGAATTCCCATTCCCTGTACTGTTTGGGAACAGGGTCGAATCTGGCTGGGTGTGGATCTGGTCCTTTAAGATGCCACCTCATGAAACCCCCCTCTCCAATGGCGTAGGAAGGGGTGTGTGATCTGCCCCGAGTGTCATTACTGAGGGGGGAGACAAAATGGCAGCGCCCGGGCTGCTTCCTGGTAGGGGGCAGGGAGCCACAGTGCTTTGCCGGCGGCCTCCCCCTTTCCCCTGATGGATCCGGGAAGGCTTGTTCATTTTTCTTGATTTTACTGCTGTGGTTTTTGTTTGTTTGTTTGTTTGTTTGTTTTGGTAAACCACTTTGCAGGTTGCTTTTTAAAATGAATTTTATTAAATAAATAAAATTTCTTTTTTTCTTTTTTTCTTCTCTATTCTTATTTTTATTTTTATTCTTCTTTTTTCTTTCTTTCTTTTTCATTAGCTTTTCTTAGTTAGGAGGTGTAATGATACGCAGAGTCGGTATTTGTATTCTTCACTTTTATTATATTTCTTCTTGATATGTATAAGTGTATAGAAGAAATGTATAATGTATACCATCACACCTTTGTTTTGCATTGTATGATAAGATAACGGATTAATAAAGCTTAAATTAAAATAAGTAAGTAAGTAAACAAATAAATAAACAAACAATAAATATAAATAAAACAACACAAGCCAAAACACAAGCCATCCTGCAGATTTAAGTATCTGTCCACAGTCGCTTACTTGTTATCAGAGGCCCAGAATCCACATTCCTTTGTATGAGAATATGAAATAAAGTCAAACGCAAAAAAAAGAAATCAAAAAATCAATGTGTGGGGTTTTTTCCCCCCACCCCGGGTACCACCTGACCTTGCTACGCCACTGCCCCTCTCTTGCCAAGAAGAGTCTCCCTCTCTCTCGCCTCCCTTCCCAGCCTTTCCTCTCCTTCCTCGCGGGAGGTGGGCGCCGGCTTGGCCGCCCGACAATTCCCAGCCCGTCTCTCTTCATTAGCGGGACGTGTTCGGCGGCAGAAGCCATCCGAGGGGGACCCGTCTGCCCCCTCCCTTGTAAATGGAGGAGACACGCCGAGTGACGGAGGTAACAAGACTCCGGGGAAAAGGAGGCGCAGCTCGGAACTGCCTTTGCCTCCCCTCTCACTAATTAAGCCAACAGCAATTAACCCTTCCTGCCTCTTGCAAACGAGTTGGGGACTGGAGGAGAGCGCAGATCCCAGCCCTCCTCCGCCTCCTTTCTCCTCCTCCTCTTTCTTTCTTCACCTCCTCCTCCTCACAGCGGCCATCCAGATGCACCAAGGGGAAACCTGAAAGCAGGATTCAAACACAGGACTCCCCTCCTGGAGTTTCGGGACGCAGAGCACAGCCATCCTGGCTGGGAGTCAAGGGGGGAGCCACGTGTTCTAAGAGAGAAAAAGATTTTGCTATCCCTAAAGGATGGCGGTCCCTGATGCTGCGTCTGAGGTCTTCCTGCTTTTCGGCTGTTTAGCTTTTACTCAGTGTTCTCACTGTAGGCTTTTGAAAACTATTATTTCATAAGATCTATACACTGCTTGACTGTAAAAAAGAAAAGAAAAGCCCGTTCAAAGCAGTTTACAGAAAAAATAAAATAGAATTGCCTGTAATAATTTTTTCTTTAAAAGCAAAATAGCAGGTGCTGGAAAATGTAGAGTGAAGGTTCCTGCTCAATACCAAAAGGCAGGGAGTTCCACAGTACAGTTGCTGGCTCATGAAAAGAATGAATTCTGAGCAATGCAGAACAGCTTTGATGGGGCCCCTGCATCAGGGCCAGTTCTGCTGACCATGGACACATTGGGGGAAAGGCCACATGAAGCAGCCCCCAGGTGGCAAAGAGTAAGGTGACCGTGACTTCCGTCATAGAGCTTCAGTGTGCTGATGACAACGTAGTGTGTACACAATCGGAGGATGCAGGGGCGTACCCAGGATCAAAACTAGGGGGGGGGCAAGCCATGGTCGTTCAGGTTTGCTTTGAATGGACGCTGATCATTTTTGCTTCTAGGGCTGCCTTCTGGGGGGGGCAGCTGCCCCCCTCTGCCCCCCCTTGGGTACGCCCATGGGAGGATGACCTCCAAACCATCCTAAATATCTTCGCAGAAGCTTACGAAAAGCTTGGCCTATCGCTCAACATCCAAAAAACCAAAGTGCTGCACCAACAAGCACAAAACAACCCCTCTGCAGTGCCACAAATCCAACTCAATGGTGTAACGTTGGAAAATGTCGATCACTTCTCCTACCTGGGCAGTTCTCTTTCCACAAGGGCCGACATTGATGCTGAAATCCAGCATCACCTGAGCTGTGCAAGTGGGACTTTCTCCCAATTGAAGTGCAGAGTGTTTGACGACCGGGACATTCGCAGGGAACCAAAATGCTTGTTTACAAAGCGATTGTATTACGAACTTTACTGTATGCTTGTGAAACATGGACCACTTCTAAACGCCATCTCCAACTCCTGAAAAGATTCCATCCATGGCTTCGGTCCAGTATACCTGAAGGAGCGTCTCCACCCCCATCGTTCAGCCCGGACACTGAGATCCAGTGCCGAGGGCCTTCTGGCGGTTCCCTCGCTGCCTGAAGCCAAGTTACAGGGAACCAGGCAGAGGGCCTTCTCGGTAGTGGCACCCACCCTGTGGAACGCCCTCCCACCAGATGTCAAAGAGAACAACAACTACCAGACCTTTAGAAGACATCTGAAGGCAGCCCTGTTTAGGGAGGCTTTTAATGTTTAATAGATTGTTGTATTTTAATGTTCTGTTGAAAGCCGCCCAGAGTGGCTGGGGAAACCATTTATTATAAATAATAAATTATTATTATTATTATTATTATTATTATTATTATTATCATCATCATCAGTGGTTACGCATCACTTGGGTAGACAGGCGAACTAATGCCAGTGTACTGGAAGAAGCAAAGATCACCAGTGTTGGACTGGTCATATTGTGCGGATGCCTGATTATCGTCTTCCAAAGCAACTACTCTATTCCGAACTTAAAAATGGAAAGCATAATGCTGGTGGTCAACAAAAGAGGTTTAAAGACTGTCTCAAGGCAAATCTAAAAAAATGTAGTATAAACACCGACAACTGGGAAACACTGGCCTGCGAGTGCTCCAGTTGGAAAACAGCCTTGACCAAAGAAGAAGAAGAAGAAGGTTCTCCCCCCTTGTTTTTGATGTCTTCAGCTCGGAAACTTCCTCTGCCTTTTTAGGCTTCCAGCTCACGGAGCTCAGTTTACACACCAGATCACTGAAATTATCCCTGTATGGAAAACTCATGAAGATTTAAAGATGCAGTAAAGCCAACAGTCTTAGCCTGCTAAATGGCTCAATAGCAACCAAGCTGCTTACTATAAAAAGGCAGGGAAGGAGGCGCAGAGGGAAAACCAAGGCAGGCGTCTCTTCAAAGCCAAGGAGCCCCTGTTTGCTGCGCTGTTGCAGAAGCAGGATGGGCTCTGTCCTCCTACTCACTGACACCATGCCACCCCCCCCTCAATGCTCATGATCCGATGAGGGGGGCACTATGCAGCGACCTCAATTTCTTCTGGGCTCCATCAACTCATCCTCAGTGCCACCTGCCATATAAAAAGCATTTTTTCAGACCCACTACGAGGAAGAGAACACATGGAAATGTATATATCAGGAGAAATTTACTCTTAATTTTACTCTAAAATTCATGAGGACCCAAAATTGCATGGGAAAGACCCCCAAAAGGTGGGGGGGGGCAGGAGAAAAAAAGAGAGAAAAAACATTTTTTTAAAAACCACCTTTTTTGTTTGGGACACACAGAGAGAATGAGAACACCTAAAGTAAAGGCATGGGAATAAAGTGTTTAATAGGCAAGTACACTGATTTAGGGACCCAGGTGGCACTGTGGGTTAAACCACAGAGCCTAGGGCTTGCTGATGAGAAGGTCAGCGATTCGAATCCCTGTGACAGGGTGAGCTCCCGTTGCTCGGTCCCTGCTCCTGCCAACCTAGCAGTTCGAAAGCATGTCAAAGTGCAAGTAGATAAATAGGTACCGCTCCGGCGGGAAGGTAAACGGCGTTTCTGTGCGCTGCTCTGGTTCGCCAGAAGCGGCTTTGTCATGCTGGACACATGACCCGGAAGCTGTACGCCGGCTCTTGGCCAATAAAGCGAGATGACCGTCGCAACCCCAGAGTCGGACACGACTGGACCTAATGGTCAGGGGTCCCTTTACCTTTTTACACTGATTCAACTCTCTCTCTCTCTCTCTCTCTCTCTCTCTCTCTCTCTCTCCACACACACACACACACACACACACACACACACACACAACTTGATTGTAAAAAAAGAAAAAAGCAGCAACCTTGAAACGATTTGCGGCAATGTTACACATTAAGATTGTTGATGGGAAATTAAAAACAGGTATTAAAAATGTGCAAAAGGTGGGGATGAACCTTCTGAGGGTAAGAGCTGCTTGAGCAGCTTGGAGGCAGCAGTGCTTTTAGATGCCAGTTGCTGGAAACCCCAGGAGGGGAGACGGCCCTCAGGATCAGGCCCTGCTGGAGGTTTCCCACAGGCATCTCTTTGGCTACAGTGAGAAGAGGATGCTGGACTCGTTGGGCCATGGGCCTCATCCAGCAGGCTCTTCTTGTGTGCTTAGGACAGGGAATGAACTCCTTCGGAAGGTGGTAGAGTCTCCTTCACGGGTGGTTTTTAAGCAGAGGTTGGATGGCCACCCGTGATTCCTGGGGGTTGCGCTAGATGACTCTTGGGGTCCCTTCCAACTCTACGATTATAGGAAAAGGTCCCACCCTTCTCAGAGCTGTGTCTTGAGTCCACGTGTGTGGTGGACACCCTTGCGCGTTCAGGCATGCACCTCACAACGTGCTGTTAGGATTCCTGCATTTCTGGGCATTGAAGTAGATTGGGGCACCCTCAAACTTTACAATTGTATGTTTTAAAAACTTCCAGCCTGGGTTCAGACTCCGTGCGAAGTGATTCGTGAAGCTGAATTGACTCGCGGTGTTTGGGTTTCATCTCATTTCTTCCTGAACAGGAAGGACACCAGCGCAGCTAGAGGAGCAAAGTCACCTGGAGGCAGGTGGCAGGGAGGGAGGAAAGAAACCTCCTCCGCTGGCCGTGTGACAGGGCCATTAAATAATGTAAACCTGAGAGAGAGGCTGCATTATCAACTGTGCCCAAGTTCTGGTGGGCCTGGGGAATTGCGTTCACCTTTGCACAGAGCAGAAGATGCCCTGAAAAGTAATGAAAGTTTGTGCAGAGGCAGAGCAATTGCATTGTGGCGATGGCTGCGCAGCCGAATCTCCGGAGAGTGCTAGGTCATAAAGCTGCTCGCCAGGAAAGGGATTGCAGGGCTTGTGATAAAATCATTTAAGTAGTTGGCAGAGGCTGTTAGAGGCAGCAGACTTTTCTGATTCATTATTGCCATCAGAGCGCCAGGCAGATTCATGTCAAAAATAGAAACGTCTCCTGTTCAAGAAGCTCAGGGCAGAACCATGGAGGAGAATCAGCCGGAGAAAGTGCCCACTCCATTAGCCCTTTTCAGTTGGACTGCTCAGCACCTGAGGAGAGCCGTCTGGATCCAGCCAGGGGCCCATCTAGCCCAGCACCCTGTTCTCACAGAGACCAATCAGATGTCCTTGTGGGGAACCTGCAAGGAGGTTTCGATCACAAGAGCAATTTGGCCCTAACGTGGTTTCCAGCAACGGGGATTCAGAAGCATGGCTGACTCCCACTGCGAAAGCAGAGAAAAGCCACTGACTGCCCTCTCCTCCTCCGTGAATTTGCCAAGTCCTCTTTTAAAGCCATCCAAATTGGTGGCCATCACTATTTCCTGTGGGAGTGAGTTCCACAGTTTAACCAGGCACCATGTGAAGAAGAACTTCTGTTCTGAATCTTCCAGTATTCTGCTTCACTATATGTTTATGAGTTCTCATGTTTGAAGAGGAGGAAAACTTTTCTCTTCTTTTCAGACTGTGCGTCATTTTATCAATTTCTATCACGTCACCTGTTACTCGCCTTTTCTCCAAACCAAAAAGGCCCAATCGCTTCAACCTTTCTTCAGAGGGGAGTTATGGCGGGTGAGTGGCTTGCCTTAACAGGAGGCATTTAAGCAGGCACTGCCGATCCTGAATTTAAGGGGTGCTGGTTTGGAGGACCTCAAAAGTCCCTCCGAACTTTATGGTTCTGTGATTGAGTTATTTTCTAGATTGTTGAGCTGGGTCTAGGTTGCCATATTTTGAAGAGCAAAAAAGAGGACTCATTTGCCGGCACCTGGGGCAGAAGGGGGAGGGGGTGTGGAAGTGGCCATCTTCCACAATGTCCCTTCAAAATATACAAAAACAAGGACCTGGTTCCTTTCTGCATCATGCGAAACTCACACAGTATGTATATGTTTTGCTCTTGGTTGTCTAGCATTGCATAGGCAACATAAAAGTTGCCCATTCCCGCACCCCCAGACATTTTGGCAAATTCAAAAAATCAACCTGGACAGAAATTTTACCCCCGAAAACAGGACACATCCTGGGAAAAGAGGACGTATGGCAACCCTCTTATATCCTCTTTGAATTATGGTGCTGGAGGAGACTCTTGAGAGTCCCATGGACTGCAAGAAGATCAAACCTCTCCATTCTTAAAGAAATCAGCCCTGAGTGCTCACTAGAAGGACAGATCCTGAAGTTGAGGCTCCAGTACTTTGGCCACCTCATGAGAAGAGAAGACTCCCTAGAAAAGACCCTGATGTTGGGAAAGATTGAGGGCACAAGGAGAAGGGGATGACAGAGGACGAGATGGTTGGACAGTGTTCTCGAAGCTACCAACATGAGTCTGACCAAACTGCAGGAGGCAGTGAAGGATAGGCGTGCCTGGCGTGCTCTGGTCCATGGGGTCACGAAGAGTTGGACACCACTGAACGACTGAACAATGGCAACCCTAGTGAGTCGATGTGATTCAAACTGGATCTTGATGCCATCGCAAATGAAAGTGCACCAAGATGACTGCAAGCTGTCCATATCTGTGACTTGAGAAATGCCAAATGCAGAGGAACGCAAACCAAGGGGAGGCTGTGGCAAATGGCACCAGCCGTGATTCCAGCATTAATCTGAGAAATTCCAGGTCTTCAACTGACATTCGCAGGGAGTGGAGCGCAGGATGGAGCTGAGTCGAGCAGTTTGCTGGAGCCTGGACAAAGTCCTCGAAATGCCTTACGGAAAACTTTATCGCGTTACATCTTTGAAAAAAGAAGAAGTGCAGAGATGCTCCATATGAATAAGCCCAGCTGGCCTCCTGGAATTGTTTGCTTCCTTCTCTACATTTCAGATGCTTCAAAATGAGATTTCCCAGGGCCTCTCGCCTCCCCTGCAGCACCTGAGCCATTTCCCAGTTGGCGCAGAGATGAACTTAAGCCATCTCCTGACTTCCTGGGGGATTTGCACTGGGCTCAGCGGAGGAGGCCGGCCGGCTTCTCCAGGCAAAGGGCAACAACCATTAGTGGAGCAGAAAGGTTTCTGGCAGCTGCAAATCCTCAAGGACTTCTACCTGCCCCCGAACCTATTGGCTGCAATGCTGAGTTCCTCCTGCCTTTCGGACCCCCGGCATCTCAAGTTCCTGGCAGCCATTTGCAGGCTCATATTTTTAGCCTGTGTCTCGGAAGACACTGTTCGTCTCTCTCTCCCTCTCCGCACCTTGCTCTTCCCTCCTTCCTTCCCTGCTTTTTCATTCTTTCTTTTTTTGCAGGGTTCATTCTGCAGGAAGGAAAAGGGAGAAAATGGATGTGAAACTACCAGCTGCTCAGAAGGAAGAAAACAGGGGCTCTGGTTATTAAGAGGCAACCGCTTCAATTTGCATTTGTTTATTCTGGCCCCGGACAAATGGAAGGAGGTTTTACATGCCTTCGATTGGAGGCAAAGCAGTCGTGACGTGTCTGCTCTATTGCACTGACTCCTGAAGTGGAAGAAAATAAAAAATGAAAATAACCAGCTCACAATCCCCTGCCTGCCACTTGCGCTGGAAGCAACGGAATCTGACTTCTTCCTAATGCCAGAACATTTCTCATCTGGCTCAGCTGCCATGGCGTCAACCAGCCCAATTATTGCTTTAACTGCTGGCAGATTAAAGGAGAAAGAGAAACCCATCACTTCCTCCTTTATTTTGACAGCCCAGAGATGCTCTCGGGTCTCCTCTGCCTTGAGGACAAACGCCCTCCCTTCCCAGGAGCAGCTTAAAAAATAAATGAATTAAGAAATGACGCTCGCTTCAATAAGAAGAAAGACAGAAATAAAACAATACCACTGAATTAAGATTAAGATTAAAGATACACACAAAATGCAAATTTGGGTCATTTCATTCACAATTCCAGAAAAGAATGTATTATTATTGGGAGTGGGGGTAGTAACACTCTCCCCTGGATTTTACTTCTTTTATTGTATTACATGTAGCAATGCAAATGTTTGAGCGATACAGAAAAGAACAATGATTTGCCTGTTTGACATCCAATAGTAAGATAGTAGTAGTAATGTACGGAAGTGAGAGCTGGACCATAAAGAAGGCTGATCGCCGAAGAATTGATGCTTTTGAATTATGGTGCTGGAGGAGACTCTTGAGAGTCCCATGGACTGCAAGAAGATCAAACCTATCCATTCTTAAAGAAATCAGCCCTGAGTGCTCACTAGAAGGACAGATCCTGAAGTTGAGACTCCAGTACTTTGGCCACCTCATGAGAAGAGAAGACTCCCTAGAAAAGACCCTGATGTTGGGAAAGACTGAGGGCACAAGGAGAAGGGGACGACAGAGGACGAGATGGTTGGACAGTGTTCTTGAAGCTACTAGCATGAGTTTGGCCAAACTGCGAGAGGCAGTGGAGGATAGGTGTGCCTGGCGTGCCTTGGTCCATGGGGTCACGAAGAGTCGGACACGACTGAACGACTGAACAACAACAGTAAGATAGTTGCTTATCGCCTTGACATCTGCTGGGAGGGCATTCCACAGGGCAGGCACCGCTAAGAAGAAGAACCTGCTGGATCAGGCCGGTGGCCCACCCTCTTCTCACAAGCAGGATCCAAGCACAAAGACAACGGTCCCCTCTTGTGCTTTCCAACAGTTGACATTCAGAAGTATCACTTCCTCCATCTGTAGAAGCCAAGCAGAGCCCCCATGGCTAGCCTCTCCTCCGTGAATTGGCCCAGTTCTCTTTTAAAGCCATTTAGGTGGCCGTCATTGCCTCTTGTGGCAAGGAGTTCCACAGTTTCACTACACACTGAGTGAAGAAGTCCTTTCTTTCCTTTAGTTGTCCTGAATCTTCCAACATTCAGCCTCATCAGATTCCTCATCCAGGGTATTGAAAAGGCAGGTGATTCCTCTGTGTCCTGTCCTGTGTACTCTGATCCTTATCTGAAGGCTGAAAGGACTCGGAGTTACCGGTTGTTGTTGTTGTTCAGTCGTTCAGTCGTGTCCGACTCTTCGTGACCCCATGGACCAGAGCACGCCAGACACGCCTATCCTTCACTGCCTCTCGCAGTTTGGCCAAACTCATGTTAGTAGCTTCGAGAACACTGTCCAACCATCTCATCCTCTGCCGTCCCCTTCTCCTTGTGCCCTCAATCTTTCCCAACATCAGGGTCTTTTCTAGGGAGTCTTCTCTTCTCATGAGGTGGCCAAAGTACTGGAGCCTCAGCTTCAGGATCTGTCCTTCCAATGAGCACTGGGGGCTGATTTCCTCCAGAATGGATAGGTTTGATCTTCTTGCAGTCCATGGGACTCTCAAGAGTCTCCTCCAGCACCAGAATTCAAAAGCATCCATTCTTCAGCGATCAGCCTTCTTTATGGTCCAGCTCTCACTTCCATGCATCACTACTGGGAAAACCATAGCTTTAACTATACGGACCTTTGTTGGCAAGGTGATGTCTTTGCTTTTTAAGATGCTGTCTAGGTTTGTCTAGTTGCTGGTAGATACAAATAAAGAAATATACCCAGCTTCTGATGAGTCAGACTACTTTGGGGTCATTCCAATCGGTGGGTCAGGGAGGACCCACAGACCATAAATTGGCAGCCAAGCCAGGGAGGCAGATGCAGCGCACTGCAAATTTGCCAGGATTAAAGCTCTGCCTCAGATGGAGAAAGAGATTTAATTGCATTTACACAGCCCGGCCCACGGGAAAAGATGCAACACACACAAAAACCCACCACCACCGTCTTCCAATATAATTGCAAATATTTCCACTGAAGGAAAAATAGATCCTATCAGCGACGAAATAGACTTTCCGAATGATGCAACAGACTGTCACCCTCGATTCTCTGGCTGGGTACCTGCAAGAGGAACGGCATGTTCTGGGCTGTGGTTTCTTTTTTTTCCCACCAGGAAAGTTCATTGATTCCTCTTCGGCATATTTACACACACAAAAGACTTTCTGTTGCATATAAATTACATTTTCAAAGACTTCGGCTAAATGCAAATATCATTGATTTCCCCATATCCCACAAAATGATAGTGCCAAGGGAATTGCGGGGGGGGGGGATATGGAGAGAGTGTCTGCTGTTTCTGTTTATCCAAGCGCACAAACACGCGCACTGGAAGCATTTACATTCTGTTTGGACTCATCCTTGAACGGGAAGCGCTTGGAGGACTTGAGCCACCTGTTTGGGATCTATATAAGATGCGGTGGAGCAAATATTTGCCCACAGGTATTTGCACAGGTACCATGGAAATCCGCTCTTTGCAGTGGGATCAAGTGCTGGATACCAACGGGAACAGCCATTCCTGGCACCCAGAGGCGCAACAAAGTTAACTGCATGTTGGGATCCAGGGAAATGATTAATTCCCAAGCCAAACTATGAACGTTCCCAACTTGCAAATCACATTTTTAATCCAACCTGTGGGCCAATGTTAAGAACGTAAGAATCACCTGCTGGATCAGGCCAGTGGCCCATCTAGTCATAGAATCATAGAATCATAGAGTTGGAAGAGACCCCAAGGGCCATCCAGTCCACCCCCCTGCCAAGCAGGAAACACCATCAAAGCATTCTTGACAGGTGGCTGTCAAGCCTCTGCTTAAAGACCTCCAGAGAAGGAGACTCCACCACCCTCCTTGGCAGCAAATTCCACCGTCAAACAGCGCTTACTGTCAGGAAGTTCTTCCTAATGTTTAGGTGGAATCTTCTTTCTTGTAGTTTGAATCCATTGCTCCGTGTCCGCTTCTCTGGAGCAGCAGAAAACAACCTTTCTCCCTCCTCTATATGACATCCTTTTATATACCGGTATTTGAACAAGGCTATCATATCACCCTGCGAGAGTTTGGCCAAACTGCGAGAGGCAGTGAAGGATAGGCGTGCCTGGCGTGCTCTGGTCCATGGGGTCACGAAGAGTCGGACACGACTGAACGACTGAACAACAACAATCATATCACCCCTTAACCTTCTCTTCTCCAGGCTAAACATACCCAGCTCCCTAAGCCGTTCCTCTGACGTGCTTTCGAACTGCTAGGTGGGCAGGAGCTGGGACCGAGCAACGGGAGCTCACCCCGTCGTGGGGATTCGAACCACTGACCTTCTGATCGGCAAGCCCTAGGCTCTGTGGTTTAACCCACAGCGCCACCCGCGTCCCTATTATTATTATTATTATTATTATTATTATTATTATTATATAACTGCAAACACCCAAAGCTGATGTTCAGAGACACACCAAGCCTTTTGGTCACAGTAGCTTTCCACATAGTTCATCTGTCACGGACGACATCGGATGGAGGAATGGTGGAGACAGCCCCCCCCCTCTCCTGAAACTTCCCGAGAAGAGGAGGGCATTATAGAATTACAACGGTGGTTTGCAGAAGGTCATGACTTTGAGACAGAAGAGGGAAAAAGCTGGGGGAAATGGGAGAAGCAGAGCAGGAGGAGCTGGCTGACATGTTATCATTAGAAGCATTCCTGACCCCCCTTCTCCTTTCAAGCCAGAAATGGCCTATCTTCTGAGTGTACGCCAATAAAACTCAGAGACAAGAGGAGTTAGGAGTCCATTGTTGTTTATTGGTAGGCAATAGGTTACAGTCAAATTGCAACCCTGCCCAAGGGTCCGGGCGGTGGTATTTATAACATTTCAAACAAAGGATTCCAGTTTTCACCAATCAGGTACATCATTACCTCATTTCATGTTCAATACACATGCACAATAAGCACTGGCAATTTTCCTGGCTAAGCTTTGATTCCCACTGCTTCCCACCGTGTTCTGTTACACTTTGTTAGTACGCATGTTGGGAACCTGTGTTACGCGTAGCGATTTGCACCATGTCTCAACTTATGTTCTAGCTTACAGCTATATCTTTGTGATTCACATATTAGCTGTATTCCTGCCCCAATGTGGGGGGCGGCAGCTTGCAAAATCATCAGTATCATAAAGCAACAGGTTACCATAACTTCTCTATTAGAAGCGCACTCAAGGATTTCCAGGGGTACACATTATCATATTTATTGTGGCCCTTCGGGCCACCACCACACCAGGACCCGGCGTGCATTGAGAGTAGTAGAACAGAAAGCTCAGAGGCAGAAAGCACAGATCAGCCAGCGCAAGGATGACGTACAATAGGAGAGATGGAAGGGGTGGGACTTTACTCAGAGCACCACCATTATCTAAGACCAGGGGTCAGCAACCTTTTTCAGCCGTGGGCCGGTCCACTGTCCCTCAGACCCTTTGGTGGGCCAGACTAATTTTTTTTTTTGGGGGGGGGATGAACAAATTCCTATGCCCCACAAATAACCCAGAGGTGCATTTTAAATAAAATGACACATTCTACTCATGTAAAAACATGGTAATTCCCGGACCGTCCGCGGGCCGGATTGAGAAGGTGATTGGGCTGCATCCGGCCCACGGGCCTTAGGTTGCCTACCCTTGTCTAAGACAGACAGCATTTCTGCGTTCTCTCTCTGTAAATATTGAACGAAAGACTTGGTAAGAACTCTTCTCTTTTATCTGCTTCTTGGCTGCCACTGTGGGAGGGATCATTGTACATCACCGTCCCCACCTCTGCTCCTGCTCTCTGCCAAGGATAGGTCAAGGAACAGGTAGACCAGGGAGGGGAAATATTGTGATCACCACCTGGAGCCGAGCAGAATCTCTCCTCGTAGGAATCTTGGAATGAAGACGATCCTTCATGTAGAATTCCTGCGTCTGACGACTTTTCCCTTCCCCCTTTCCCCCTTTTAAAAATCTAATATGGGGAGAACACCATATGATGCATCTCACAGCCATTTCAACTGAATGTCGTTCCCGGCAAATGTCACCACCGAATATGAGTGTCTTGGCAACGCGGCCGCTTCCATTCTCTCTTTCCCGCGAACAGATCTGGTAGCAGGGCCAGCTTAGACACGGCCAACCGATGCCAGGATTGCTCCAGCTGTGCCTGGCATGGACAGCTGGCATGGGTGGGCACCTGCACCTCACAGACGGGCAGAGCCCCTGCTGCTATCCAGAACCGGACTCCCTTTCCAGACCCTCTTAACACCACAACGTCCTTCTTATCGGTTCTGGAAAGGCAAAGGGGAAGAGGGGTTAAGGCCACAGCAGCTGAGATTGCGGTGGGGAGAGGTCTGTGACAGGGGAGGCCAGCTCCCTGGCAACTTTCTTGGGTTTTAGAAAATAAAATCAGTTGGTTTATAGAAGGGTGAAGAGCTCAGAAGCCGGGTCTACCCAGTCCCTGCAACGCCTGTTCAGTCTCATTCACACATTGCTAGAGGAATTGAATAGAGGAAATAAAACACACAAAGGTCCCATCGGTAAGGGGGAAGAAAAAGTAATCACTTATACTTTCTTCTTATCTTATAAGGAGGGTTTTGGATTCTTCACCTACAGGGGTCAGCAAACTTTTTCAGCAGGGGGCCGGTCCACCATCCCTTAGACCTTGTGGGGGGCCGGACTATTTGCCCCACAAATAACCCAGAGATGCATTTTAAATAAAAGGACACATTCTACTCATGTAAAAACATGCTGATTCCCGGACCATCCACTGGATTGAGAAGGCGATTGGGCCGGATCCTGCCCCCGGGCCTTAGTTTGCCTACCCATGACCTACATGGTGGGAGCTGGGGATTTCTGTGGGAAACCCATGAAGGACACAGCTTAAACGACCTTTTTCAAAGAAAGCATGGATTTATTTCATATAAAATATTGTGACACAAGGTCCTCAGTGCCACCCATATATGCACATGCCTGCTTCAATTAAGGCTATCTAATAATTATAATGATTTTATTCTTTATACCTCGCCCATCTGGCTGGGTTTCCCCAGCCACTCTGGGTGGCTTACAGCATATATACTAACTTTCTTGTCCCAGCCCATGCGCTCTGCTGACTGGAGGCATGCAAGGTTGCTGAGACCTAAAAAATGTCTGGGTCCACGGACACAATCTTCTGAAACTCCCCAAATGAATGTTTTGTGGAGAGCACACAGGCAGCATGCTATTGAGGGTTTTGGTGGTTAATATTTAATGCTATATTGTTTTTAACACTCGATTGGGAGCCGCCCAGAGTGGATGGGGAAACTCAGCCAGATAGGTGGGGTATAAATAATAAATTATTATTATTATTATTATTATTATTATTATTATTATTATTATTATGGGTTGTGTCGGAGGTAGGCAGCATACTATGGCAGGCATGTCTGGGCAGAGCATGTCGGACAAGCTAGGAGGTATGCAGAGGAGGGCAGCCAAGATGATCAAGGATCTGGAAACCAAGCCTGATGAGGAACGGTTGAAGGAGCTGGGTGTGTTTAGCCTGAAAAAGAGGAGACTGAGAGAAGATAGGATAGCCATCTTCAAATATCTCAAGGGCTGTCACATGGAAGAGGGAGCAAGCTTCCCCCCCCCCATCCTTCTCTGGAGGTTAGGACTCGATCCCACTGAGAGCCAGTGTGGTGTAGTGGTTAAGAGCGGTAGACTCATAATCTGGTGAACCGGGTTCGTGTCTCTGCTCCTCCACATGCAGCTGCTGGGTGACCTTGGGCTAGTCCCACTTCTCTGAAGTCTCTCAGCCCCACTCACCTCACAGAGCGTTTGTTGTGGGGGAGGAAGGGAAAGGAGAATGTGAGCCGCTTGGAGACTCCTGAAGGGGAGTGATAAAGTGGGATAGCAAATCCAAACTCTTCTTCTTCAAGTTACAAGAAAGGAGATTCCCACTAAACATTTAACAGTGGAATGGTCTCCCTCAAGAGGTTGTGGACTCTCCTTCCTTGGAGGTTTTAAAGCAGAGGTTGGATGACCATCTGCCAGAGATTCTTCAGCTGAGATTCCTGCATTTCAGTGGGTTGGACTAGATGACCCTCGGGGTCCCTTCCAACTCTACAATTCTAGGATTCTGTGATTCTATGACAGTTAGCTGACCTAGGGATGGGGAAAGAGTTTATATCCTATACCTGGGAAGTCATAAAGTGTTGGGGGGGGGAGAATGTGATCAATGGCACTAATGTCTGAATTGTTCAGGGGGCTGTTATTAGAAGATTCCTTTAAGTGCACACAGCCTTAAGTGCTTTCGAAGGAAAGGATTGAATTTCTCACCAAGCTCCTTAGAAGTTGCCAAGGTGCTGAATTGCAAATTCAGCAAGGAGAAAGGAAAAGGTGAAGTGAAACCAGATGTTTCTTGAGGAGCAGAAAACTGGGATGAGGCAATCTTGGCACTGCCTGGTCATGGAACAAGGCGAGGGGACAGAAACCTCAGCTTTCTATGCTAAGGATCCAACAAAACTGCCACTATTGCGTCGCTTTGTCTTTTTTTATAAACTGCTTTGAGATTGTTGTCGTTGTTGTTGTTGTTTTGCATTCAAGGAGTGTATAAATTTAATGAAATAACTAAAGAACTAAAATAAAAAAAAACATCAGAGCAGCACTTCAGACCAGCTTGTTATGGATCCTGATAGGATTCACTCCATCTCAAAAATAAATAAATCACATATTTATTACAGCCTTATCTTAATTATAGTTTACTATATACAAGAATTTTCTCAATCCATTCCAAAATTGTACACACAGAGATGCCATTGGGTCGGAGACCTGCATTGCGAAATTCAGAGATTTGCCTGTTTGGATGGATAACAATTGCAAGCAGCAAGCAGATTTCGTGGCCAGCCATTTAATAAGTGAGCAGGATCATAGATTCATAGAACAGTAGAGCTGGAAGAGACCCTGAGGGTCATCTAGTCCAACCCCCTGCAATGCAGGAATCTCAGCTCAAGCACCCCTGACAGATGGCCATCAAACCTCTGCTTTAAAACCTCCAAGGAAGGAGAGCCCACAACCTTTCATGGGAGTCCGTTCCACTGTCAAGTAATAATAATAATAATAATAATAATAATAATAATACCCCACCCTTCTAGCTAGATTTCCCTTTGGAACCAGAGCAGAAACAACATTGTGGCTCAACTCCGTGTTGGATTTCTGACTTTCCAGAAACTGGGCAATGGTTACAGCCTCAATGAGAGCCTCTAGTCAGAATCGTAGAGTTGGAAGGGATCCACAACGGTCATCTGGACCACCCCCCTGCAATGCAGAATCTCCACTAAAGCATCCTTGGCAGATGGCCACCCAACCTTTGCTAAAAACCTCCCAGGAAGGTGCCCAGCTGCAATTATTTCCCTGCCTCCCTCCCTCTCCTTCTGGCTCTGAAGACGCTGGAGCTGTGGGCGTCTTGCGCTTCTCCCATCATTGCAAACCATCTGCTTCTTCCGCGTTATAGGGGAGGTGCTGCTTTTTTAAATCCGTCAGGCCAAAAACGAAGCCATTCTGTGTCAAACAACATCCTCTGACAAATTTGGCTGACGAGACTCAAGTTTGTCTTTTGGGTCCGGATCTCGTGGTTTATTTATTGGTCATTATTCCTGACAGCTTTGCTTGCTGAAAGGAGGAGGCGGAGGAGGAGGAGGAGGCAGGGGAAATTGTCTTGGCTGAGGATCCAAACAACTAGAATTGTAGAATCGTAGAGCTGGAAAGGACCCAAAGGGTCATCTAATCCAACCCCTTGCAATGAATGAATCACGGCTTTGAAAAATCCTGCTCAAGCACCTTTTAGGGTAACTAAAGGAGGAGAAACAACCTCTTTGTGAATGAGGCAAAAGAGGGAAATGTCTTTGCGGAAAAATGGAAGAAGAAGAAAATTGGGTGACAGAAAGGAATTCAAGGAAACAGAATCCAAAGGACATAAGAGTCTGTTGGATCAGGCTAGTGCCCATCTAGCACAGCATTCTCCTCTCACGGTGGCCAACCAGGCGCCCATTATGGGAAACCTGCAAGCAGGATCCGAGCACCAGAGCCCTCTCCCCTCCTGTGGTTTCCAGCAACTGGGATTCAGAAGCATTGGCTTCCTCTGACCTTGGAGACAGAGCAGAGCCATCCTGGCTTCCAGTCTGAGTTTAGAGTTGAAAGTGGCTGTGATGTGACTTAGGAAGGAAAGCAGGAAATGAGAGAGAGAGAGAGAGAGAGAGAGAGAGAGAGAGAGAGGTTTGAGAGCTGTGTTTGATTTCTGCATGAATCCCAGGCTGCGGCTGCGGGAGAAACAACACCCGTTTCAGAGGTTAATGTTGTGAGCCCCTCCATCGTAGGCTCCGGTTGTATATATGCACAAATAAACCATATCATAGAATCATAGAATCTTAGAGTTGGAAGGGATCCCAGGGTCATCTAGTCCAACCCCCTGCAATGCAGGAATCTCAGCTAAAGCATCCATGACAGGTGGCCAGCCAACCTCTGCTTAGAAACCTCCAAGGAAGGAACATCCGTCATCTTTCATGGGAGTCTGTTCCACTGCTGAACAGCTCTTACTGTCGGAAGGTTTATAAAGACACCACCATCTTCTCAGTGCCTCAGTTCCAAAAGGAAAAACAGACCCTGGGTGAGCGTCTGGGGCTCCTGGAATCACACACCACTCGGGGATCGGGGTGGCATGCAAAACTAAAGAAAAGAAGAAGACAGAAGACCTCTCCTTCATAGTTTGCCAAGAAAGAATGGAGCTTTTATTCAACGGAACGAATTATGAAGTTCAATTAGCTTCAGCAGAATTAGCAGCTCTCCAAAGGAAAACATACCAATCATTTGTGCATGAGATGGGGGGGAGGGAGGGAGGGAGGGAGGGGGGGAGAGAGAGAGAGAGAGAGAGAGAGAGAGAGAGAGAGAGAGAGAGAGAGAGAGACTTATTGAAGGCTCCCTTTCAGCGTGTCAGCATTATGCTCTGTTAGGGAAAAAGTGCCATGTTTTCCTTTGCATTGACTAATTTTACGAGAGGACATAATTGCTACAGTTTCTCACATCTAAGACTTCCCCTCCTCCCCCCCCCTTCCAAGCTGGCCTCGTTGCCCAATATTTAATTAGAGTGACCCATTTTGCACACATGCCAGCTTGTCACTTTCTAATGGAGATGATCTTCAGTGCAATGGAGCTGCTCGATGCGTTTTTCAGACGGCGCCCTGGGACCCATCAGTGTGATGTTATCGTCTCTGAATGGGCGTCCTCTATCACTTAGATGATAATCGAGCCAGGAACGGGCTGGAAGGGCCGGCCGGCTCTGCTTTGTATTCTGGAGGACAAAAAATAGCGTACAGCCATTCTATCTTCACATTCCAAGACAGAATTCTACATGGATGGAAACGTCAGTGACTTCCTCCCCCTCTCATATTGCTAGAACTCCTGAAGATTCAGGACATAGAAAAGAAAGGACTTCTTCACCCAGCACACAGTTCAACTGTGGAACTCCCTCCTGCAAGAGGTAGGGACGGCCACCAACTTGGATGGCTTGAGAAGAGCATGAGACAAATTCATGGAGGAGGAGAGGGCTATCGTTGACTTACCAGCCAGGATGCCTCTGCTCCGCTTCCACAGTAGGAGGCAGCCATGCTTCTGAATACCAGTTGCTGAAAATCACAGGAGGGGACAGCACAGATGGACTCAAGGTAGCTTGCAGATAAATTAGGTAAAGGTAAAGGGACCCCTGACCATCAGGTCCAGTCGTGTCCGACTCTGGGGTTGCGCGCTCATCTCGCTCTATAGGCCGAGGGAGCCGGCGTTTGTCCGCAGACACCTTCCGGGTCAAGTGGCCAGCATGACAAAGCCACTTCTGGCGAACCAGAGCAGCGCACGGAAACGCCGTTTACCTTCCCGCCGGAGCGGTTCCTATTTATCTACTTGCACTTTGATGTGCTTTCGAACTGCTAGGTGGGCAGAAGCTGGGACCGAGCAACGGGAGCTCACCCCGTCGCAGGGATTCGAACCACCGACCTTCTGATCAGCAAGCCCTAGGCTCTGTGGTTTAACCCACAGCGCCACCTGGGTCCGCAGATAAATTAGAAACTGCTAAAAAAGAAAAAGAAAAAACTCATTAAGAAACAATTAAACTCTCTTGAATTGACCATGGAATGACAGGCTCAGTCCTCCAAACGCCTATCCAAGTTGTCAAAGGCCAGGGCAAAGGGCTCCGCCATTAGCTTAACCATCAAGGCTCTGCTTTATAGGAAAGCGAAGATAATAATACTCTATGAAGAAATGCGAAGAAAACTGAATTGCATTGAAAAAAATGATAGTTTAGGTTCGTTGAGGAAACACAGTGGCGTATCAGTTGCAGGGGACATGGGGGCTGCAGTTCACATAATTTTATAAAAGTCTTCTAATGGGATAAGCGCAACTCTGAGAATTCAGATTGGAGCCACTCAGTATATAACAAAGTGACATAATATATCGGGCTGTTTTATGGTTTGCTGCGTGTTAAATCATTGTGACGAGATGGGACAATTTGCATAATTTCTTCCACATTTGGTTTTGTTGCAACAAAGTGGGTGAATTGGCTCTGAACGGAACGGGTGATTTAATTTCTCTTCTGTCAATAAAGCAATGAGGTTTTAATGCATTGATGGGGTCAGCTCAGTGCAAGTCAGGAGAAAGTCTCGGAAGCAGAAACGGCCTTGGAATGGACCCCCAGCTCAACCTTCATGCTGTCTGGGGCAGACTCCTGGAGGAGATCTTCTGGAAGCATGAAGTCTTAGCAACTGTGACATTTTAGCCTTCTCTTCGGAATCACAAAAGTGTTGGGAGATACCATGAATGTCCTTGAAGACATTGACTCAGAGATTGGGGGCATCACTGCCTCCTGGGGGAGGGAGTTGAAACATGGTTTAACTATGTGCCGC
The DNA here is from genome assembly GCA_034642065.1 of Darevskia nairensis. Lineage (NCBI taxonomy): Eukaryota > Metazoa > Chordata > Lepidosauria > Squamata > Lacertidae > Darevskia > Darevskia nairensis. The sequence continues at coordinate 695,099 of JAWWNI010000310.1, forward strand.
ATGAAGAAGGACTTCCTTTCATCTCTGCCAAACTGGGGGTGGCTTCCATCGAGTTCTTGCTCATCTCCTCCTGAATGGCCTCATTTCCAGACCGGAAGGCAAAGCCAGCTTGCTAGCAGTATTCGTTCCAGGCACCTTTAATTTTGCAAATTAAGCAGCAATCTCATTCACACTATTTTTTTATTTTTTGCAAGCGTCCCATGCGAGTAATTTTCTCCCACAGTTGTAGAATCAGCAATCAACTGGATGGGGAAATATCCAGAAGGGGGAAAGAGGGATAATTGCAGCATGTTGGTCCCTTGGCGCTGGAAGGAGGGAGAAGTCCAGCTCCACAAGTTCTGCCTCTCCCCAAGGCTCCCCGCCTTTATGGAGATCAATTCATTTCGCACGAAGTAGGTTGCTAATAACTGAAACACCAGCCCAACCACAGGATCCTGCCAAGGTGGATGGCTGCCCAGGAGACTTCAGCCATCGTAAAATACTGACTCTCCCATTTTCTCTCCTTTAATTAATTATGTTTGGTTTGGCTCCTTGTGGAAAACCAGGTCAGTGGCTCCTCTTCTGAACTGGAACTAATCACTATTGCTCAATTGTTACTTATCCGAGAGGGAGCCGAGTCTCCCTGCTGGATTGGCAAAAAGATGCACATTGGTCCTTTTTTTAGACCCTCTCTAAAGGCGTAAGGAGAGTCACAAGCGAGAGATGCAGCCCACCTAGCACTGCATGGAGCTTGTCCTGAGTGGTGAGGGGGCTGCCCCACTCACTCACTCACTCACTCACTCACATACTGTATACTGGCTCTTTGTTCAGGTTAACACACTTGTCGTCCTCAAGCTGGAGTTAATATGAAGTTGGTTGGGGAGCTCACGCAATTTCTTCTAGCTGAACTGGCAAGGAGAACCATTGAGTTTTGTACAGGTCTGTAGAATGCAGATCAAGGCTTGCCAAATTCTGTGCCTCTGAGCACAACACAATAAGAGCCTGCTGGATTAGGCCTGACCTTCTCCCTGCAAGAGTTGGCTACTTGTGTATGCTCCTCCTTTGTGATTTCTAGGCTCTTCCAGAACACTCACTTCCGGGTTTTGATCATTCGGTAGCCAAAACATACGAGTACCAAGGCGTTTGACAACCAAGGTACAACTGTACAGCCTCTGTTACTAAAAAGGCAGGGAACAGATTGGAACTGCTGAAGAAATGATTTGGGTGTCCTCCTTGTCAGACGTTCTAAGGATTACGATTTGGGGGTTCTGAGTGGTTGGTTTGTTCAGTTTATTTTTCTGTTTTATTCATTGTTTTAGATGCTGTATCCCACCAGAGCCAGGAGTCCCACGTAGAAGAGGAGTCTTCTTTTGACTCATGAATTGTCTGTACTATGCTCCTATAACTAGTAGACATAGGGGCCAACTCCCAGGGGCCGAGTTCCCTTCATTCCCCCCAATAAAATATTTGATCCCCCCCCACACAGTTTATAGGCATTGCCATTCAACTGGTTTGTGTGTGCCACATCTTGTGATTGATGATGTGGGGCAGAGCTTACCTGCCCCCCATATTTTATTCAAGTTGGCACCCCTGAAAGTAGAAAAGAATCCCTGGAGCACAAGGCATTTGCTGGAAGGAAGCCAGGGACCTGCTTTCTACCATTGCTCTATCTAGCTCAGCACTGTCTACACTGACTGGCAGCAGCTCCCCAGGGAGGGAGACCTTCCCACCCCTCCCAGGAGATGCCATGGGGGATGGAGCCAGAGATCTTCTCCATGCAGAGCAGATGCTCTTCCGTTGAGCCCCAACCCTGGAAGAGGTTCCGCTCCAGGTATGTTCGCGGATAGGAGAGCAGCAAATAACTTGAATGAACTTGGGGGTGGGGGCCAAAGGAGAGGAGTTCTCCTGGCTCAAATTTGCTTGCAATCATTTCAGATTAATTTTTTGTTCCTTTCCCCCCTCCAAGCTGATGGTTGGGCTCTGCAATTTCCCCAGTACTCTGCTAAAAATAAGCAGGGAGGGTGGGGGAGGGAACATCAACATAAAGGGAAGAAGAAATGATTTTGTATGGCTTTAAGGCATTAACCGCCAGGGCAAAGGAAGGAGCATGCCATTATGGGGGATGTTCTAGGGAGCACCGAATCTGCTTTCATGGGCTGGAAACTGCTCCAGGCAGGATTTGTGTAGCCCGTGATCTGCAATGTGTTGTATTCTGATTGCCACATTCCTAGAGGTGCAGCGGTCGCTGTTCACCTGACCAGCGTGAAACTTCACGGAGGCTCCCGGTAGGTCTGAATTTTTCAAAGAGCCTCCTTTTCATCCCCAAGGAAATTGGAATCAAAGTATTGTCGAGGTGGGGATTCTGGAGGAACTGATGGCCTCAGATATGCTTTCAGAGAATTCGAGTCCCTTTTCCCGTTTGAGTAATTTACAACGTGTCAAGCTGCAGACTGGGTTGCTAAACTGAGAGGATGCAGAGCAGTGGTTCTGTAACCAGTTGCCTTCTTATGTGAGAACCTAAGATGAGTCTGCTGGATCAGACCAAAATGGCCCATCCTGTTCTCACAGTGGACAATCAGATGCATCTTCTGGGAAACTAGAAAGCAGGATTTGAGCACAAGAGCATCTTCCACTCCTGTGGTTTCTTATATCTGGTATTCAGAAGCATGGCTACCTCCAGCTGTGGAGTCTTCCTGCCTTCTCCTCCATGAATTTGTCTAAGCCTCTTTTAAATCTATCTAGGCTGGGGAGCCATCACTGCCTCCTGTGGGAGGAAGTTCCACAGTTTATTCAGAATTAATTTCAGTAGGGACAATCTGAAAGAACCACATGTACAAATATAAGATAGGATAAAAAAATTAATGGTATTCTGGGCTGCATCAACAGAAGTCTAGTGTCCAGATCAAGGGAAGTCATTGTTGTTGTTGTTCAGTCGTTCAGTCGTGGCCGACTCTGTGAGAGATGAGTGGGAATGTGGATGAGGGAATATTGTTTAATATTTCCTATCCCAGCTTGTGCTAACAAGCTCCAAACTAGCAGAGTTTCTCATCCCCAATAAAGCGCAGCAAAGCGTGGCATTTAAGTTCCTATGAACTTCTAGAACAAGGCAGATCCTGGCATATAATTCCCCTGCTTCCCTCTTAAAAGAAAATACACAACACATAAGCTTATAAAAGTATAAAGCTTTTACTTACAGACATTCCAAGCTTCTACAGTCTCAGAAAGGCAGGCTAGCTTAGATTAAATGTATTTACATGTGGAGATTCTCCTTAAGGGAGAAAGGCTCCATGTGGGCCTCTCTTGGCTGGAAGCCAAGAGAGCATCTCTTGAGATGTTGCATCCTCGAAGTCCAGGTGGGAAGAGAGGGGAGAATGGCTTCTGACCTCTGTGCTTCAGGTGAGGCCACACCCACCTCTGGTCACACAAAGGAAATGATCCTCCTCAGGCACAGGAAACTCTAGCTGGAGGACCAAGACCCCTTTGTGTACACTCTAGGAATGTTGTGATTGACTGCACCAGTGTTATACATCCCACAGACTCTTCGTGACCCCCTGGACCAGAGCACGCCAGGCACTCCTGTCTTCCACTGCCTCCCGCAGTTTGGTCAGACTCATGTTAGCAGCTTCGAGAACACTATCCAACCATCTTGTCCTCTGTTGTCCCCTTCTCCTTGTGCCCTCCATCAGGGTCTTTTCCAGGGAGTCTTCTCTTCTCATGAGGTGGCCAAAGTCTTGGAGCCTCAGCTTCAGGATCTGTCCTTCCAGTGAGCACTCAGGGCTGATTTCCTTCAGAATGGATCGGTTTGATCTCCTTGCAGTCCATGGGACTCTCCAGAGTCTCCTCCAGCACCATAATTCAAAAGCATCAATTCTTCGGCGATCAGCCTTCTTTATGGTCCAGCTCTCACTTCCGTACATTACTACTGGGAAAACCAGAGCTTTAACTATACGGACCTTTGTCAGCAAGGTGATGTCTTTGCTTTTTAAGATGCTGTCTAGGTTTGTCATTGCTTTTCTCCCAAGAAGCAGGCGTCTTCTAATTTCGTGACTGCTGTCACCGTCTGCAGTGATCATGGAACCCAAGAAAGTAAAATCTCTCACTGCCTCCATTTCTTCCCCTTCTATTTGCCAGGAGGTGATGGGACCAGTGGCCATGATCTAAGTTTTTTTGATGTTGAAGGGAAGTCATAGTCCCACTCTATTCTGCCTTTGTCAGACCACATCTGGAGTCCTGTATCCAATTCTGGGCACCACAATTTAAGAAGGATGTTGACAAGCTGGAAGGTGTACAGAGGAGGACAACCGAGAGGATCAAGGGTCTGGAAGCCAAGCCTTGGCATGTTTAGCCTGGATAAAAGGAGGCGGAGAGGGGTCCCTGCCAATTCTACAATTCTATGTGCTGAATGAAGTCCTTTCTTTCAGACATCCTGAATCTTCCCACATTCAGCTAAGTTGGATGTCCCTGATTTCCAGTGTTATGAGAAAAGGAGGAAAAACCTTTCTCTCTCCACTTTCTCCATGCTGTGCATAATTTTCTAAGCTTCTCTCATGACGCCCTTTTCTCTAAACTAGAAAGTCCCAAATTGGGGCATCTCGAGTGACAAGTAGTTGCTGGCTAGGCAGGGAGCTAAAGACTCTTGGAACAAAGCAAATGCTGGCCAGTAGAACAAAAGACGTAAAGCGTCTCCCCTGGTTTCCAGCAAAGTGTCTTTTCCATGGAGAGTTTGGAAAACAGGTTGTTCCTGCCGTGAAGAGCCACTTAATGAGCCTGAATTGCTTCACTCTGGATACTGGAAGCTCCCAGGAGAAGGAGGGAGGGATGCAGGCTGTTCTCCCATGGCCATTCTGACGAGGCCATTGACATTTAAGCTGATTTCAGACAAAAGCCTTGTTTATCTGGCTTGTTAAGGAGACTCTGAGGAGAGTTTAAATTCTTCTACGCAAGCAATCTGGGAGAGCTCTGCTGAGCCAATTCTGCAGGGGAACACCGATTCCTGGACGTTGGGCAGTGCTGAAACATGGGCAGCTTGCAGCATATATTAAAACATAGTAAAACAGCAGCAGTTGAAAACTTCCCTAGACAGGGCTGCCTTCAGATGTCTTCTAAAAGTTGTGTCGTTCTTTATTTCCTTGAATAGAATAGAATATATTTTATTGTCATTGTCCCCTGCGGGACATCCGACGGGAGGGCGTTCCACAGGGAGGGCACCACTGCCGAGAAGGCCTTCTTCCTGTCAGGGGTGGTGGAGGAAGGGGGTGCGGTGGGTGTGGTCCGCCCCGGGTGTCACCACTGAGGGGGGTGACAAAATGCCAGGTGGCACTCACCATGGGGCCTGCAGTGCGCCTGACTCATGCGTCTCTCCTTGGAGTGACGTGGGGACTTGGGTGCCTGCAGGCTCCGTGCTGCCCCAAACTGTCTGCCCACCACCTCCCCCTCAGCTGTAGGGCGGCTGAGAGGGAGGAGGCAGGCAGATTCCTTGGAGGCCCCACGGAGCGTCCTGCCCCAGCTGGCCCCGTCCCTGGGCGCAGGGCACGTGCACCACCCCAGGTGCCCCATCGGCTTGTTCCGCCGCTTCTGCCTGGTTCCCTGTAACTTTGCTTCTCGCAGTGAGGGAACCACCAGAAGGACCTTGGAGGTGGACCTCAGTGTCTGGGCTGAGCAATGGAAGTGGAGATGCTCCTTAAAGCAAAGAGGAAGAAGAAGAAGAAGAAGAAGAAGAAGAAGAAGAAGAAGAAGAAGAAGAAGAAGAAGAAGAAGGAGAAGGAGAAGGAGAAGAAGAAGGAGTTTGGATTTGATATCCCGCTTTATCACTACCCAATGGAGTCTCAAAGCGGCTCACATTCTCCTTTCCCTTCCTCCCCCACAACAAACAATCTGTGAGGTGAGTGGGGCTGAGAGACTTCAGAGAAGTGTGACTAGCCCAAGGTCACCCAGCAGCTGCATGTGGAGGAGCAGAGACGCGAACCCGGTTCCCCAGATTACAAGTCTACCGCTCTTAACCACTACACCACACTGGCTCTCTGAGGGAAGAATAATAGAATCATAGAGTTGGAAGGGAACCTAAGGGTCATCCAGTCCAGCCCCTTGCAATGCATGAATCCATGACAGCATCCATGACAGATGGACATCCAACGTCTGCTGAAAAACCTCCAAGGAAGGAGAGTCCACAACATGAAGTCCCCCCCCTACAAGATTTCTGGGAACAGCAGTCCCCTCTTGCAGATTCCCAGCACCTGTAACAATATAAAGTTCCCAGGATTAATTGTGAGGGGGAGGGTCATGTGATTTGAATGGGCTTTAAATGTATTTCAAACTCATTTCTATTTAGTAAAATCGATGGAGCACCTGATCGTAAGAAAACCTGGAAGCAGCTTACAATTTTTTTTTTAAAAAAAAAAATATTGATAAAAACAATTATAAACAAGTATTTTAGACTATCCAGAAGATGGTTACAAACAACAGTAGCTAAAAAGAAATGCAACATATGTGAGGTTTATGCATGTCTGTCTAGTCCTACCTAAACAAATATGTTTTAAGCAGGCACCAGAAAGAGGACAGTAAAGGTGTCAGCATTGTCTCTCCCCCCCCCCCTTATTCTCCCAAGCTTTAATAAAAAATCAAGGGAGGAAGTAATGGCAAGGAGTTTCAAAGTGTAGGTGGGGCCACACCAAGTGATTTATTTCTTACACGTATGGAATAAGTCGTATGCAGGACTTGCAATGGTGCCAGTTCCGCAGGTCGAACCTCCACTGGAGGTTTTTAAGCAGAGGGCAGATGGCCATCTGTCAGGGACGCTTCAGTTGCGATTCCTGCATCGCAGGGGGTTGGACTAGATGACCCTTGGGGTCCCTTCCAGCTCTACAATTCTGTGATTCTCAGGCAATCTCAGTAGTATAGAGCAGGGGTCGGCAACCTAAGGACCATGGACCGGAAGTGGCCCACGAGCTGCCCCCGAACCGAGCCACCCTCTCGGGGAGTCCCCAAACGCTGCACTAAACCGGCGCAGCGTGGCACAGGGACTCTCTTCCGTGGCTCCAGAAATCACTTCTGCACATCCCCAGATGCTGGAAATCTCATCTGCACATGTCCGCGGTGCCAGAAATTGCACCTGCACATGCCCAGACACTGGAATCGCTTCTGTGCAGGCACGATTTCTGGCGTCTGGGCATGCGCAGTGATCTCCGGTACCACAGACATGCGCAGACGCGATTTCCAGTGTCACGCTGCGCCAGTCTGGCCCACGGAGGATCTCCGCAGGAGTGATCCGGCCCATGCCCGGTAAGCCTTGCCGACCCCTGGTATAGAGCAGGCACGTCCAACTTCCAAGAGACTGTGATCTATTCCCACTATAAAAAACTGGCCGTGATCTACCCATTGGATTGATCAAAGTTGATGGAGGAGGATCAGCCAAAGTTGTTTTGTTTTGTTTTGTTTTGTGGGGGGCAATCAGGGTCCCGCGATCGACCAGGATCAACCAGAGACACCCCACAATCGACCGGTAGACCACGATCGACCGGTTGGGCATCCCTGGTATAGAGCGTGGATCTGCCCTTTATCTGATACGAAAAAGAAGCAAGCCTTTTGGGGAGAGCGTTCTGGCTCTGGCTTTTTTTAAGCGTGACTAATGACATATTGAGTTTGCCACAGCTTTATTGATTAGTGTTTTGGATGTGGAAATGAAGTCTCCCGCCGCTCAGTTTATCTGCAGAGGCTGGGAGTCAGCACCCCGCCTTCTCTCTTCCCTGCGCTGGCCATGAAGCTTCCTAATTTGATTACTGGCTGTACAAAGGCAGCCATACAAGACAGCCCTTGGTCTGCTTGAGGCAGGTGAGGAAGTTCCTTTTTTTATAATATTTTTTATTAATTTTCCATTTTATACCATTCAAATACATCTTCGTTATCCACTTTGCTTCTTTTGCTCATATGAGTCTGTCGACTTCCCTCCCTCCTGCCTCATGGTTCTCAAAATTCATTTGTATATCGTAGCATTTATGCATACTCCATTTTACGTTTCGCTCATTCAGAATATCACAATTTTTAAATAAATATAAAAGGGTAGTGACAATTATCATTGCAAGTCTTCTTACAACCCTGCTAGTGTTGTTAATTGCTTGCAATGGTCCTTCAAGTATTGCATAAATTTACTCCAGTCTTTCTGGAAAGCTTGATCACGTTGGTTTCGGATTTTCCAGGTCAGCTTTGCCAATTCTGCAAATTCCATCATCTTCACCTGCCAGGCTTCTTTCACTGGTACCTCTTGTTGTTTCCATTTTGGAGCTAAAAGGATTCTTGCCGCAGTTGTTGCATACATAAACAGTTTTTGATCTCCCTTTGGTATCTCTTCACCCACAACACCCAATAAAAATGCTTCCGGCTTTTTAACACAGGTGTACTTATAAATGTTCTTTAACTCATTATATATCATTTCCCAGGTGAGACAGGTGAGGAAGTTCCGAGAGGAGGGAGGCAAGACCTGCAAGACCATCGGCAGCTTCACATCTCTTGAAACTCATTTTGTTAGTTTGGGCCCTGCTCTCCAATCAGTTCAGGTCATTTTTATTTATTTTTAATGATTTTTATTGGATTTTACATTTTTTTAAAAAAAACATAATCACAATTAACAATATAAACACAAAATGAATTCTCGATTACCCCCTCCCCATGACTCCCCCCAACTTTCCTTCCTGGTTTCTCACACATTCATTTCTCTTGCTTATTATCTTATTTTGTTCTTAACATTTTAACCTCATTTTTCTATTTGCACTATTTGTTTTGTTAATCGTAAGTGTTTAGTTAAACCCTGCAAGTGAGTTCATTTCCTTACATTGTTTCTGCAGATATAGCATAAAAGGTTCCCAGTTTTTTTAAAATTCTCTATGGCCCTTATCTTTGAGTCTTCCAAAAAAAAAAAAAAAAATTCCTTCCAGTAGCACCTTAGAGACCAACTAAGTTTGTTCTTGGTATGAGCTTTCGTGTGCATGCACACTTCTTCAGAGTTAACTTTGCCATTTCCACATACTCCATCAGTTTTTCTTGCTATTGTTCTTTCGTAGGTATTTAATCATTTCCCCATCTTTCGGCTAGCAAATCCTAGCCGCTGTTGTAAAGGTAAAGGGACCCCTGACCATTAGGTCTAGTCGCAGACGACTCTGGGGTTGCGCACTCATCTCGTTCTATAGGCCGAGGGAGCCGGCGTTTGTCCGCAGACAGCTTCCAGGTCATGTGGCCAGCATGACAAAGCCACTTCTGGCAAACCAGAGCAGCGCACATAAACGCTGTTTACCTTCCCACCAGAGTGGTACCTATTTATCTACTTGCACTTTGACGTGCTTTCAAACTGCTAGGTGGGCAGGAGCAGGGACCGAGCAACAGGAGCTCACCGTGTCATGGGGATTCGAACCGCCAACCTTCCGATCAGCAAAGCCCTAGGCTCAGTGGTTTAGACCACAGCACCACCCGCGTCCCTGTTGTAGCATACATAAATAAATTCTTCTTCTTCAGGTCATTTTGAATCCCGATTCTGTCTTCTGCAGCATTACCCGCCTCTCCCAGCTTGTTGTCACCCGTTTCCCAGCGCCTGACCTTTCCCTCCCCTTCCTGCCCTGTCTGCTCCCAGCATGCTAAGAACCTGTCCTGTTCTCTGCAAAGCACGAAATATGTCTGGTGCTCTGGAAATGACCCATTGCATCCTCCTGGCAGCACTTGCAAAACCACCAGCGTCTTTGTCCTCCCAACAAGAGCGAGAGAGGTCACTGTCTTTGAAGGGTCTGTGGGGGGGGAGTTAAAAAGCTGCAATGAGCACAAGGGGAACCCCCAGTTGAGGATGCATCTTGCTCCCCCAGCAACAAAGTGTCAAAGTAACACTCGAGGAAACTACCTGAACAAAGAGACGATGAGCACCGCCCATTTATTTGGTTTATTGGAGCATCAGCTGAAACGGAAAAAGCAACGGCCTTGTGGGTCTCAGGAGCAGAGAAGAGAAATTCATGTCAGTACAGCTATATAAAGCCAAATCTATCAAATTTGCACGTTTCGAAACAATACGAAATTCGAAACAAACTGCAAGCCAGCCTCTCTTCGAAGTTTGCACTTTTCTGAATTTTGCAATGCGCTTCACTGATCAAACAACACTGACAAAAATGCATGTTTTGGGGAGAAGGATGCATAAATATTAAGATATATATGAAAAATGGCATGGAAGGGGGAATGGTTTAATATTAAAGGAACTGCTTGCAAAAGAACGTGTGCATTTGTCAAAACTGCATATGAAAATGTAAGTATTCAGAGGAATTCGCCCTAGAATGCCAACTCGGATCATGCTAAAATGTCAAAAGGTTGCTTGGATCCATTCCAGTCTGCCTTTGGGGCTGGTCAGGGCACTGAAACTGCCTTGGTCACCCTGGTGGGGGATATTTATTGGGAGAGAGAGGTGGGGAGTGCCACCCTGCCCAGTCTCCTCAAACTGTTGAGCCCAGTATCCTGCTAAGGCAGCTCAGGGAGTTGAGGGTTGGGGACACAGTACACCTGTGGTTCTTCTCTCTCCTCTGGGGCCGTTTCCAAAAAGGAGTCATGGGAAACTATTGCTCATCACCGTGGGAGTTGAACACGCCTGGGGGGCACTCGCAGCCCCCGGGCTGAGACAAACCTCTCCGCTCATCTTCCTTGTGGAGCGTAGTGCAGGACATTCATAAATCTTCAGTCCCGGCATGCAGCAGCGACACGTATCCAGAGATATATGCACACTCTAACAGCAGAGTAAAGCAAGGACGCTGTGGCTCTGAGGTGTGGCATCTAAGTAATTTATTAAGCAATATATACAGGGCAAAGCAATCATGGCTTCCTCTCACATCTTCTCCGAGAGAGAGAAAGTACAAAAGTACAATACAGCGGAAGAGATAGAACTAGCTTCCGTTCTCACACTTTCCAAGCATGGAATGTAAACACAGACATACGATGTAAAAACCACACATCCAGCAACAGGAGAATGAAATATACTGACAATTTAGCCTCTGAGAGTGGCCATCGGGACCATATTACACCGGTCTTGAAAGTCCTACATTGGCTCCCAGTACGTTTCCAAGCACAATTCAGTGTTGGTGCTGACCTTGAAAGCCCTAAATGGCCTCAAAGGCCCAGTAGACCTGAAGGAGTGTCTCCACCCCCTTCACTCAGCTCAGACACTGAGGTCCAACTCTGAGGGCCTTCTGGCGGTTCCCTCCCTGCAAGAAGTGAAGCTACAGGGAACCAGGCAGAGGGCCTTCTCGGTGGTGGCACCTTCCCTGTGGAACGCCCTCCCATCAGATGTCAAGGAAATAAACAACTATCTGTCTTTTAGAAGACATCTGAAGGCAGCCCTGTTAACAAAGTTTTTAATGTTTGATGCTTTATCGTGTTCCTAAAATTCTGTTGGGAGCCGCCCAGTGTGGCTGGGGAAACCCAGGCAGATGGACGGGGTATAAATAATCATTTATGATGATGATGATATGGAGCTCCTGTTGAGCTGTCAGCAGAAAATCTGGAGTGACGTGTCATCAATAATGAAGTGCTGAGGGATTGGGGGGGTAGCGGATCATGGTGGGCCATTGGCCTGATCCAGCAGGCTCTTCTTGTGTCCTTACGTGTGATCCACCCCCCCACCCCCCGATCCCTCGGCACTTCATGATTCTCCAACTCTTGGTGGCTCAGCCACCTTGGTGGTCTTCACTGCAGCCTTCACTGAGTGGCAGATTCCCACCCGCCTTTGAAGACTATGGCTGCCTGGTCCTCACTGGTCTTTGAGGAGGAATAGCTCCAACTGGGAACTGGAAGCACCTGTTAATGGGTTTGGCCCCCTAAACCGAGAAGTTGGAGCCACGGGGCGAAAGTGTGGAGGACTCTCCTCCTCCTCCTCCTCCTCTCCGACACGCAGATGCCAGTTATCATCATTGCTGCTGTCAGGTAACAGCGCCGGCAGATAATGGATGGCTTGTCCGACAGAGTCTCCCCTTCGCCTCACCAGGTTCCCATTTTTCCCCATTATGTGAACTATCGTTTTTCTAGTGTGTCTCCGAGTTGCATTCGGGCCTCTGATTTATTCTCTGTTCATTTCATAAAAATGATTATGTGTCTCCTACCTGTGATTTATAACTATAAATCATCTTTGCCCCGAAAACAGTTGCACGGTATCTCCCTCTCGCAACATTTATAAATCTGAAATGTTATTGTGCCACTTGGCAGGCGAATAGCAAATTGCGAGCACCGGGTGCCTCAGGACTCGGCTCCCAGGGAGGAAAGAGCACATGCAGACACCTCCCCCTGGCCATAGGGTGCCTGGGAATTGTAGGACTGTACAATTGGAAGAGACCCCAGGGGTCATCTAGTCCAACCCTCTGCAATACAGGAATCACAGCTGAAGAATCCAACCTCTGCTTAAAAACCGCCAAGGAAGGACCATCCATCACCTTCTGAGAGAGTCTGTTCCACGGCTGAACAGCTCTCACTGTCAGAAAGTTCCTCCTAATGTTCTGTCAGAATCACCTCTTTAGTAATTTGAATCCATTGGTTTGGGTCCTCTCCTCCAGAGCAGGAGAAAACAAGCTTGCTCCATCTTCCATCCCTTCAGATATTTGAAGATGGTTATCTCCTCTCAGTCTCCTCTTCTCCAAGCTACCCATGCCAAGCCCCTTCAAGTGCTCCTCATAAGGCTTGGTTTCCAGATCCTGGATCATCTTGGTTGCCCTTCTCTGAACGCAACTCTATTCCAAACTTAAAAATGGAAAACGTAACACTGGTGGTCAACAAAAGAGGTTTAAAGACTCTCTCAAGGCAGATCTTTAAAAATATAGTATAAACACCGACAACTGGGAAACACTGGCCTGTGAGCGCTCCAATTGGAGAACAGCCTTGACCAAAGGCGTCATGGGCTTTGAAGACACTCGAACCCAGGGCGCAAGGGAGAAACGTGCTAAGAGGAAGGCGCGCTTGGCAAATCCACACCATGATCAACTCCCGCCCGGAAACCTATGTCCCCACTGTGGAAGGACGTGTGGATCCAGAATTGGCCTCCACAGTCACTTAAGGACTCATTGTTCAAACCATGCTTATGGAAGACAATCTTACTCAGCTACGAGGGATCGCAGAAGAAGAAAGAAGAAGAAGACTGTCACTTCCCCAGATCTGGACATGAGATTTCTTGTTAGGAGGATCCAACTACAGAGACTCCCATTATCAATACACATTATCAAGGCAAGACTTGTTTAAAGAAGGAGCGGCAGGCAAGGACGCCAACATCCACGAGGGGGTTTATTTCCCATGTAACAAGAACATGGCAGGCAAGGCGGCATGTGCGTGGGTGCATGTGACGGTGGGGGGGGCGCTGGGGGCTTTGCAGAGCAGAGACCCACGAGTGACAGCCAGCTTGTCTTCCGATGTGGATTTTTTGGCAGCCATAAATTTTGACAACGCTGATTGAATTCCAGACTGTGACAAGGTCAGAAATAATAAACTGAGGACAAGAGCATGCTTCTAGTTGTCACTCCAGTGGAGACCGATTTGCTGGTGCCCTTGTTCCCAAGCAGTTGGCGTGAGGGCTGCGATTTGAACACACACACACACACACACACACACACACACACACACACACACACAACATTCCCTGCTGCCACTGAATATTTGCAGAAAGCTCATTTTCATCAACTTATTTCTTGCTCGGCCATATTTGCATTCTGCTTTCCAACCCTCCTGTCCTAGCAGCCCCACAAGGAGAAAACCAGCCCCCATTTTACAAATCAGAAATTGAGAGGGGGGGGGGGAGAGAGATTGAGAATACAAAATTTTTTCAAGGCTCATAAGCAGAGATGAGTCTTGGGGCTCTCCCTAACTAAAGGTATTTATTTCATGGAATTGTAGAGGTGGAAGGGACCCAAAGGGTCATCTAGTGAGTCTAACCCCCTGCAAGGCAGGAACCTCTTGGCCAATGTGGGGCTCTGAATCCATCGCCCTCAGATTAAGATTCTCATGCTCTCCCGACTGAGCTGGCTTTCTAGAGGCTAAGCCAGAGCCCTCAAACGGAAAAGGCGCCCTTGTTCCCTGTTTTGTTGCGGCTCTGAAAACACTGGTTTCTTTGGGCTTATTCCATTACCCAGCTCTGAGTCCTAAGACACAGTTAAACTATGGAACTGACTGCCACAAGAAGCAGTGATTGTGGGAATGTTCAGGGTGGCAGGAGAGGATGTATTGATTATTAATACCCTGCCTAACTTGCGCCAGCAAGTTCCTTCACTTATCAGAGTGCATTCCCCCTTTACACAGCAGAAAACTGGTTGCAGACTCGTGTGAGCCTCTTAAGACAATAAGCAATTCAGCCTGGCTTGTCCAGATTGAGATATGTTCTAATATTCCTGGTAAGACCCCTTTAAAAGAATAAAGACACCACAGTGTTACTCATAAGTAACAAAAAGTAGTTTTACTCACAATCAGTGTGATCCCCAAAGGCAGCCTTTAAGCTTAAAGTTGCAAACATGACAAACCTAGACAGCATCTTGCCGACAAAGTTCCGTATAGTTAAAGCTATGGTCTTCCCAGTAGTAATGTATGGAAGTGAGAGCTGGACCATCAAGAAGGCTGATCACCGAAGAATGGATGCTTTTGAATTATGGTGCTGGAGGAGACTCTTGAGAGTCCCATGGACTGCAAGAAGATCAAACCTATCCATTCTTAAAGAAATCAGCCCTGAGTGCTCACTAGAAGGACAGATCCTGAAGTTGAGGCTCCAGTACTTTGGCCACCTCATGAGAAGAGAAGACTCCCTAGAAAAGACCCTGATGTTGGGAAAGATGGAGGGAACCAGGAGAAGGGGATGTCAGAGGATGAGATGGTTGGATAGCGTTCTCGAAGCTACCAACATGAGTTTGGCCAAACTGCGAGAGGCAGTGAAGGATAGGCGTGCCTGGCGTGCTCTGGTCCATGGGGTCACGAAGAGTCGGACACGACTGAACGACTGAACAACAACAAACAGGTTTACTCCATATGGGAGATAATCTGGGGAGACTGCTGTGGCAGTCCAGGAAGTTTGCAGGATGAAAGTGAAGCAAGGAGAGAGGAAGGTGGCAGTGTGACTGGACCTTTTGTTAGGTCAGGTAAGGCCACGCCCACCTTTTAGTCACATGCAAGAGGAAGAGAGAGAGGTGTGCTGCGTGACTCGTCCTTTCGTTACCTGGACAGGTTAGGCCATGCCCACCTTCTAGTCACCTGCAAGAGGAAGGATGTTCCAGGTCAGGAGGAACAGGAAGTTTTGACTGGCTGGACCAAACATTCCCTCGCATGGCCACTCTGGCAAAAGAAGGAATGTTGTACTTGACTGCTCCCAGTGGATTGCATCCCACAGTGATGACCATCAGCCTATCAGGGGTCAGCAAACTTTTTCAGCCGGGGGCCGGTCCACTGTCCCTTAGACCTTGGGGGGGCGGACTATATGGGGGGGGAATTGAACGAATTCCTATGCCCCACAAATAACCCAGAGATGCATTTTAAATAAAAGCACACATTCTACTCATGTAAAAACACACTGATTCCCGGACCGTCTGCGGGTCGGATTGAGAAGGCGATTGGGCCGGATCCGGCCCCCGAGCCTTAGTTTGCCTACCCATGGCCTAGATGCATTGAAAAGTTGATCAGACAAGCCGGTGGCCCAACTAGCCCAGGCTCCTCTTCTCCCAGTGGCCAAACAGATGCCCCAAATGTGAAACACGCAAGCAGGATCCGACCACAAGAGCATCCTTCTCCCCTCTTGAGGTTTCCAGGAACTGGGATCCGGAAGAAGCATTGCTGCCACCAACAACCCTCTCCTTCTTCCCAATTTTGCCCAGTCCTCTTTTGAAGTCATCCAGGTGGGTGGGCATCCCTGCCTCTTGTGGGAGGGAGTTCCACAGTTCAACTCTGGGCTGCAGAAAGAAATATTTCCATTTGCCTATCCCATTTGCCTGTCCTTTAATAAAAGAAATAATTTGATTCCATTTTCTTTGCTGTAGTGGGTGGATTTATATCTGACCATCTGGACGTTTTAACTGTTGTTAGCCATCAACGTTCATGGTTTTATATAGAAATAGTATATAGTAGCTATAGATAGATATAGATATATCTTGAAAACCATTTTGGGCTTTATAAATGAGCAGTGGTAAATAATAATAATAATAATAATAATAATAATACTTATTATTAATTATTTCTACCCTGCACATCAGGGACCCAGGTGGTGCTGTGGTCTAAACCACAGAGCCTAGGGCTTGCTGATCAGAAGGTCGGCGGGTCGAATCCCTGCAACGGGGTGAGCTCCCATTGTTTGGTCCCAGCTCCTGCCCACCTAGCAGTTCAAAAGCACACCAAAGTAGATAAATAGGTACCACTCCGGTGGGAAGGTAAACGGCATTTCCGTGCGCTGCTCTGGTTCGCCAGAAGCGGCTTTGTCATGCTGGCCACATGACCTGGAAGCTGTACTCCGGCTCTCGGCCAATAAAGCGAGATGAGCGCCGCAACCCCAGAGTCGGACACGACTGGACCTAATGGTCAGGGGTCCCTTTACCTTTACCCCGCACATCTGGTTGGGTTTCCCCAGCCACTCTGGGCGGTTCCCAATAGAACACTAAAAACAGAATAAAACTTCAAATATTAAAAACTTCCCTAAACAGGGCTGCCTCAGATGTCTTTTAAAAGTAAGATAGTTGCTTATTTCCTTGACATCTGCTGGGAGGGCGTTCCACAGGGCGGGTGCACTACCAAGAAGGCCCTCTGCCTGGTTCCCTGTAACCTCACTTCTCGCAGGGAGGGAACCGCCAGAAGGCTCTTGGATCTGGACCTCAGTGTCCGGGCCGAATGATGGGGGTGGAGATTTAAAATGTAAGTTTTAAAAATAAATAAAACAATCCCTAAATATGCATACATTTATGTGAAGTAGTACATACACATGTTATGCAAAGCAATGTCTTCTTTTTCAATGATCGCCCACCATCCCCCTAACCCCAACGTGCTCCAAACGGGGGTGGCTCTCTGGAGAATTAAATGTCCTCATTATCCAGGAAATTCCTGTAGCCCCATGATTGTTTCTGGGACTTATTTATTTATTCCCTTTATGCATCTCTCTCTCTCTCTCTCTTTTAATTAACTTTTTAAAAGAATTTATTTTTAATACAAGTGCAGTTTGCAGCAGTCGTGACAGACTGCATTCTTGACAATTAACAACAGTCCCCTTTTATACTACATAATAATTTTGTAAAATCACCAAAAACAAATCGATGGTAATTTTAGCCTCTGATAATTACCCATCCCAAAAAGGAGGGTTATTCTGAGTCAAACCATATTTTCTCATGTAATTGTTAAAGAATTATAGTTAATTGTCCCTTGTTCTTTAAGCGTTCTCCAATCTTGTTCATTTTGTCTTCCTTTTTCCCCATTTTTAACCCATGAAAACTAGGTAGTTTTGCCGAAAGTAGCCATTTCCTCTGCAGTTTAATATGCCATCCTCTAATATGGTTGGTTTTCTCTCTCCTGACCCAATATTTTACATATACCGCAAGGTGATTTCACGAGACAATTATATATACACATACATTTGCATATATAAAACCAGTTTAAAAGTTGCACTATTTTCTTCCTTTCTGGGAGTTGATATATAGAGCTGATATATATCGATATATAGTGATCATAGAATCATAGAGTTGGAAGAGACCCCAAGGGCCATCCAGTCCAACCCCCTGCCAAGCAGGAAACACCATCAAAGCATTCCTGACAGGTGGCTGTCAAGCCTCTGCTTAAAGACCTCCAAAGAAGGAGACTCCACCACACTCCTTGGCAGCAAATTCCACTGTCGAACAGCTCTTACTGTCAGGAAGTTCTTCCTAATGTTTAGGTGCAATCTTCTTTCTTGTAGTTTGAATCCATTGCTCCGTGTCCACTTCTCTGGAGCAGCAGAAAACAACCTTTCTTCCTCCTCTATATGACATCCTTTTATATATTTGAACATGGCTATCATATCACCCCTTAACCTTCTCTTCTCCAGGCTAAACATACCCAGCTCCCTAAGCCGTTCCTCATAAGGCATCGTTTCCAGGCCTTTGACCATTTTGGTTGCCCTCCTCTGGACACGTTCCAGCTTGTCAGTATCCTTCTTGAACTGTGGTGCCCAGAACTGGACACAGTATTCCAGGTGGGGGTCTGACCAGAGTGGAATAGTGATATATAGTGGGCTGAAAAAAAAGGTTGAAAATAACTTTTGTTAAAAAAAGCAGAAGCTTTTTTATTAAGACTTTTAGGTACCGATATTCCAAAGGAGCAGAGAAGATTTTTTATGTATGCAACAACAGCCGCACGGATGCTACTGGCCCAGAGATGGAAAGAAGATAAAGTTCCTACCAGAGAAGAATGGCAAACGAAGCTGATGGTTTACAACAAAATGGCAGAGCTGACTGGAAAACTCAGGCAGCAAGAGGACAAAAACTTTAAAAAAGAATGGGGGAAATTTAGAATGTATTTAGGAGACCACTGTATGCGGATAAAAACATTAAAGTTAGCAGGATTTAATATCACTTGTAATGTTAACAGGTATTATGGATAAAATGGATGAATACAAAATATAGATTATGAAATGATATGTAGTCGAAAGTGTTCACATTAGGACTCATGGAAGAGATGGGGGGGAGAGTCTTGAGATTCAGAGTAGTCTCTTCATACGGATATGTATTTGGGATTGCTTTATGTTTGTAAAATCTAATAACAACGAATTTTTAACAATGTACTTTTTTGAAGTATCAAAGAACAGTTAAATATATAGAAACAGTTAAAGCCATTGCACATTTCCTGTTCCAGCCTCATTCCTCCAAAGGGAGAGCAGAGGCTCATAGAATCCTAGAATCCTAGAGTTGGAAGAGACCACAAGGGCCATCCAGTCCAACCCCCTGCCAAGCAGGAACACCATCAAAGCATTCTTGACAGATGGCTGTCATTTCTCCCTGTAGCTTGGTAGCAGAGCACCTGTCCTGAATGCAGAAGGTTCAATCCCCACGGGCACCTCCAGGTGGCGCTGGGAGCCATTGCTGCCAGTCAGTGTGGTCAATACTGAGCTTGATGCGCCCATGGTCTCCTTCGGCATGAGGCAGCTCCCTGAGTTGTGGTGTTCCCCTGAGGTTTCCAGAGAACCAGTTCCTGGGACTCTTGTTTAGGAGCCAGTGGTTGTGTTCTGGGTAGAGTGTTGGGTTTGAATCCCCACTCACTGGGTGGCCTCACAGGCCAGTCCCTGCCTCTCCGTCTGACCTACCTCCCAGGGTTGTTGTGAAAATAAAAGTGGAGAGGAGGAGAACCGTGGGTGCCCCCTCGGGCTCCTGGGAGGAAGGCTGGGCTATAAATGCAATCTATTTAATGCAATTGTTGATTTTAAATGCTTATCCACCGCCCTTTATTGAAAGCTTCCAGGGGGGTGTAAGACAGAATCCACATGGCTCCCGTTCTGAGTCTCCCATTCTGTGCCCAGAAACCGATCTGCATTTTCACAGCCAAAGGAGCCTGGGGAGAAAATTGCACGCTAAGTAGAATCCTTTTGCAAATCGCACGGATGTCTAAACATCTGGGAATTGGTTAATTACCAATGTGGTCCATTAATTAGCTGCATAGCGTGCATTTTATTTGGGGTGGGACTCAGTAGAATCGGCGTCGTGAAATCTGTTAAACGGCCGAGGATTGCAACTGTTCCTGGTGCTGCTGCTTCCTTGAAAGGGATCTCCTCCCTCCTTCCCACAGGCTCACAACGCTGTTCTGCATGAGAAAACCAGCAATTTTCGACATGCGCATCTTCAGCAGTTGCAGCCCTATAAGTGTTGCCATTTTTCCAGCTGCTACTTGCCAAGGATGCAAATCTCCTGCTAACCATTTAGAAAATAAATCCCAAGCCGTACATGATTGCAGGGGTGGAGGAAGGGGGTGCGGTGGGGCGGATCGCCCTGGGTGCCCTCGTTGAGGGGGGTGACATTTGGGGTGCCGCCCGCCTGCAACTCCCAAGCCTACCCCAAGCCATCGGAGGAAGGGGTGGAGCTGTGCCACTTTGCCAGTGGCATTCCCCCCTTCCCCCTTTGTTTTGACAGGTTGGGGGAGGCTTGGGAGTCGCAGGTGTCCGCCATGGGCAGCTCACTCCGCCCCTGGCTCGCACCGCTCCATGCACCCAAGTGGCTGTCCTGGGACTGGGAGGGCACCCTCCAAGCCCCACCCCCCTCGGGATTGTGCCCACCCAGGGCAGCGCAGGCATATAATAATAATAATAATAATAATAATAATAATAATAATAATAATAATTTATTATTTGTACCCAAGCGGCTGGGCCAAAGCCGAAAGGATGCTCCGCTGCGGATATGCCTGGAAGCGAAAGGAAAGTCCGATGCTGTAAAGAAAAGTATTGCATAGGAACCTGGAATGTAAGAACCATGAACCTTGGTAAGCTGGATGTGGTAAAAAATGAGATGGCAAGAATAAACATTGACATCCTGGGCATCAGTGAACTAAAATGGACGGGAATGGGTGAATTCAGTTCGGATGACTATCATATCTACTACTGTGGGCAGGAATCCCGTAAAAGAAATGGAGTGGCCCTCATAGTCAACAAAAGAGTGGTGAAAGCTGTACTGGGATGCAATTTCAAAAATGATAGAATGATCTCGATACGAATCCAAGGCAGACCTTTTAACATCACAGTAATCCAAGTTTATGCACCAACTACCAGTGCTGAAGAAACTGAAATTGACCAATTCTATGAAGACTTACAACACCTTATAGAAATGACACCAAGGAAGGATGTTCTTCTCATTATAGGGGATTGGAATGCTAAAGTAGGGAGTCAAGAGATAAAAGGAACAACTGGCAAGTTTGGCCTTGGAGTTCAAAATGAAGCAGGGCAAAGGCTAATAGAGTTCTGCCAAGAGAACAAGCTGGTCATCACAAACACTCTTTTCCAACAACACAAGAGACGACTCTACACATGGACATCACCAGATGGGCAACATCGAAATCAGATTGATTATATTCTCTGCAGCCAAAGATGGAGAAGCTCTATACACTCAGCAAAAACAAGACCCGGAGCTGACTGTGGCTCAGATCATCAGCTTCTTATAGCAAAATTCCAGCTTAAACTGAAGAAAGTAGGAAAAACCACTGGGCCAGTAAGATACAATCTAAATCAAATTCCTTATGAATACACAGTTGAAGTGAAGAACAGGTTTAAGGATTTAGATTTGGTGGATAGAGTGCCTGAAGAACTGTGGATGGAGGCCCGTAACATTATACAGGAGGCAGCAACGAAAACCATCCCAATGAAAAAGAAATGCAAGAAAGCAAAGTGGCTGTCAAATGAGGCCTTACAAATAGCGGGGGAGAGAAGGCAAGCAAAATGCGAGGGAAATAGTGAAAGATACAGGAAATTGAATGCAGATTTCCAAAAAATAGCAAGGAGAGACAAGAGGGTCTTTTTAAACGAGCAATGCAAAGAAATAGAGGAAAACAACAGAATGGGAAAAACCAGAGATCTGTTCAAGAAAATTGGAGATATGAAAGGAACATTTCGTACAAAGATTACCACAATTAAGGATAAAAGTGGAAAGGACCTAACAGAAGCAGAAGACATCAAGAAGAGGTGGCAAGAATACACAGATGAATTATACCGGAAAGATATGGAGGTCTCGTACACCCCAGGTAGTGTGGTTGCTGACCTTGAGCCAGACATCCTAGAGAGTGAAGTCAAATGGGCCTTAGAAAGCCTTGCTAACAACAAGGCTAGTGGAGGTGATGATATTCCAGCAGAACTATTTAAAATTCTAAAAGATGATGCTGTTAAGGTGCTACACTCAATATGCCAGCAAGTTTGGAAAACTCAGCAGTGGCCAGAGGATTGGAGAAGATCAGTCTACATCCCAATCCCAAAGAAGGGCAGTGCCAAAGAATGCTCCAACTACCGCACAATTGCGCTCATTTCACACGCTAGCAAGGTTATGCTTAAAATTCTACAAGGCAGGCTTAAGCAATATGTGGACCGAGAACTCCCAGAAGTGCAAGCTGGATTTCGAAGGGGCAGAGGAACCAGAGACCAAATTGCAAACATGCGCTGGATTATGGAGAAAGCTAGAGAGTTCCAGAAAAACATTTACTTCTGCTTCATTGACTACGCAAAAGCTTTTGACTGTGTTGACCACAGCAAACTATGGCAAGTTCTTAAAGAAATGGGAGTGCCTGATCACCTCATCTGTCTCCTGAGAAATCTCTATGTGGGACAAGAAGCTACAGTTAGAACTGGATATGGAATAACTGATTGGTTCAAAATTGGGAAAGGAGTACGACAAGGCTGTATATTGTCTCCCTGCTTATTTAACTTATATGCAGAATTCATCATGCGAAAGGCTGGACTGGATGAATCCCAAACTGGAATTAAGATTGCCGGAAGAAATATCAACAACCTCAGATATGCTGATGATACAACCTTGATGGCAGAAAGTGAGGAGGAATTAAAGAACCTTTTAATGAGGGTGAAAGAGGAGAGCGCAAAATATGGTCTGAAGCTCAACATCAAAAAAACTAAGATCATGGCCACTGGTCCCATCACCTCCTGGCAAATAGAAGGGGAAGAAATGGAGGCAGTGAGAGATTTCACTTTCTTGGGTTCCATGATCACTGTAGATGGTGACAGCAGTCACGAAATTAGAAGACGCCTGCTTCTTGGGAGAAAAGCAATGACAAACCTAGACAGCATCTTAAAAAGCAAAGACATCACCTTGCCAACAAAGGTCCGTATAGTTAAAGCTATGGTTTTCCCAGTAGTAATGTACGGAAGTGAGAGCTGGACCATAAAGAAGGCTGATCGCCGAAGAATTGATGCTTTTGAATTATGGTGCTGGAGGAGACTCTTGAGAGTCCCATGGACTGCAAGAAGATCAAACCTATCCATTCTTAAAGAAATCAGCCCTGAGTGCTCACTGGAAGGACAGATCCTGAAGTTGAGGCTCCAGTACTTTGGCCACCTCATGAGAAGAGAAGACTCCCTAGAAAAGACCCTGATGTTGGGAAAGATGGAGGGCACAAGGAGAAGGGGACGACAGAGGACGAGATGGTTGGACAGTGTTCTCGAAGCTACCAACATGAGTTTGGCCAAACTGCGAGAGGCAGTGGAGGATAGGTGTGCCTGGCGTGCCTTGGTCCATGGGGTCACGAAGAGTCGGACACGACTGAACGACTGAACAACAACAACAACAACCCCGCCCATCTGGCCGGGTCCCCCCAGCCACTCTGGGCGGCTTCCAACAAACAATAAAATACATTAAAACATCACACATTAAAAACAGGGCTACCTTCAGGTGTTTTCTAAATGTCAGGTAGTTATTTATCTCTTTGACATGGGATGGGAGGGTGTTCCACAGGGCGGGCGCCACTACCAAGAAGGCCCTCTGCCTGGTTCCCTGTAGCCTTGCTTCTCGCAGTAAGGGAACCACCAGAAGGCCCTTGGCGCTAGATCTCAGTGTCCGGGCTGAACGGTGGGGGTGGAGACACTCCTTCAGGTATACAGGACTGAGGCCCTTTAGGGCTTTAAAGGTCAGCACCAACACTTTGAATTGTGCTCTGAAACGTACTGGGAGCCAATGTAGATCTCTATGGTCCGCTGCTGCATGATTGTGCAGAAAAAAGGAACCTATGCTGCTAATACTCTTGGTAACCAATACACTATAACACATATGGCGTATAGAACATATTCCAAAACAGTTTCACATTCTAAATAATAATAATAATAATAATTTTTTTATTTGTACCCCGCCCATCTGGCCGGGTCTCCCCAGCCACTCTGGGCGGCTTCCAACAAATATTAAAATACATCAAAATATAAAGTCTTATATTAATAGTCCAAAGTTGAGAGAAATACACGCACAATATTATACAGAAGCAAGAGATATATAAAGCTCCTTGAGGTTTTTCCTATACGGAGACTTCTCAGTTTTTGAGGTTTTTTATGTGTTGGCCCAGCTCCTGTTGGTATCGTTGCACAAACAGACAGGGTGCCGCCGTTTGTCACCTGTTTCTCCCCCAATAAGTTCTGGGCTTCTTCAGTGAGTTCTCTCTCACAAGATCGGTGTGTTTACATACATTCAAATGCATATGCTCTAATCTTTTCTTGGTTAGGCTACAATATAAACTTTCCTTCTTCAATACATTCTTTCTTACAGTCTTGATGTGTTTATATACATTAATTCATATATTCAGTTCTTTCCTGGTTGCAATTATGTTTGTAAGCCTAGCTTTGTAAGCCACCCAAGTGGCTGTCCTGGGACTGGGAGGGCACCCTCTGAGCCCCACCCCCCTCGGGATTGTGCCCGCCCTAGGCAGCACAGGCATATGGTCCGCCGCTGCATGATTGTGGGCAGGTATTGCACGATCCCTTCCGCTTCTTTGGTTATTCACCAACCTCAGGGTTTCGTACGTAGCAGAGGAGCCTCCTTGCTGCCATCTCTTGAAAGTCATCCCTTGACACAAGTTTTCTTCTCTGGAGGGTAGGACTCGAACCCACGGCTTCCAGTTACAAGAAAGGAGATTCTGACTAGAATTTAGGAAGAGCTTTCTGACAGCAAGAGCTGTTCAACAGTGGAACAGTCTCCCTCAGAAGGTTGTGGATTCTCCTTCCTTGGAGGTTTTTAAGCAGAGGTTGGATGGCCCTCAGCATGGATGCTTCAGCTGAGATTCCTGCATTGCAGGGGGTTGGGCTAGATGACCCTCAGGGTCTCTTCCAAGTCTACAATTCTACAGTTCTATGATTTAGAGTGTATGGATACCCAATGAAGTTTTTTCCTGCCTTTCGCTCCCAAATATGAAAATCTCATCTTCGGATATGTCAAATGAAATTCTGTCCAAAACACAGGAGAGTCTAGAGCAGTAAACCAGAATTCCTGATATGTCAGAGAGACAGAAACAAGTTTAAGCCCTGATGCTGACATTGTGCATTCGGATCACAGTCTGCAAATGGAGGAACATCATCCCCGGCTGGAAGCATCAGCATTCGGAGCGACTCTCCGCCACTCCGGTGATGTTGGAGGTCAGGCTCAGCATGTTTCCTGAAGTGCAGCACTTTGACCTCTCTGCCTCCCCCCCCTCTCCTGAGGACAAGGACACCCCCCAGCGAAAGGAAGACGGGAGATGAGACACTCAGTTTCCTCACCCCACACTTCAAATGCAGCAGGGGCAAAGATTAATTATTTCGCAACATAGAGATGCCTCTTCAGAATGCAGAAAGCACTTTCGAAACGAACTCTGGTTGTCACAACACCCAGTGCTATTTTAACAGGGAAGGAAAGATGCAAGATTCAATCACTGCCGAGAACAAACTTCAACATTTCAAGTGCCACATTTTTAAACCAGGGCTTCTCTTCTAGAAGAAAAGGGGCCACAATTGCATATCCCACAATTGCATATCCCTTGAGTACCCCCAGAAAAAAACACTGTGTCCTCTTTTAAAGTCATATATGCCTCCTTTCTACATTGCTATATGCAAGATCAGTGCTTTTTTCTGGGGGTACGCAGGGGTACACATACCCCTAAACATTTTGTGAATCTTTGTCCATTTGTCCATTTCCTGTATTTATTTTTCCTGATTTGAACTACAAAATGGTGATTTTCTTGAGTCAAAATTGTTGTTGTTGTTGTTTAGTCGTTTAGTGGTGTCCGCCTCTTCGTGACCCCATGGACCAGAGCACGCCAGGCACTCCCGTATTCCACTGCCTCCCGCAGTTTGGCCAAACTCATGTTGGTAGCTTCGAGAACACTGAGTCAAATTTAGAGTACCCCTAAACAAGGGGCGCGGGTGGTGCTGTGGGTTAAACCACTGAACCTAGGGCTTGCCGATCAGAAGGTCGGCAGTTCGAATCCCCACGATGGGGTGAGCTCCCGTTGCTCAGTCCCAGCTCCTGCCAACCTAGCAGTTTGAAAGCATGCCAGTGCAAGTAGATAAATAGGTACTGCTCCAGCGGGAAGGTAAGCAGCATTTCCGTGTGCTCTGGTTTCCATCACGGTGTCCTGTTGCGCCAGAAGCGGTTTAGTCCTGCTGGAGACATGACCCAGAAATCTGTCTGTGGACAAACGCCAGCTCACATGACCCGGAAGTTGTACACCAGTTCTCTCGGCCAATAAAGTGAGATGAGCACCGCAACCACAGAGTCCTCAATGACTGGACCTAACGGTCAGGGGTCCCTTTACCTTTAAACATTTTTTAAGAAAAAAAGCACCACGCCAGATGTTTTACAAGTTGAAGAAAGAACAAAATATGCAACCACGATCACACATCACAATCCAATCCAATGCAAGCAAGTTATTGCAAAATTGACTGCAAGAATCATAGCTCATTTCCAGCTAACCATTTGTTGCAAAGCGAAGTCTGGTCTATAAAAAAAGCATCACTGATAGCATTAAGTGTAATTTGCCAGCAACTCATTTCCCTCCCACCCGCCAGATAAGGCAAATCTGCATTGTACGAGGAGCCGCGCAGTGCCTCCCCTCCTCTTCTCTCACCCACACAAGGCCTGACTCTGTACCAGCTCATTCTCTCACACTGAGTGAAATTAAGCAACTGCACAACACACAAAAGTAACACAACCCCTGCTCTCACTCTGGGAAGCAAGAAGTAAGAGGTGGCATGGTAGAATTTTTTAAAAAAATCTATGGCACAACCTGGAGAGAGCGGATCGAGCAAAGTTTATCTCCCTCTCTCCTAATGAGAGAACTCATGGAAGTTTCAGGAGAGATGAAAGAATGTCCTTGTTCCTGCAGTGAAGAGTTAAACTGTGGAACTCTCTCCCACAGGAGAAAGGGATGGCCACCAACGTGGACAGCTTTAAAAAAGAATTGGACCAATTCATGGAGGAGGAGAGGGCTGTTGATGGCTCCTAGCCAGAATGACTCTGCTGGAGTTGGAGAGGAGTTTGGATTTATATCCCTCTTTATCACTACCTGAAGGAGTCTCAAAGCGGCTAACAATCTCCTTTCGCTTCCTCCCCCACAACAAACCCTCTGTGAGGTGAGTGGGGCTGAGAGACTTCAGAGAAGTGTGACTAGCCCAAGGTCACCCAGCAGCTGCATGTGGAGGAGTGGAGACTCGAACCCGGTCCCCCAGATTAGAATCCACCACTCTTAACCACTACACCACACTGGCTCTCACTGGAGGCAGCAGATGGACCATTAGCCTGATCCATAATCTTCTCCTGTTCTGTGGGAAGCCCAGGAAGAGAGAGTTGCTCATTGGGGCATCTGAGGACAGGACATTGGACTCGATGGACCCTTGGCCTGATCCAGAAGCCTCTTCTGGCGTTTTTATACTCAGGGTCCCGGGAATTTCTCAAAGTGCCCATTCTGAGATGCCAGCACCTCCAAGAGCCAGAGATTAATGTGTGTTGGGCTAGAGGAAGGGAAAGGAAACCCCTGCAGGAGTCAGCTTCTTCCCCTGTTGCAGCCATGAAACTTTCCTTCTGCGCTGGAGTCGATCCCGTTGGCTTCCGACGTGGGGATGCAGTAATTTTCTGTCGCACGTAAAGGTTAAGGATTATTTAGGAGTTTCCCTGGGGCTTTCGAGTCGACAATCTGATTGGTACTAATCATCGTTCTATTCATTTCCTGACGCAGTTAGAGTTGTTATTTGCTTTATTATGTTTACTTGAGGATGGCACAACAAAACATTAATAGTGATTTGCTGGGGAGGCTGAGGAGGAGAGTGGGGGGGGAACCAGGCAGAGGTGGGGAGACGGAGCCAGGCCAGCACCAGGGCAGAGGATCGCTGCTTCTTCCCTGGGCTGGTCAAGATTGTTGCCTTTGGGTGGGATTGATAGCTGTCCAGTCCAGTGTGGTGTAGTGGTTAAGAGCGGTAGACTCGTAATCTGGGGAACCGGGTTTGCGTCTCCGCTCCTCCACATGCAGCTGCTGGGTGACCTTGGGCTAGTCCCACTTCTCTGAAGTCTCTCAGCCCCACTCACCTCACAGAGCGTTTGTTGTGGTGGAGGAAGTGAAAGGAGAATGTGAACTGCTTTGAGACTCCTTAGGGTAGTGATAAAGTGGGATATCAAGTCCAAACTCCTCCTCCTCTCCCCTCATCTTCTTCTTCTTCTTCTTCTTCTTCTTCTTCTTCTTCTTCTTCTTCTTCTTCTTCCTTCCTTCCTTCCTTCCTTCCTTCCTTCCTTCCTTCCTTCCTTCCTTCCTTCCTTCTTTCCCTGAGAGCCAGTGTGGTGTAGTGGTTAAGAGCGGTAGACTCGTAATCTGGGGAACCGGGTTCGCTTCCCCGCTCCTCCCCATGCAGCTGCTGGGTGACCTTGGGCTAGTCACACTTCTCTGAAGTCTCTCAGCCCCACTCACCTCACAGAGGAAGGGAAAGGAGAATGTGAGCTGCTTGGAGACTCCTTCGGGTAGTGATAAAGCGGGATATCAAATCCAAACTCTTCTTCTCTTCTTTAATGGAATGAAATTTCCGAGGAGATGGTAGAATTGCAGAGTTGGAAAGAACCCCGAGGCTCATCGAGAGCAACTCCCTACAGTGTGGGAATCTCAGCTCAAGAAGGCTTGAGAGGCAGCCACCCAACCTTTGGGGAGTCCCCCACCTTCCAAGGTCATCCACCCTACTGTCAAACATCTCTTACTCTCAGAAAGTGATTCCTAGTGTTTACTTGCGATCTCTCTTCTAACTTGAAACCATTGGTTCAGGTCCCACCCTCTGGAGCAGGAGAAGACAAGCTGGCTCCCTCTTCCATGGGGCAAGCCTTCAGATATTTGAAGAGGACTCTCAGCCTCCTCTTTCCCAGCTCCCTCCACCCTTCTTTTCCAGCTTGTCAATATCCTTCTCAAACTGGACACAGGACTCCAGAAAGGGTCTGAGCAAGGCAAGATAGGATGGATGGACCTTTCACTTCCCTTGATTATGGCTATTGTGCTACAGTATTTTTATTTATTTTTTAAATTCCATCATGAGTCACTTTGTGCTCATTTGTGTCTATGTGTGAAGATGCTGGTGTGATTAAGACTCAAATTATGACTGTGCTTGAATGAAAGTGGCCCTGATTCAGCCAGGACCTGTGACTCTCGAGGAGGCCCATTTGAACAGGGCTCTGCTTGCCAGCGCTGCTTCTCCCTCCCCTCCACACCCCGCACTGGCTTCCCTGTGGCATCTTGCATCTGACGTTCTAAAAATATTGTATCTATTTTGAACCAGATCGTCTTCCTTGGATCCTCAGGAAATGATAAAATGGGGAAAATCTATTCATGACAAAATATCTCTCTCTGTTAGATTGCAGACGTAATGTCCCTCCAGTGACATAAGTCATGGGGGAGTCGATCCTCGCTAGACATGGAATGTAAAAATGGGAGTAAACAGCAAATTGAAGCTCTCTGTCTTCTGGGATACGATCACTGTGTTCTTTGTGTTGATCAAGCGCAGCCCAGTTTCCTATTTCTTTTCTCAACAAGACAGACAGTGCAGATTCTATGGACCTTTAAAAAAAGCATAAGAAGTTGTTGTACATGTGGAATTTCATACTGGATCAATCACATTCTAGTTTATTTCTGCCAGGGGTGGGGAACCTCCAGTCTGCGGGCTGATCTTGGCCCACCAACTTGGACCAGTTTGGCCCATGAGGCCATTTCCCCCAAACCATGTCCACCTGACAATCAGTTGTGATTGCTGCATTGCAAGGGGTTGGACTGGATGACCCTTGGGGTCCTCTCCATATGTACAATTCTATGGTTCTGTGGTTCTGTGGCATCAGATGATGCAGGAATTTCCAATGGGGCATCTGATTGGCCTCTTTGAGAAGATGATGCTGGACTCGATGGGTCTTTGGCCTGATCCAACAGCCTCTTCTTATTTACAAAATGTGCCAGTCCCCATCGGCCCCACATTTAGCAAAGTGATTTAAAAGCTGACACCCCAACGAATGTTGAGGAAATTGTTTCGATCCAACACAATCTCTGGATTTTCCACCTCCAGATTCCCTATTCTGATTGCAAAAGTGGTTCTACCACCTTAGCAACCCCCACCCTCTTCTGAGTCTTATTTCCAGGCATTGTCTGGACTGCTGCACAATCACAGCTGCCCACATTTTCCCTCCTGATTTTCCCTTACAGGTTCCTAGTGCTCAGAAGCACATGGATTAAAACACTGTGCCGGGGTATCTGCCTTCATGACTTTGCACAATTGCAATTTAATCGGCGCTCAAAGGGGTGGGGAGGCTGTTGGAGCAGAAAGACAGAAGCTGTGGCTTCAGCGATGAGGGTGGCTTTCTTGGGGTCTCAGGGGAAACGGCCATGGGCAAGAAGAGAAGAGGAAGCCTCTAGCTCAGTACAGGGGCATCCCTACACTCCTTCATCAACTGGACTGATTATTATTATTTTTCTATTTATTTATATATATCCCTCCATTTTTCCTGACAGGGACCCATGGCAGCTGAGGGCTCATCCACACGCCCTGTGCCTAGATAGCACAGATCCAGGTGCTTTTCCACCTGACCCACACTTTCTAGGCCTGGGTCTGAGTGGTTTCCCCACTCCTTCCCCAAGGAAAACCCCCTCTTTAGTGCTAAATCACAGCAAATGTCAATCTGGAGAAAACCCAAATTGCCATTTGTTCCAACTGAGCACTAAAGAATGGCTAAAAGGTCAGGCGGAAGGTTACCTTTACCTCTTGGACATCTACTCCACAACTAGCATCAACTTGCCAAACATCTGGACAGGCTTGTCTAAAATGTCTTTATCAGGTGCCCAAAAGAGGACAGGAAAGGAGCCTTCCTGGTGTCAATAGGCAGGGAGTTCCAAAGTGTAGATGCTGCCACACTGAACGACCGAGATCTTCTTATGAATGTGGATCAGGTCTTATGTTGCTGTTGTTTTTATAAATTTTTATTCGTTTTACATAAAAGTTATACACCATAAACATAACATTTCCACACATTAAAAAGGGGGTTCTTTTGAACCTTGAAACCTCCTTCCTTCCCTCCGTGGGTTCCAATTCTAAATTTTATTCCTGCATCTTTTACTGTAATCTATCTGTTATATAATCATAGTATCCAAAGGATCAGGTCTGATGTGGCAACTGTAAGAGAGTGAGTTCTGCCAGTCGAAGAGACCGAGGGGCCATATATGGGGGGGGGGTAAGGTGATCTCTCGGGTCAACTGGTGCCAAGTTGTTGAGACTTTTGTATGCTATCTGTTCTTTACATTGTGTTGTGGGTCAGGGCTAGGATCGTCCCTCCTTCAGGCTGCCTCCTGCTTCGGATGCATCATTCTGTTTGGTAAAAGGTAAAGGTACCCTCAACGGTTAAGTCCAGTCAAAGACAATTATGGGGTTGCAGCGCTCATCTCGCTTTCAAGCTGAGGGAGCCAGCATTTGTCCGCAGACAGCTTTCCAGGTCATGTGGCCAGCAGGACTAAACCACTTCTGGCACAACGGAACACCGTGATGGAAACCAGAGCGCACGGAAACACCGTTTACCTTCCCACTGCAGCGGTCCCTATTTATCTACTTGCACTTTGACGTGCTTTCGAACTGCTGGGTTGGCAGGAGCTGGGACCGAGCAACTGGAGCTCACTCCGTCGCAGGGATTTGAACCGCCAACCTTCCAATTGGCAAGCACAAGAGGCTCAGTGGCTTAGACCACAGTGCCACCCACATCCCAGTTTGATTCTGTTTGGAGAGCCCTTATCTCCCTACATTGAAGAGTCCCCCAAAGCCCTTTAGACCGCACAGTGAGGCATTCATACAAGACTCTTCATTTCTTGTTAACTGCGGAACTGAAACAGACCAACACTTCACAGGAGGGAGATATTTCACTGGCCAGGGATGCCCGATCACTTGATCACTTGACGTGAGCATCCCACTCCTCACCACAGGGAACACCGCCAATAGGAGGGGGGGACCTTCAAAGCACACCCACCCTTCTTCAGCAGAGATTAGATCATGGAAGGGGGATTTCTCCTCCTCCTCCTTTTAGCAATAAGTTTTTGTGTTGTTGTTTTCTTAAAAAATATATATATATCAGATCAAGTTAGCGTCTGAGCTCCAGAGAGAGCTAATCCCCGCGTGGAAGAAATCGAAATCCAGAGCGAGATTCTCTTTGGACAATCCACTTTTATTAGAGATGAGCCGATATTTTTGGGAGGGTTTTTGTATCAGCCATTCATGGAGGGAAGAGTGAAAATGAAATGCTCTTCTCAAAAAAAGACACGTCGCCTGGCATGTGTGTGTGAGGCTGGGGGAGGGTATCCTTTCACTTTTTATTTTTCTTCTTCTTTCTCCTCCTCCTCCTTCTAAATGCAACCCTCATGGTGGCTCAGAACTGCCCCCAGGCTCTTTGATTCCCTGCTGCCACATTTGAGAGGTGAAGCTGGGTTTTTAGCAGAGCTGGTCCAGGGTTTCCAGCAGAGACCCAAGGATGAAGCCATCTTCAGTAATGCCAAGGACCCCCTCCCAGGGTGGGGTATGGACCCTCCCAGTTCCTTCCCCCCTTCTCATTCGGCATATTGGTGATATATTAATTCTATGGAAAGAAAATTCAGACCAGCTGAGTCAACTTTAGAATCCGGTATCTCTGGGGATACGGAGACACGTCTTCTGTCAGGATAATAGGACGGTGAATATCTTAGACGTTCCAGTTTTCAAGGAAGGTGAACATCTGTCTGGCAGTTAATAAAGAAAACCCTACAGGCAGAAAAAACCTATTTATGGCTGGAAAACTCCCAGTAATACCATATGGGCATTTTTGTTTTTATTTTACATTTGAGATATAATTGGGCAGATCTTCAAGTTTGTAAACAGGGGGTTGAATTCTATTCCGCAAAGAGAAGGTGACGTCCCGCTAAGTCATTCCCATAGCAGACCAGCTCCAATCAATGGACGTAAATCACTTTAGCCCATCGATTTCAGTTAGGCCACTCCAAATATCTCTTCGCTGGATATCCTCACCCAGGGGGTGCAAAAGTTTCAGTGATCATTTGTTGTCAACGGATAAAGTCTAAAATACTTTGTAGTCTTTCCACTCGGAGATACTGAGTTTCTTTTTCTTTCTGCTGTCTCACCTGATAATTCAGCATATTGAGTGTAGGAATTGGTGCCTCTGGCAATATAGACTTTCGAAATGTTATTTGAGCATGGAGTAAAGTGTGCTTTCTGTGAATAATTAGATACAGAGGGGAGTGCTTCTCTCGAATTCAGGATTATATGAGCCTTGCTTAGGGCTGTTCTCTTAGTCAGGTCTCTCTCCCCCCCCCCCCCCCCAGATTCATATTTAGCAATGTTGTTTTATATAATGTGTTTTTCAGGGAATGTTCCATATGATGCAGTTGCCCCCTAATGCGGAAGGTGGTGATGTAACTGGCACCTGACACCTTCATTATCTAGCTCCCATTATGCCCTGGTCTTTGACTACACACACTCTTCTTGGGACTGTGATTTGATTTCAATGGATTTCAATGTTGCATTTTAAAATTCTTTCAACCACCTGGGGACCCAGTGCTGAAGGGGTGTATAGGAAACCAAACCAAGAACACCAGAAGAGCTTCTGGATCAGGCCAATGGTCCATCTGGTCCATTATCTTGTTCTCACAGTGGCCAACCAGATCTGGCATGCGGTGAAACTTTTCTAGGGGAAGAGTTAGGTCCAGAGGCACCAGCTTGCGAGGGCAATGTGTGTGTGTGGTGTGTGTTGTGTGTGTGTGTGTGTGTGTGTGTGTTTGTGACGTCCTATGCATGACATCCAATGTCCCAATGCCATGCAAAGACAGCACTGTGCCTCCCTCCCTAAGCTGAGCAGAGACTTCCAGGCTTTGGGAAGGAAGCACCAGGCTCTAAGACTTTCATACTCTAATTTCATACTCAGTAGACCTGAAGGAGCATCTCCACCCCCATTGTTCTACCCAGACACTGAGCTCCAGCTCCAAGGGCCTTCTGGCGGTTCCCTCTCTGCGAGAAGTGAGGTTTGCAGGGAACCAGGCAGAGGGCCTTCTTGGTGGTGGCGCCCCGCCCTGTGGAATGCCCTCCCACCAGATGTCAAGGAAATAAACAACTATCTGACTTTTAGAAGACATCTGAAGGCAGCCCTGTTGAGCGAAGTTTTTAATGTTTGAAGTTTTATTCTGTTATTAATGTTCTGTTAGAAATAGTAGAAATAAATTATTATTATTATTATTATTATTATTATTATTATTATTATTATTATCATCCCTGCCTCTGCCTGTGGATCTTGCTAATCAGGGCGCAAAGCCCAGTGTGGTCATGTGTGGCATGCTGTAACTAACCTCCGCATCCCTTTAATTACTTTCCCTCCATCTTAGGCCCCCCCCTCTTTTTCGGTCTCTCTCTTTAATTGCTGCTGCATAATCGTCTCCTGAGAAAAAACATCTGCGGTTTTTATTGATCTCTCGTTTCCTCGGGGAGGATTTTGCATTGTACTGCTGCGTAATTTAATTTCTTCCTTTTCCTTCTGATACCCACCACAGTCTTGAGTGGTTTTTTCAGTCTCTCTCTCTCTCTCTCTCTCTCTCTCTCGGCAGGGGGAGGAAGTAGCGCAAAAGGACTTTCTTGTTCCCAGAAGCTCTTTCTCTCCATCCTGCTGCAAGACACCCCCTTTGGGACCAGAAAGTTTCCCACCGGGCAGAAGGAAACCAGCTCTTTCCCATCCTCGCCTGCCTGCTCTGCTTGCATGTGCAGGATCAGGGCGGCCGCCTGTGGAGAACGGTGCCCGATTCTGAACACCTCCCCTCAAAACAGAGGCTGCATTTGGAAAAGGTTTCAGAAAAGGGCCGTCGAAAGGATCGAGCGGAAGGACCTCCCACGAGGAAAGGGGACTTTCGGAAAAAGGAGAATAAGAGTTGGTAAAATGATTGAAGTTTGTAAAATGATGCGGCAAAAGCTTTTTCTCCCTCACGATACTAGAACTCAGGGAACATCCAAAGAAGCTGAAAGTTGGAACTACGCAGCACATAGTTAAACTCTGGAACTCCCTGCCACAGGAGACAGGGATGGCCACCAACCTAGGTAAAAGGGACCCCTGACCATTAGGTCCAGTCGTGTCCGACTCTGAGGTTGCGGCGCTCATCTCGCTTTATTGGCCGAGGGAACACCATTTACCTTCCCGCTGGAGCGGTACCTATTTATCTACTTGCACTTTGACGTGCTTTCGAACTGCTAGGTGGGCAGAAGCTGGGACCAAGCAACAGGAGCTCACCCCGTTGCGGGGATTCGAACCGCCGACCTTCTAATCAGCAAGCCCTAGGCTCTGTGGTTTAACCCACAGCACCACCTGGCCACCAACCTAGGCAGCTTTAAAAGAGGATTGGATAAATTCATGGAGGAGGAGAGAGCTGAGGGCGATGGAGGGATCCTAGCCAGGATGGCTATGTCTGTCCCTCCACAGTCAGAGACAGCAGTGCTTCCAGTTGCTGGGAATCGCAAGAGAGGAGAGTTGAGAAGAGGGTGTGGGGCTGGATGAGCCCCCTTTGGCCTGATCCAGCAGCCAGCTCTTCCTATATTCTCATGCTCCACTTGCTGGAGACTATTATCGTCATTATATTAATTTATATTCCGCCTTTTCCCCAGATTACGACCGAAGGCTGCTTCAACCAATGCAGATACAATGCCAAAAGCTAAAAACATATAAAAGACAATTATAAAAAGTAATTAAACTGTAATAGGATCGACACAATATAAAATGCAAATCTATGCAGGTAATAAAAACAGCACGGCAGTATCAAAAGCCCTTTCCTTTAAAAAGAAAAAAGAAAGAAAGAAACGCTCACTTTTCAAAGGATAAAAAAAGTATCTGCTTGCCAGGGGAAGCACAGCAAGGAGGGAGGCAGTCTAGCTCCTCTAGGAGGGAGTTCCAAAGTTGCCTGGGAGGAGCCATCACCGAGAAGTCCCTCTCCCATGGCCCCACCAAATGTTCCTGGGGGGTGCTGGGGCCGAGAGAAGGGCCTCCCCGGAAGATCTCCAAGCCAGGGCAGAGGTGGATTTAAGGCAGCACAACTGTCTCCCCCCAACTGGTGCCGCAGGGCAGCACAGCTATGACTTGGTGCATGCGCAGAGCGGAAGGTGACAGGCAGAAGGGGTCCTATTTTGGCCTCACACAGGGCACTGCTGAAATTTGAAAAAGTCTTCCCCCACTAGGGGGATGAGCGTTTACTGTTCCCAACCCTAATCCTGCAGCAAATTAGATTTTAATTTGATCCTGACTTGTTTTTAGGAGGTAATTCTATTATTGTTTGATTTTGTACTAATGTTATACAGTAGACACGCGGGTTGCGAACATGATCCATGCGGGAAGCATGTCCGCAACCCGCAGCGTTTGCAACCCGCAGCACCGCATCTGCGCACGTGCTGGCTGCGATTCGGCACTTCTGCACATACGCAAAGCGTGATTTAGCACTTCTGCGCATGCGCGGCTGCCGAAACCCGGGTGTAACCCATCCCGGTACTTCCGGGTTCAGCATGGTGCGCAACCCGAAAACGCGCAACCTGAAAAAGCCATAACTTGAGGTATGACTGTATATTTGATGTTAGCTGCCCTGAGCCCAGTTTTGGCCAGGGAGGGCAAGATACAAATAAAAGTTATTTTGAATTATTATTATTATTATTATTATTATTATCATCATCATTATCAGGGCAGGTTTGTATGAGGGAATACGGTCATTGCAGGGGGTTAGAGGAGAGGAGCCTTGGGGTCCCTTCCATCTCCACAACTCTGTGATTCTATGAATAAGCAACAACCGTGTCCAGTTCTTAAAGGGGAGAGGCAAGAAGGGGGAGAAGAAGGAGGCCCCTCCACAGCAGAAGCTGCCTCAAACCCTCCCTGGGACTCCTTCTTGTCCCCTCCCCTGATGAAAAGACCAATTTCTGTTGTAACAATTCGCCAGACAAGTTCCATCTTAATATGAGCAAAACTGAAGTTCAAGTGTCGGGCAATCGCAGGCCGTTCCGTTCATGTGCAAAAGACGGTGCGCTCTGAAGGGGAGCAGGAGAAAGAGGGACAGGGCGCAATTTTGCAGGGCCTTTTCCCTCCGCGTGAAATGCTTTTCTGGTTGTCGTCTAAGTGACAGCGACTGTCACTCAGGCAACCCAAGTTAAGAAGAATATTGATAAGCTGGCAGGTGTGCAGAGGAGAGCGACCGAGATAATCAAGAGCCTGGAAACCAGACTCTTATTTATGAGGAAGGTTGGAGGGAGATGAGGGTGCTCAGCCTGGAGAGGAGATAGGAGAGCCACCTTCACATATCGGAAGAGGGAACAAGCTTGCTTTCTGCTGCTCTAGAAGGTGAGGCCCGAACCAATGGAATCGAGTTACAAGAAATGAGATTCTGACTAAATTTTAGGAAGAACTGTCCAGCAATAAGAGCTGTTTGACAGTGGAAAAGATTCCCTTGGAAGGTGGTGGGTTATAGAATCATAGAATCGTAGAGTTGGAAGAGACCCCAAGGGCCATCCAGTCCAACCCCCTGCCAAGCAGGAAACACCATCAAAGCATTCCTGACAGGTGGCTGTCAAGCCTCTGCTTAAAGACCTCCAAAGAAGGAGACTCCACCACACTCCTTGGCAGCAAATTCCACTGTCCAACAGCTCTTACTGTCAGGAAGGTCTTCCTAATGTTTAGGTGGAATCTTCTTTCTTGTAGTTTGAATCTCCACCCTCATCGTTCAGCCCAGACACTGAGGTCCAGCGCCGAGGGCCTTCTAGTGGTTCCCTCACTGCGAGATGCAAAGCTACAGGGAACCAGGCAGAGGGCCTTCTCGGTAGTGGCGCCCGCCCTGTGGAATGCCCTCCCACCGGATGTCAAGGCAATAAGCAACTACCGGGTATTTTACTTTTAAAAGACAACTGAAGGCAACCCTGTTCAGGGAAGTTTTTAATGTTTGATGCTGTATTATTTTTAATATTCAGTTGAAAGCCTCCCAGAGTGGCTGGGGTATAAATAATAATTTATTATTATTATTATTATTATTATTATTATTATTATTATTTATCTGGCTCTATAAGAAGACTGGGAAGGCCTTCACTGCTGTGGAGCGAAAGGAAAGCCTAAGAGTCAAATGTTCCGTTTATGGATGAAGTGCAGCATCAAAGAGAGAGATGAAACATTCATGCCCCAATCTCGAATCCCTTCCTGGGTGGCTTCTTGCGCAGCCTGCAGCCCCCCCCCCTTGTGTGCAGAGTGAACTCCCTGCCTTTTGTTTGCCTTGAAGTCTTCATCCAAACGGACGTCGCTATTAAACAAAAAGGGCTAAACTGCACTCAGAGACTCAGACGCGCAACGCAGCGCAGCCTCCCAATCAGTTCATTAAGTCTGAATAAACACATGGAAATTAATATTCAACTTTCATTCTCATATAGCCAAATTAGAAGCCGGCAAAGAGGGAAAGAATGTAATC
Source organism: Darevskia nairensis (assembly GCA_034642065.1). Classification (NCBI taxonomy): domain Eukaryota; kingdom Metazoa; phylum Chordata; class Lepidosauria; order Squamata; family Lacertidae; genus Darevskia; species Darevskia nairensis. The sequence continues at coordinate 733,502 of JAWWNI010000310.1, forward strand.
TAATTAAACTAATGAGAGTTGTGCTAATAAATTGCCCACCATTAATTCTTTATTGCAGCAGGAGCGGCTCGTGAAGGAGACGTCGGCAGCCCCACCGACCCGACCCTGACGCAGGGGGGCTTCGAAATCGGTTGGTTCTCCCATCAGCTTTGCATGTCCCCCAACCGCTTCAAGGAAAAGCCAGAGATCTGCAAGGCGTTGGAGCCGAGAAGTCCCCCTCCAGAGCTCAGTTGCTGCTTATTTTTAGAGAGACATTCACCCACCCATTGTTTTTATTCCATTAAATTGTTGTTGTTTTTTTAAAGCACCTGAAAGTGGTTTACCAAAAGACAAAACAATAAAATCCATTAAACAAAGACAATACCGGTACTTTAAACACGTACAAAAAGTTAAAATTCACACCAGCATTTCTACGCATCTGGGTAGGGTGCTTTTAGCAGCTACCAAAAAGGAATAAAGTTGCCAACTTGATCTCAATAGGCAGGGAGTTCCAAAGTGGAGGTGCTGGAAAGCACAGGAGGAGAGATTTGCACTTGGGCTCAAATCCTAGAATCCTAGAATCATAGGGTTGGAAGAGCCCACAAGGGCCATCCAGTCCAACCCCCTGCCAAGCAGGAAACACCATCAAAGCATTCCTGACAGGTGGCTGTCAAGCCTCTGCTTAAAGACCTCCAAAGAAGGAGACTCCACCACACTCCTTGGCAACAAATTCCACTGTCAAACAGCTCTTACTGTCAGGAAGTTCTTCCTAATGTTTAGGTGGAATCTTCTTTCTTGTAGTTTGAATCCATTGCTCCGTGTCCGCTTCTCAGGAGCAGCAGAAAAGTCCAGGTGGGATTTCCGTTGCGGCATCCGGTCGGCCACTGGGAGAACAGGAGACTGGACTTTGGGCCTGATCCAGCAAGCTCTTCTTTAAGCCGATAGCAAAATCTATTGGAGAGGGAGGTGTTCCTTCTCATCTCCTAACCTTGAACGTGGATGCCATGGAACAAGAAGCTGCCAGTTAATTTTGCTTTACTTGTTTCTTATTTCATTGCATTCATATTGTCTTTTTTTCCATCCATGGAGTCAGGGGCATCTTATCCATAGAGGTTAATGGCGCAGGGCACCAGGGAAGAGGCGGAGGCTGGACACAGCGCCTCCCGGCATCAGCTCGCCGCCCTTGCCCGCCTCCGCCATGCCACGCTGAAGCAGCGCCGCACCCGGAGCCTCTGCCTGCCGTGGCCACCATGGCACGAAGTGGCCAGCTGAGCTGGGAGCCGCCACATCCAGCCTCTGCCACTTCCCCATCGGAGGAGCTGCCCTCCAGCCGCTACCCAACTCCTCCAGCCCCGCAAAGCTGGACGTGTCACTGGCAGCACCGTCCTCCCTACAAAAGGTCGGCAACTCTGGGAAATGGGGGGCGGGGTGGGCGCCAGAGGGATCTTTGCACCATGGCGCCGGATATGCTTAAGACGGCCATGCATGGAGGGTTCATATTTCATGCCTCCGATGGTACAGATGAGATTGTTGTAAATCACATGCCTGTCTGAGAAGAGCGTGAGAAACGGAAGACAGTCTTATTATTCTGCTGCAATGTACTTTCACTTTAACTTGTTCTGTTTGTTCTCTCAGAGCTGGAGAGCACGGATGCCATTATGCCTTTACCTGTACATAGTGTGTAAATAAATAGTAGATTAGATCTACGATGTCTCACTCTTCTTGCTGTGTTTTGCCAGAAGTTTAGTGTGCATATACCAGCTGGTATATGTCGCTGGAGCACCCTGGAGAAGAAGGGAAATGCGTTTTCCAGGGTTGCGCATACCGGAGGATGCTCAAAGATTCGGGAGCTTGCAGGCACCCCCAGGGCGTTTTTCCAACATGGAGTTCCAAGTGGCTCCCATGATTCTGGCGTCTCCCTCAACAACCCCGTGAGGTAGGTAAGGCTGATGGAGGCAGCGAGGCCCCCAAGGGGTGGTACGAAACAGGTTTCGTGGGGTCCCCCTAAACCCATAGCTGTCAACTTTCCCCCTTTTTTGCGGGAAATTCCCTTATTCCAAATAGGATTCCTCACGATAAAAGGGAAAGGTTGACAGCTATGCCCAAAACCCTGTGAAACTGGCGATAAAAGGAGACAGCTTCAAACCCCTGTCGAGGTCCGTTGGATATCTGCTTTGTAAGCTTAGAGCTAGATGTTGCCACAGGGAGAGAACATTTCTGTGGAATTGTCATGGGTGAGTTGGCAGATCCTCCCTGCGAGAAGTGAGGTTACAGGGAACCAGGCAGAGGACCTTCTCGGTGGTGGCGCCCTCCCTGTGGAACACCCTTCAGATGTCAAGGAGATTCAAGAACTACACAACTTTTAGAAGACATCTGAAGGCAGCCCTGTAGGGAAGTTTCTAATGCTGAAAATGTTACTAATATTTTATTGGATATCAAACTGGATATTTCATGTTTTATCAGGTTTTTAATATTCGGTTGGGAACCACCCAGAGTGGCTGGGGAAACCCAGCCAGGTGGGTGGGGTATGAATAATAAATTACTACTACTACTACTACTACTACTACTACCACCATGTTTTTATATAAGCTGTAAACCACCCAGAGTGGCTGGGGCAACCCGGTCAGATGGGCATGGTACAAATAAGGGGGGGGGGGTTTAGTTATTATTATTATTACTAGTTGAATTCAGCCCGTTGATAACGGGCTCTAGCGGGGGCGAGCGGGACCCGAGGCGCGGAGGTGGCCAGCGGCGGCGGCCGGGGCGAGGAGGTTGCGGGGCGGCGTCCTCGTCCTCCTCGCCGCCGCTGCCTCCAGGCCGGGCCGGCCGTCCTCCTCCTCCTCCTCGGGGCTCCTCCGTCGAGGTGGCAGCGGCGGCGGCGGCGGCCCGGCAATGGCGGCGGCGCAGTTTCACCCGGCCGGAAGTGTCTCTGCGTCGTCCCGCCCCCCTCTCCGCCCCCTCCAATCCCTGCGTCCCCGTGTGACATGCGCAGAACGCACTTCCGTGACACACGGAAAAGCAGGGACATAGCAAGATTATTATATAGGATTATTATCTACAGGTGTTTTTTCCTCGTGCTTATCTTCCTTCCAAAGTGTCTGGGCACTTTCATTTCCAGAGAGAGAGAGAGAGAGAGAGAGAGAGAGAGAGAGAGAGAGAGAGAGAGAGAGAGAGGGAGAGAGAGCAGGAGGGATTCAACATCCATTTCTGCACCAAGGAGTAACTTTTGCTATTAGGCTATAAATACAAGACTTTTCATCCAGGAACACATAGCTGAGGAAAGAGGTACATTTTCCTGCTGTGGAAAGCTAAGTTTAAACCCATCCAGTAACCCAAACAGAGCTGCAAAAAAATATCAAAAGACGGGTGAATCTGCCTCTTGCAAAGAGCCTGGCTGGGAAGCGCAGAAACATTCTGAGCATCTGGGTGAGCCTAACTGGGTCACAGGGATCCTTTACGCATCCGGCTCAGAGACTCGCTGGGATCTGGCGCTCTAATGCAAGATCATCCCGCCTCCTCTCGGCTTCTGCCCGCTTGGCTTGCAAAATCCCCCGAACCGCCTTTTGTTGTGAGGCATGGCATTTGTGATGCTCCGAGTGTCTCCACAGAAAACCTTCAAGTCTGGCAGGCAGGCAGGCTCAGCAGAGGCCTCCAGGACCTGGTGGAATTTCCCCATTTTTACTTACAATTGATGGGGGCAGCGCAGCAGAAGGGGGGGGGAGGAGGCCTTGCTTGCTAAGTCACTTTAAAAAAAAATAAAAAAATCTGATGTTTATGCCTCTGCCCGAAACCGTGGCGTGTCAATGGGAGGTGTGGGGGAGGGGGCCAATCCAACAGCCATTTCTTTTCATAGAATCATTGCATTGCAGAGTCGTAAGGGACCTCCGGGGTCATCTAGCCCCACCCCATGCAACGCAGGAATCACAGCCTTTGTGCAAGCTTCACTGAAAAGGAAGGCTGTTGTGTTTTAATGAAGGGCCAAGTGCATCTTTGCACATTGAAGGAAAAGAGCAGCGAAAAAGAGACAGTTCCTTGGATGGGGCAGTTTAACCCCTTCTCACCCAGCTCGGCTCTGGCCAGAGTCTAGGCATCAAAGCTTCTGTCTCCGCAGACCAGGTCAAGCAAGCAGGCTCAGTGGGATGAATGGGGTGTGAGAGAGCAGCACCCAGGACAATGCTAGACAATGCTACCATTCAGTGGATTTGTAACTGGCTGACTGACCGAACCCAAAGGGTGCTCATCAATGGCTGTTTGACAGTGGGATTTGCTGCCAAGGAGTGTGGTGGAGTCTCCTTCTTTGGAGGTCTTTAAGCAGAGGCTTGACAGCCACCTGTCAGGAATGCTTTGATGGTGTTTCTTGCTTGGCAGGGGCCTGAACTGGATGGCCCTTGTGGTCTCTTCCAACTCTATGATTCTATGATTCTAGGACCCAGCTGCAGAAAGGGAGGGTCAAGTCTGTCTGCCAGGGTTCACCCACCACCCCCTGTCCTCTCCAGTTGCCCATTGATCTGTGGTTTCCCCCCAAAAGGAGCCACTTTGAAAATCTCAATGTCCAAATGCATTTTCTTCTAAATACACTTTCATACATATTTGGAGCCACAAGCTGCACTGGGACATTTGGTCAATAGCAGCAACAACAACAACAGCTGAATCCCCCGGTACAACTTGTGGCTCAAAATATAGAATAATAGAACTGTAGAAACTTGTTTTCTGCTGTTGCCGATTGTAAGACCCAAACCAAGGGATTCAAGTTACAAGAAAGGAAATGCCCACTAAATATCAGGAAGAACTTTCTGAGGACAAGAGCCATTGGGCAGTGGAAGGGACTCCCTCCGAAGGTGGCAGACTCTCTTTCGTTGGAGGTTTTTCATCCCAGGTTTGATTGGCACCTGCCAGGGATTCCTGGGATTCCTGCCTTGCAAGGGGGCGGACTAGATGCCCCTCAGGATCTCTTCCAGCTCTACAATTCTATGTTTGTATGAAAGAGAGCAGACCAACAGGTGTGATGTGACAGTTGCAGCTGGGAAGGAAGGAAGGAAGGAAGGAAGGAAGGAAGGAAGGAAGGAAGGAAGGAAGGAAGGAAGGAAGGAAGGAAGGAAGGAAGGAGGGAGGGAGGGAGGGAGGGAGGGAGGAGGAAGGAGGAAGGAAGGAAGGAAAAAGCACAGGAAGGGACAATGAAGGAAGGGGAAAGCAAATGGAGGGAGGGAGGGAGGGAGGGAGGGAGGGAAGGAAGGAAGGAAGGAAGGAAGGAAGGAAGGAAGGAAGGAAGGGGCAATGAAGGAAGGGGAAAGCAAAGGGAGGGAAGGAAAAGCACAGGAAGGAAGGGGAAAAGGAAGGAAGGCAGGAGCCTTCACTATTTCCAGGGCTAATTGGTGCTCCTTCCGCCTTCCCAATCCTCCTCCTGTTTTCCAGGAAGAGGTGGCCATGGCACTTGGAGCCATTTCTGCCGGAATGAGCGAAGTGCCGAGGGAAGGCCATTTATTCCGATTAGCCTGCCTCATTACACAAACACAAACGTTGCTTAAGCAAATGAAGCCAAGCTGCCTCCTCGCTGTTCCAAGGAGGCCCTTTGCGGCCCCGCCAGAAGAACGCGCCAGCGGAACTGAGCACGCCGGCCGTTCGTTCCTCTTTGCAGCCCAGGAATGAAACATTCATCAGGGCCTGGACTGGAGGGCTCCAGAACTGGAGGAGAGGAAGAAGGCAAAGGAAAGTGGGCTGCAGCACCTGCAGAGGGAGCCACAGCAGCTGCTGCAAGAGCCTCAGAAGAGCCTGCTGGATCAGGCCAATGACCCAGCCGGTCCAGCCTCCTGTTCTCACCGTGGCCCACAAGATGCTTCTTCTGGGAAACCTCCAAGCATGATTCAAGCACAAGAGTACCTCTCCCCTCCTGGAGTTTCCAGCAACTGGTTTCCAGAAGGATCTTGGCCAGGAGCCATCAATAGCCTTCCTTTAAATATTGGTTGCAATAATTAAAGCCATCTAGGTAGGTAGCCATCACTGCTTCCTGCAGGAGTGAGTTCCGCAGTTTAACCAAGGCCAGGCAGCCCATGAGGTGAGGCGAGGCAATTGCTTTAGGCAGCATATCTGGGCCCAAGGAGAGGGCTGCACCCTCCCTCCCGTGTGGGCGCTCTGGCTTTGGGTTTTTGTTAAAGGCTAAAATATAGGTCCATATAAAAAGGAGAATTCCCTGAATGCCTAGACCCAGGTTTGAGTCAAGAGAGAACTCTGGCAGAGATTTAAAAATCACAAATAATAACTGTTGTTGTTGTTGTTGTTGTCGTCGTCATCATTATCATTATTATTAGAATTTATATACCACCCTATACCTGGAGGTCTCAGGGCGGTTCACAGGAAAGATCCACATAAAAACCACAATATATATAATCAAAATGAAAACAACCCAATAACACCCCGCCCACCCAAAAAAAAGTGCAGCAAGGCATTGAAATATTGCCTGCTAGACCTTCAAAATATCCCTTCAAAGTTGCTCTTGCCAGAGGAGTGAGGGTGCTAGGGTGGTGGGCTGCAGGGGGCAGGTATGCAGGAGGCAGCTGCGTTGATGCCTGAGGCAACCGCTGCACCTTGCCTCACAGGTGAGCCAGCCCTGAAAGAAGAGATAGGGCAGCTGCTATCCCTAGAGAAGTCCCAGCTCCAGCCCCCCAAACCTGCCTGCCTAAGAGCTTCCCCAGAGAGCCGCTGCTGGAAACACAGAGCTGGATATGGAGCCAGCCTGGACAGCGCCTTGAGGCCTCTCCCCTCTTGGGGAAGCTTTTTCCCATCAACAGCTGCCTTGAGATGGCTGAGGGGTTGCAAAGTTGGGGTGACTTGGAGGAGGTGAGGAGGACCAAGGGTGAAGAGAGAGCTGGGAGTGGAGGGGGCCCTCTTCCCATGCCCTGGACCCCTGGAAAACTCAGGAAACCTTCTGCACCTGCAATTGGTCATGGAGAGGGCAGCCAGAGGAAGCGCCCATAAAAAGCAAGTCTAGAGGCTAGAGCAGGGAGGGCGAACCTTGTAGAGACGGCTTCTGGGCGGCTTCCAACAAATATTAAAATACATCAAAATCACAAGTTAAAAACTTCCCTAAACAGGGCTGCCTTCAGGTATTTTATGAATGTAGGATAGTTGTTTTTCACTTTAACCTCTGCTGGGAGGGCGTTCCACAGGGCGGGCGCCACCACTGAGAAGGCCCTCTGCCTGGTTCCCTGTAGCTTTGCTTCTCGCAGTGAGGGAACCACCAGAAGGCCCTCGGCGCTGGATCTCAGTGTCTGGGCAAAACGATGGGGGTGGAGACGCTCCTTCAGGTATACAGGACCGAGGCCGTTTATCTTAATGTAACATTTTTATATGTAACTGTGTATTTTTGCAATGTTTTGTTTAAGTTGTCCTTCATTGCTTCGGCTTTTTTGCACACAACTTCGAGATATTTTTTTATAAATTAAGCAATAGAGAAGTGAAATGCTCTAATCTAATAATCTAATCTTTCTGAGCCAGGAAACAAGGAGGAAGTTGCAGGCCAAGTCAGCAGAATCAATTGTTCTGAAAAGACTGCTAATTTGCTGAAAGTGAGCCCTCAAAGCATTTTCTTCGTCAAGCCACCATGTCTTTGTTTACAGGTTAAATCCCCGCTGTCTCATCCTGTTAATGATCTCCAAATTAAAGCTGACCTTCCAATTTGGAGCCTTTCAGGGACTCGGAGATAATGGCTGGGGGGTGGGAGGCATCATTTAGGAGACCAATGAGACAGGACGGCAGGTGCCCCATGCCTGAAAACCTGAATTGGGGCCGTTCCATTTTAAACAATGAAGGGGGCACAGAGGGAAGGGGTTCTGGACGCTCTTCCTACCCTTAAAAAAAGGCAGGAATTGTGAGTCCATTTGAACAAGAAAAGGGGGCTCTGGGTGAGGAATCAAAAATCCTACTCCATGTCCAGCTTATTTCTTGGAAATGTCTTCTCCCCAAAAATGGTTTTCCTTGAATTGGAAAGATGGCGAACCATCTGGAAACCAAGTCTTATGAGGAACAGTTGAGGGGGTAGGGGGTGTTCAGCGTGGAGAAGAGGAGGCTGAGAAGTCAAGGGCTGCAGTGACTCGTTTTTCCAGCCATGATGGTACATCCAGAAGCCAGCACTATCCTTCCGGAAGCTGGAGGAAGAAGAGGGCACAGGCAGAAGGACAAAGCACGCCTTTTGCTTTCCTCTTTTCGCCCCATGCTCTGGTGTGAGCCAACTGACAAAATAAGGTGCCTTTTGGAGCAACCAGAACTCTGGAGCCCAAACAGAACATTCGGGCTTGGGATCAGAAGCTTCTGTAAATCTGGGATGCCCCTCTTAAAACGGGACAGTTGCATGCTATGCCAGAACCATCTTCAAAACTCTGTCCCATGGAAGATGGAATCATAGGATCATAGAATCATAGAGTTGCCTCCAACCGTGGAGATAGAGCAAAGCCCTCATGGCTAGTAGCCATCAGTAGCCCTCTCCTTGATGAATTAGTCTAATCCTCTTTAAAAGCCACCCAATGGCCATTGGCCCCTCCTGTGGGAGCAAGTTCCATAGATTAACTATATGCTGCATGAAGAAGTGCTTTCACACACCAAAACAACACTGTTTTTTAAAAGTAAAACGTGTTTAGTCCACACTCTCCAGATGTATGAAACAGGAGGAGCCAAGATGGCCTGCACACGGGGGTGCAGTCTCCGATTGCTTGGAAGAAGCCGTGAAGGGGAGGAGAAATATTGTAGAGAGCTGTGGGGAATCAAAGAATCCTAGAGTTGGAAGAGACCCCAAGGGCCATCCAGTCCAACCCCCTGCCAAGCAGGAAACACCATCAGAGCATTCCTGACAGGTGGCTGTCAAGCCTCTGCTTAAAGACCTCCAAACAAGGAGACTCCACCACACTCCTTGGCAGCAAATCCCACTGTCGAACAGCTCTTACTGTCAGGAAGTTCTTCCTAATGTTTAGGTGGAATCTTCTTTCTTGTAGTTTGAATCCATTGCTCCGTGTCCGCTTCTCTGGAGCAGCAGAAAACAACCTTTCTCCCTCCTCTATATGACATCCTTTTATATATTTGAACATGGCTATCCTATCACCCCTTAACCTTCTCTTCTCCAGGCTAAACATACCCAGCTCCCTAAGCCGTTCCTCATGGAGCCAGCTTTTTTTCTCTTGCTCTGGAGGAAAAGGTTTTCTGCTGCTCCAGAAGGGAGGACTTGAAGCAATGGATTCAAAAGACCAGAGGGGAGATTCCGACTCAACATCAGGAAGAGCTGCTGAACAGTGGAATGGACTTCGTCAGGAGGTTGTAGACTCTCCTTCATTAGAGGTTTTTAAGCAGAGGTTGGATGGCCACCTGTCAGGGATTCTTTGGCTGAGATTCCTGCATTACAGGGGGATGGGCTAGATAACCCTCAGGGTCCCTTCCAGCCCCACAATTCTATGATACCTTCTGCAACGCCATGGAAGGCTCAAGAAGAATGGAGGCCATGACAGTGCAACTGGTCGCTTCAAGCACTTTGCCAGGGATCTTCAAACTGCAGGTTCCCACCACTTTACCTCCTGCAGTCGAGTCTGTTCTCTGCTCTGCATTCCCATCCTATTAATATAGAAAGAGAAGAAGTGTGTGTTGTTGAGGAGAGAGAAATATATATATATATATATAGATAGATAGATAGATAGATAGATAGATTTAAAAAAATAAAGACTCGTTGTTTAAATAAGAATGGTTCTGTACTGAATATTTATGGAACCCAGTGTTATCCAAAAGGGCAAAAAATAAAAATAGAGGTTATTTAAATTTAATTTGCATTTAGATTTTCAAGTCAGGTTTATTATATAGCAGAAACATGCTAAAATTAAATCCATAATGTGCATTACAGCAAGTTGAGCAAATTGTACCTTGGAGCAATTTCTGCTTCGAACACAGGCTGCCTTGCCTGCCTCTTCTCTTTTTCCCATCATGGGTAAGTAAATTTGCTGCGCTTTTCAGCAACTCTTTTATTATGCCTATTAGTAAATCAATGGAGAGTCTGGAAGAGAGAATGTGCAACTGCTCAGGCAGCTGAGAGAGACGCAAAACCCGGTGGCGGCTTGGATTCGCCAAAAGGAATAGGTGGTGTGGCAGGAGGAGAACGTTTGCCTTCTCTTGGGCTCTGCTGATTCAGCATCAAAAGGAAATTTAAGGATTTTGACAAGCTAGAAAGTATACATACAAGGGTGACCAAGATGGTCAACAGTCTGGAAAGCAAGCCTTATGAGGAACGGTTGAGGGAGCTGGGTATGTTTAGTCTGGGAAAGAGGAGACTGAGAGGAGATAGGAGAGCCATCTTCCAATATCTCAAGGGCAGTCCCATGGAAGAGGGAGCAAGCTTGTTTTCTCTTGCTCTGGAGAGGACTCGAACCCATGGCTTCAAGTTACAAGAAAGGAGATTGTAACTAAACTCCAGGAAGAACTTTCAGACAGTAAGAGCTGCCAAACAGTGGAATGGTCTTCCTTGGAGTCTCCATCATTGGAGGTTTTTAAGCCAAGGTTGGGTGGGATTCTTGAGTTGTGATCCCTGTGTTGCAGGGGGGTGGAGCAGATGACCCTTGAGGTCCCTTACAACTCTACAATTCTGTGATAAGATGAATCCTAGGGTGGTATGACAACCACTGCCTTAATGAAAAAGACAATGCTTCTCTGGACCTTAAATCAATGGCTCCCTCTTGTCTCATTCTCAGTGGACTGAATGAAAATCTCTCTCCCCTTTTAAGGCCTTCTGGGATTTGATATATAATGAATTGAAGAGAGTGTTTAAAAACACATTTGTTAAGAAACCAGAGGCCTTCCTCTTGGGTATGATACATCATGAGCTACCTAAAGAGGATCACACTTTATTTATGTATGCCACAGCAGCGGCAAGGATTTTGATTGCAAGATATTGGAAGACAAAAGAACTACCAACGGTGGAAGAATGGCAGCTGAAAATGATGGACTATATGGAACTCACAGAGCTGACCGCAAGCATCCGAGACCAGAGGGAAGAAGCGGTGGAAAAAGATTGGAAGAAATTCAGGGAATATATGAAGAAATATTTTAAAATTTAGAATTTGTATTTGTTAGAGTATTGCTGAGTAGATACAATAGTTTATAGATTGTATAAGGATTAGATAAGATAAAAAGTATATATATAAAAGTAGAATGATGTTAGAAGATAATTAAAAGAGTAAGAGAATAGGGGAAGATTAGGTAATATGTTTAAGATAATAGATTGAGAAGAATAAGAAGTAATATAATGTGTTTAAGAAATAAGAATTAGATTTGAAAATGAATAGAAATTGCTAAAATGATTTTACAATGCAACATTAAAGGAGAGAAGAGGGGGAAGTCCATTAGATAATGTTAGAGAAATATGATAATTAGGAAGTTAATATATTAATTGTTTTTCTTTTTTGTAGGGGTGGGTGGGGAGGGGATGTTTTGTGTGTATGTTTTGTATTTGTTTTTTTTTGTTTGTGTATAAAAGCCCTAATAAAAATTATTTAAAAAAAGAAAAAGAAAAAAAGAAAATCTCTCTCCCCTCGCCCATTCCTTTGGATGTTTGTAAATTGCTAATAGATTCCAAGCTCCTGACCACTCCATCTCCCACTTCCTTCAGCCAGAAGTCACGTTATTGGCCTTCTCCCTATCCTATTAGCTCCTGGGGGGGGGGTGTAGCTGATACCACAGAAACTTGAACCAGGATTCAACAGGAGCGTAACAGATTGGAGACTGGGGCCAAGTCTAACGAAACAAATTCCAATCTTTAGTTGAGATTCCTGCATTGCAGGGGGTTGAACTAGATGACCCTTAGGGTCCCTTCCAACTGATTCTGACTTATTGCTGAAGCCACTCTTAGCACAGGGGGGAAGAGAAGATGCACACAAATGGCCTCTGACAGGGAGCCAGGCTCCATTAGGCTCTGCCTTTGAAATACTTAATAAAGACAGATTTGCTTTGCAGCTGCTCCAGAAGAGGGAAATTGGTCTTTCCCAGCCTCGGTCTCTAGTGCTCCCTCTAAATGCTCCCCACATCCAACCTCGCTTTTCCTGGCCGCCAAGGAGCAGACTGACTTTGCATTGCCCCATCATCCCCGCCATAACATCTCACATTGCCAAGCAAGACGTCCCTTTTCTGTTGGGTTTTTACGCCTGTCATTTGCAAAAAGCAGCTCACGTGTCACATGTTTGGGAAGCAGCTCAAGGGTTAGGAGGAGACGCTGAAAGACAGAATTTAAAATCTGATGCTCTGGATCCCATCTCTTCTGGTTACTTTGACAAGAGCATTTCAGAGAGGCTCATATTTGTCCCTTCCTGTTAGGCCCACCGTCTCTCCAGCGCCTCTCATGCGCTTGGAAATGTGCACATCGGAAGAGCAGAGGCGCCCACTGAAATGCAAAGGACGCCCCTTCTCTTCTAGTTAGGAGTTGCGGGACTTCCTTCCAGACAAAGCTGCTCACTGCTGGAGCTGGCAGCCAAGGGAAGCCTGCCGTGAGGCTACCTCCTTTGCTGCAGAAAGGGTGTCAAGGGAGCACCAGAAAGGCATCTGCTGAGAGCCTTCATAGAATCACAGAATTGGAGAGTTGCAATGCAGGAATCACAGTTAAAGCATCCTTGGTTTACCCAACCTCTGTGTAAAAGCCCCCAATGAAGGAGATTCCACCACCTTCTTGTGGGGTTTGCAGCTAAAATCACAACTGTGTGTTTTGCTAGGCAAGCACAGAGCTAATACACCGAGAGTTATTGAACTTCCCAGAGAGGACCCTCTGTGTGGTTTAAAGGCTCTCTCGAGGTTCAAAGACTCTCTCAAGGCAAATCTTTAAAAATGTAGTATAAACACCGACAACTGGGAAACACTTGCCTGTGAGCGCTTCAATTGGAGAACAGCTTTTATCAAAGGTGTCATGGGCTTTGAAGACACTCGAACTCAGGACACAAGGGAGAAACGTACTAAGAGGAAGGCACGCTTGGCAAACCCTCACCACAATCAACTCCTGCCCGGAAACCAATGTCCCACTGTGGAAGGACGTGTGGATCCAGAATTGGCCTCCACAGTCACTTACAGACTAACTGTTAAAACCTTCCTTCCAGTAGCACCTTAGAGACCAACTAAGTTTGTTCTTGGTATGAGCTTTCGTGTGCATGCACACTTCTTCAGATACCTGAATGCACACGAAAGCTCATACCAAGAACAAACTTAGTTGGTCTCTAAGGTGCTACTGGAAGGAATTTTTTTATTTTATTTTGATTATGACAGACCAACACGGCTATCTACCTTTAACTGTTAAAACCTTGTTTATGGAAGACAATCTCACTCGGCTACGAGGGATCGCCAAAGAAGAAGAAGCCAGAATCACAAATGTGTGTTTTGCTAGACAAGCACAGGGCTAATACACCGAGAGTTCTTGAACTTCCCAGAGAGGACTCTCTGTATGTGGTCACTTCTTTTGCCTCCTCTGGGTGAGAACTCTCTAACAAATGAAACAATCCTTCTTATTTCTTTCTGCCTATGAGGAGACTGTCTCTTTTCCCCCACCATGCCTCCAAGCTGACCAGATCTACATGGCTAAAGCTCCTGCTTTCAGCCATGTTAGCTAAGACTACCATTTTTTTATTTTTTTTTACTGTGAGTTAGAAGTATTTTTCTGCACACTGCTTTTGTTGTATTTGCTGCTTGCATTGAAATGTAAGTAACCCCCTTTTTTGTTCATCTTATTAAAAACATTTGGTTCATTCTTTGCAATGGGGGTGAAGAGGAGAAGGTGAGCTGAACACAAATGAAAGGGATGGAAAAGTCTGATTGCCTAATTCCTCAGCTTTATTAAGCTGCAAAATGTATAAGTGTTTTATTCTGCTAAAAAGGCTTCACAACCAGTTTTACTTTTGTTCTCACAGTGGCTGACCAGGTGCCCTAATGGAAAACCTGGAAGCAAGATTCAGGAAGTATTTTCGTACAAATTTCTCCTAATAAACACCTTGTGCTGTTGTGATTAATATGCACTTTTTTTTTTGCAAGCAATTTTCCCTAATATAATTTATATTTATATGTTATCGTTATTAATAGATACATTTTTATTCATTATTTACCCTACCATATGCATTTTTGTGGACATGATTTAATAGGAGAAACAAGGCTCAAAATTCAGAGACGCACGATTCTCAAAAGCTATCCTTGTTCACGAGCTGGTTGCAGAAGGGCAAAGGGGGGATTTTCTTATTGAAATGCAAACCAATACCAAACTGCCTCTCCCTCTGTTGGCCAGGTGGAAGCAGGAGGCTCAGACCCATTCATTCCATTCAGAATGAATGGTTCCCTGGCTCCACTGAGAGATGCTGAGACTGTGCTTCAGATGGTCCCTGGAGTGGGAAGGAAGGCAAAGTATTGATTTTCTGCACTCCTTTTCGTGGGCTGATTGAAATCAGGTTAGTTCTCCTTTGCAGAGACACACACCCCTCCGTCCTTTATCTCCCGCAGTGTGTGTACTGGAACAGTGGGGCTCTCCTTCCACCACCCCAACAACAACAAAACACTGGGAAGAAAGAAGCAGGAACAAAATCCCCTGGAAAGATATTGCAAAGGCAAACAAGTTTGCTCGTTTTTCTCCTCCAAAGCTCCAGTAAGCTCCATGGCAACTGATTGGCCGTCCTCCTGAAGCCACAGAGCTCCATCAGGATTTCAGCAGCAAATCCGTCTCTGAACTAAACAACAGCAAATGAAGTTAGAAGTTAATCCTGCAGCGTCAGGGCGAGAGTGACAGCGAGCCCTGGCAAGGCCCGGGGCTTTGCACAGGGAGGGGGCGGAAGAAGCCCCAACATCACTCAACCCCCAAAAGAAGGTTTTCACATCCAGGCACTCACCTTTTCTCATGTGTGAAGAAGGGACAGCATTTGAGGCCGGGGAAGAAATCCTAGGATCACAGAATGGTAGAGTCGGAAGAGACCCCTAAGGGTCATCTAATCCAACCCCCCCCCCCGAAACGCCAGAATCACCACTAATGAATCTCTGACAGATGGCCATCCAAGCTCTGTGGAAAGATTTCTATCGCAGTTTGAAGGAGGAGAGGCAGTTGGGAGGGGGGGTCTTCTCACTGGTTGCTCCCAAATTAAGGGAAAGGGCTCAGAGCATTCAGAAAGTCCCAGCATTTTAGTTCAGAGAAAAGGAAGGCAAGAGGCAACATGGCAGGAGTTTGTAAAATTACGTGTGGCCTGGAGAAAGTGGAGAGAGAAACGTTCTTCTTCCTCTCTCCTAACTCTAGAACTTGTGGACCTCCAATGAAGCTGAACATTGGAGGATTCCAGACAGATGTAGGGAAGAGTTAAACTGTGGAACTCCCTCCCACAGGAGGCAGGGAGGACCACCAGTCTAGATGGCTTTAAAAGAGGAGCGAGCGCTCTTGGGCTCGGATCCTGCTTGCGGGCTTCCCATAGACATCTGATTGGCCACTGTGAGAACAGGATGCTGGACTAAATGGGCCATTGCCCTCATCCAGCAGGCTCTTATGTTCCTAAGCTGGGCCTGGGCAAGACTCCCCGAGTCTGCAATACAGGAGAGCCTCTCCTGCCAGTCAATGCAAATCCCTCCCAAGGGAAATCTGTTGGCAGCTAATTTGGAGAGACGGACTTGGCACCAGGCCGTTGCATTCCTGCTTCCCTGAGCTTCGGCTTGGTGCTTTCCATAGCTGTGTTTGACTATGGTTAATATTGTTTGCAGTCATCTGCGGGCAGCTGATAATAACTTTTTGCTTTACTCCTGCCTTGTAATCTGGATCCTTTTTGCACTGGTGTCTCCCACCGCCCAAGTGCAACCTCTTGCCAATATCCCTCAAACACCACCAGGCAAGAGAAATGTTTTAAATAAGCAAAGCGTGGATTTGCAGCCACGCTTGACAGCGACTCAGATGCAGCCTCACCTCACATTACTTATGGGTGGATTCTGGTCCCTTGTTTAAAGTACTGCCTTGTATTAGTTCAGCCTGAGTTGCCTCTGCTGGAGCTCCTGTACATCTCATTACCGTGGGTTTTTTTTGGAAGCACTGAGGTTCAGGCTACAATGGAGGCGCCATTGTTTACATTCTTGTTTTATGCATCAGTCATATTAGGATGCCGTGCGCTGGGCACCTTGCTTTGCATTCTGTCCTCCTCCTGTATCCATTGGCAGCTGTGAGCAGCAGCCTTGGAGAAAACTTCCAGCAGATGAGATGCAAATGAAGGCAGAAGCAGAGACGTCCAGAGGATACCCAATATCGCTCTCCTCCAGTGTGCAGTGTGGAACCAGGATTCGCACCCGGGCTGTGTTGCATGGTCAAAGGGGGAGGGGGTTAGTAATGGTGGGGAAGGGTGTTGGTGGTAGGGAAAATGGTGGGTGGGAGAAGGACAGGCAGCTCCCCTATGGGCCTGCTCATTAAAAACATAAGAGGCCCATGCAGTCATAGAATTGTAGCCATGCCAATCATGTCTCCTACCTGGGCAGTTCTCTTTCCACAAAGGCCGACATTGATGATGAAATCTAGCATCACCTGAGCTGTGCAAGTGGGACTTTCTCCCAATTGAAGTGCAGAGTGTTTGAGGACCCGGATATTCGCAGGGAAACCAAAATGCTTGTTTACAAAGCTATTGTACTACCAACCTTACTATATGCTTGTGAAACATGGACCACTTCTAAACGCCATCTCCAACTCCTTGAAAACTCATACCAAAAACAAACTTAGTTGGTCTCTAAGGTGCTACTGGAAGGAATTTATTATTATTATTATTTTCTTGAAAGATTGTTCTGGGTTCCTCCTCCCTCCTGCGTGGGGGGAGTGAGGATCCTGTTGCAACAGTCTAATAAAGATCAGCCTTACTAGCTGCTTTGCTTTTCAATATTCTCTGGTTGGCCTCTGTTATGTTCTCCTACAGATAGGGAACCTATCTTAAGGGCTCTTGGAAAAGGAGCAGGCTTTTTCTTATAACAGTTTGTTTGCCAAGATCAGGAGCTTAATATGCTGCTGCCATATTTAAGACTCACAGTCATACCACTGTATTCCGCTCTGGTCAGACCCCCACCTGGAATACTGTGTCCAATTCTGGGCACCACAGTTCAAGAAGGATAATGACAAGCTGGAACGTGTCCAGAGGAGGGCAACCAAAATGGTCAAAGGCCTGGAAACGATGCCCTATGAGGAACGGCTTAGGGAGCTGGGTATGTTTAGCTTGGAGAAGAGAAGGTTCAGGGGTGATATGATAGCCATGTTCAAATATATAAAAGGATGTCATATAGAGGAGGGAGAAAGGTTGTTTTCTGCTGCTCCAGAGAAGCGGACACGGAGCAATGGATTCAAACTACAAGAAAGAAGATTCCACCTAAACATTAGGAAGAACTTCCTGACTGTAAGAGCTGTTTGACAGTGGAATTTGCTGCCAAGGAGTGTGGTGGAGTCTCCTTCTTTGGAGGTCTTGAAGCAGAGGCTTGACAGCCACCTGTCAGGAATGCTTTGATGGTGTTTCCTGCTTAGCAGGGGGTTGGACTGGATGGCCCTTGGGGTCTCTTCCAACTCTATGATTCTATGATTCATAGAATTCACAGCGTCATATGTAGAGTTGGAAGGGACCCCAAAGCTCCTCTAGTCCAACCCCTGTGATGCAGGAATCACAGGTAAAAAAATCCCTGGCAGATGGCCATCCATCCTCTGTTTAAAAACCTCCAAGGGAGGAGAATCCACCTTCTTCAGAGGGCGACTGTCCAAAAGACAGGATTTTCAGGAAGGACGTTCTGAGGGTAAGAGCTGTTCAACAGTGGAACAGACTCTGTTGGGAGGCGGTGGACTCTCCTTCCTTGGAGATTTTTAAGCAGAGGCTGCTCCACAGGAGGGGAGCGTTTCACTTGTGCTAGTCCTGCATGCCAAGAGGCATCCGGTTGACCACTGTGAGAACAGGACACTGGACTCACTGGCCTGATCCAGCAGGACTTTTCTTAGGTACAGGAGGAGAGTCTTCCCTGGGGAGCACAGAGAGCGGGGCTGCGAGTTTCCCCAGGAGGGATTCGGGCTCCCTCAACCCCCCTCCAGCATCAAACAAACATGGTGCCATAATCGTTCTCCTTTTGACTAAGCCAATTCAGCACATACAGTACCAGAAGACAAAACGGACAGCCTTTCATGCCTCGCTGGCCTCCCGTTTGCTGAATCGGCACTGAAATTACTTTCAGCTTCGCTGAACAAGGGGAACGGTGTTGTGAACCAGCTCCTTTCAGTGTTTCATCTTTTGGGGATGTTTTCCCCTCCCTCTCCTCTCCCCCCCCCCCAAACACAGGCTGATGATGCACACATCTTCTGTCGAGAGGGGACAATGGCATCCTGTTTGCTGCCCTCCGTGGAAGAGGCCAACTTGCACAATGTCGAGAAAGAGCCTTGTGATGGCCTTAAAGATGTCTTTAAATAACACCCCAGACTAGAGGAGGATATGCCACGGCCGCTTGCCCTGAACCATGGCTTCCTGCAAGTTGTTGTTGTTGCTGTGGTACAGAGGAGGCATTCAGCATTGTGCCAATGCCCCAAGTATTTTGGCTTCTCCGTGACACAGCATAGGATCGTGGAATTGTAGAGCTGTAAGCGGCCCAAAGGGTCATCCGATCCAATCCTCTGCAATGCAAGGATCACAATCCCCATCTTCTCCCACCATGCATTGTTCCAGGGGTTTTCTTGACACTCATCATCTCTCTCTCTTATCAACAAAGGAAGGAATAGTACCGCTCTATTTTGCCTTGATCAGACCCCACCTGGAGTCCTGTGTCCAGTTCTGGGCACCACAATTTAAGAAGGATGTTGACAAGCTGGAACATGTACAGAGGAGGGCAACCAAGATGGCCAAGGGTCTGGAAATTAAGCCTTATGAGGAACAGTTGAGAGAACTGGGTATGTTTAGCCTGGAAAAGAGGAGACTGAGAGTAGGTAAAAGTAAAGGGACCCCTGACCGTTAGTCCAGTTGCGGACGACACTGGGGTTGCGGTGCTCATCTCGCTTTATTGGCCGAGAGCCGGTGTACAGCTTCCGGGTCATGTGGCCAGCATGACTAAGCCACTTCTGGAGAACCAGAGCAGCGCACGGAAATGCTGTTTACCTTCCCGCTGGAGTGGTACCTATTTATCTACTTGCACTTTGACGTGCTTTCGAACTGCTAGGTGGGCAGGAGCAGGGACCGAGCAACAGGAGCTCACCCCATCGCAGGGATTCAAGCCACCGACCTTCTGACCAGCAAGCCCTAGGCTCAGTGGTTTAGACCACAGGGTAACCTGCGGAGAGAAGATAGGAGAGCCAAATATCTTACAGGCTGTCACATGGAAGATGGCGCAAGTTTTCTTTCTCCTGCTCTGAAGGGTAGGACTCAAATCAATAGCTTCAAATGACATTGTCTCCCAAGACAAATCAATGCCAGCCAGGAGGGAGTTGGGGGTGTTTAGCCTGGATAAAAGGAGACTGTGAGGAGATATGATAGCTCTCCTCCAGTGTCTGATGGGCCTTTGCACAGAGCATGGAGCAAGATTGTTTCTGCTCTTCAGAGGGGAGAAGCAATGGATTCCAATGACAAGAAAGGAGATTCCAAGTGAACATTAGGAAGAACTTTCTGAGGGCAAGAGCTGCTTGACGGTGGAAGGGACTTCCTCGGAGGAGGGTGGTGGACTCCCTTCCACTGGAGGTTTTTAAGCAGAGGTTGGGTGGCCATCTGGCAGGGATTCTTGATTCCTCTGTTGTGGGGGTGGGGGTGGACTAGGCACCCTTTGGGGTAGCTTCAAACCATAGGAGCCAACTCCTAGTGGTCATGGGGGCTTTGGTCTCCACATTAAAATATTTGAGGGGCTGCCCCCTCAAAGTCGATGGGCATTCCCATTCAAATGGTGTGATCGATTATGCAGGGCGGGCCTTACCTGGGGCCCCACAATATTTTATTCAAGTTGGCAACCTTGCTTCAAACTGTACCATTTTATGGTTCTATGATTCTATTCCAGCAGAGAGAGACCGCTGAAAACAGCTATAACACACTGAAGAAGAGACAAAAATGATCCCTCATTAAAAAACCTCTAAAACCTGAGGAGAGAAGGACGGGTTTGCTTGGCGTCAAAATGGCAAAAATGTTGGCACTGAATGCATCTGCAAGGAAAGGACATTGCTCCCTGATTATGGTGCCACCACTGAGGAGGCTCTGTCCTGTATCATCACCGAATAAGCCCCACCCTGTAAAACTGGGGCTATTGGATTATATGTATTATTATGTGAAAAAGAAGTCCTTCCTTTTGCATGTCGTGAATCACCTGCTTCTCAGTTCTGTTGGGTGAGTCCCAAGTTCTAGCGTAACGGGAGAGGAACCGGCACTTGGGGGCTCTGCACTTTTGCGCTGGACACCTGTAACCCCCTCACCCCAATATCTCCTCAGTCCTGGCCCAGTGAATAAGCAGTCCAGAGTTAAGGGATAATTGGCTTATTATCCTAATTTTGTTTACTCCTTCTCCATCGCATTATTAAATTCCTCAACAAAGGCAGCTCTGCCTGAACCTTAATTATCTGCAGGTGTGAATTAGCCAATTATATTTCCTGGCTCTTAAGCTATGTACCCCATAATAGTTCACCAAAGAGGCCATTTAAGGGAGGGAACCTTGTGTTTCAGTGTGGGGAGAGCACGTCGGGGGGGGGGGGGAAGGGAGCAGTTTTAGTAAACGAGTCAGTGCCACAAGTTTTGCAGAATGGGAAGAACCAGACTCTGCTTCTTGCTTGTTAATGCCATGGAACCCTGGAAGACCCCAGGAGGAACTGGGTCTCTTTGGAGTTTCTAGGCCAGGAGTCAGCAAACTTTTTCAGCAGGGGGCCAGTCCACTGTCCCTCAGACCTTGTGGGGGCCAGACTATATTTTGGGGGGGGAAATGAACGAATTCCTAAGCCCCGCAAATAACCCAGAGATGCATTTTAAATAAAAGGACACAGTCTACTCATGTAAAAACATGCTGGTTCCCGGACCATCCGTGGGCCAGATTAAGAAGGCGATTGGGCCAGATCCAGCCCTCGGGCCTTAGTTTGCCTACCCATGTTCTAGGCAGTCCTCAAAATATCATTGTTCATCCTCTTATCCAGTATCGTCTCCTCTGGTGATGGCTATCCAAGTTCTCTGCAGTGAAGCAAGGGGTTAAACCTGAGACCTTCTGCAAGCAGACCCTGCTCAACAGGAAGGACCTCCTTCCAGACCAGACTCCACGGGGTAAGGGCCTTATCTCAGTGACTAGGCATGCACATGTCCTCAGGTGGCTTCAGTCGTGACTCCTCCATTGAAGGGGCTTGGATGAGATGACCCTTGGTGCCCCCTTCCAACTCCACAATTCTTTCAATCTGTTATTCCCAGCACCATCTCCAAGTATGCCCATATCATCATGCCAT
The DNA here is from genome assembly GCA_034642065.1 of Darevskia nairensis. Taxonomy (NCBI): domain Eukaryota; kingdom Metazoa; phylum Chordata; class Lepidosauria; order Squamata; family Lacertidae; genus Darevskia; species Darevskia nairensis. Next base: position 754,893 of record JAWWNI010000310.1, read on the forward strand.
TCTATGAGACTATGGTGCAGCAGTTGGAACCCTGTGTGCAATTCTGGTCACCTCCTCTCCAAAAAGGGCAACCAAAATGATCCAGGGTAGTGTTATAAAAAAAACCTGCTCCTTTTCCCTTATGGGGTATCCAAGAGCCTGTATAGAGTCCTAAAGTAGGTTCCCTATTGGAAGGAGAAAATAACAGAGGCCAACCAGAGACTATTGAAAAGCAAAGTAGCTAGTAAGACTGATCTTTATTAACTGTTGCAACAGAGTCCTCACTCACCACATGCAGGAGGGAGGAGGAACCCAGAACATTGGTGTGCTAGCTCTTATATAGACTTTTGAAATTGTCCACCCTGCTCTGGTCCATGGGGTCAAGAAGAGTCGGACACGACTAAATGACTAAACAACAACAACCACTTTCTTGGGCTCCATGATCACTGCAGATGGTGACAGCAGTCACGAAATTAAAAGACGCCTGCTTCTTGGGAGAAAAGCAATGACAAACCTAGACAGCATCTTAAAAAGCTGAGATATCACCTTGCCGACAAAGGTCCGTATAGTTAAAACTATGGGTTTCCCAGTAGTGATGTATGGAAGTGAGAGCTGGACCATAAAGAAGGCTGATCGCCGAAGAATTGATGCTTTTGAATTATGGTGCTGGAGTAGACTCTGGACTGGAAGAAGATCAAACCTATCCATTCTGGAGGAAATCAGCCCCCAGTGCTCATTGGAAGGACAGATCCTGAAGCTGAGGCTCCAAGACTTTGGCCACCTCATGAGAAGAAAAGACTCCCTGGAAAAGACCCTTATGTTGGGAAGGATGGAGGGCACAAGGAGAAGGGTACGGCAGAGATGGTTGGATAGTTTTCTCAAAACCACCAACATGAGTCTGACCAAACTGCGGGAGGCAGTGGAAGACAGGAGTGCCTGGCGCGCTCTGGTCCATGGGGTCACGAAGAGTCGGACATGACTAAACTATGTGTTTGCCTTGTACATTTATGGACGTTTATTTTATATTTGGGACCTTAGAATTCTTATAACAATTCTACATGTAAAAGGTAAAGGTAAAGGGACCCCTGACCATTAGGTCCAGTCGTGGACGACTCTGGGGTTGCGGCGCTCATCTTGCTTTATTGGCCAAGGGAGCCGGCGTACAGCTTCCGGGTCATGTGGCCAGCAGGACTAAGCCGCTTCTGGCAAACCAGAGCAGTGCACGGAAACACCGTTTACCTTCCCACTGCAGTGGTTCCTATTTATCTACTTGCACTTTGACATTCTTTCGAACTGCTAGGTTGGCAGGAGCAGGGACCGAGCAACGGGAGCTCACCCCATCGCGGGGATTCGAACTGCCGACCTTCTGATCGGCAAGCCCTAGGCTCTGTGGTTTAACCCACAGAGCCACCCACGTCCCTACATTCTACATGTAGATTATTATTTTTTAAGCCTTGTCTTCTTTTTCTTTCTGATGACAGAGAGTTGGAAATGCAAAGGAACGTCTTCATCTCTGTGGGTCAAGTCAGATCATGCTCCTTAAAATAATGGCCTCTGATTCTTTTCCCAATCGGCTGTGCTTCCTGGTAATGATTCCTTTGCTGGGCTGAGCGAAGGAATTGAAATCAGCTTTAAAAGGCAGCGGATTTGCTAATGCTGTGTTCTACAATCCAGAGGTGAGCTTTAGTGAGGATATTCTGATGCTAATTCCTCCTCCCCAGAGGGCATTTTGCTTCATTTTCACGCTGTTTCACTGCCACCCCTTAAACGTTTTGCCATCGTAACGCACGAAGAATAAGCCTTCAGGATAAGTGTTGGATGCCTTATTATATAAATTAATATAAAGGCGCTTTCCACCAGCTTTTCTGAAGTCTGTTTCTTCCTTTTTGCCCCAGAGCCAGCTGGCGGTCTTCTCAACGAAATGATGGCTCCATCATGACTCCCAGACCTGTGCAGTCTGTCTGTGGAGGAGTTCAGCTGGAGGACACGGCAGGTCAGAAGGTGACCTCACCCAGCTCCTCTGCATGCATGGAAAACTGGTTCCCCCCCCCAGATCGCCCCCCAAATTCAACAGCCATGAGATGGGCCTCTCTCCAAGGGGCTGCTACTGCCTGCTCAGCGAAACCTCCCAAATGCTGCTCATCCTGCAATATTTTTAAAAATTATTATTATTATTATTTAAATTTATGTACCACCCTACACCTGTCGGTATAAGGGTGGTTGCAACATAAAATCACAATATGAAAACACGACATACGTAATTGAAGTAAAAACAACCCATTAACCCCCCATGCACATTTAAAAAGGGCAGCAGGCCCTTTCGTGTCAGACGGCTTTGCCCCACAGGTGCCCTGGCAACGGCTTTGATGGGCAGAACTGGCACCACGAAAGAGGCCACAAACGGCAGGTTCCACATCTGTAAGAACTTGGTCTTTTCAGTCAGCAACATACCCTGCAATGTTCCTCAGATGTAAATAGGGACATTTCTCAACCCCCAACGGACCCTCATCTAACTTTGCTTTTGTCCCATCCCCCCCCTCCCACTTCACCAATGGGACACAGGACACAAGCCCCTCCACTGTCCTGAAGAAACCTCCCAATGTTTTATTTTGTTCTGTTCTGTTCTTATTCTATTCATTGGTAGATTTACAAAAAGGAAAGCACACACCAATAAATAAATTTTAGCAAGGGGTAACATTAGAGGAAGGTCCGTATAGTATAGTTAAAGCTCTGGTTTTCCCAGTAGTGATGTATGGAAGTGAGAGCTGGCCCATAAAGAAGGCTGATCACCGAAGAATGGATGCTTTTGAATTGTGGTGCTGGAGGAGACTCTTGAGAGTCCCATGGACTGCAAGAAGATCAAACCTCTCCATTCTGAAGGAAATCAGCCCTGAGTGCTCACTGGAAGGACAGATCCTGAAGCTGAGGCTCCAAGACTTTGGCCACCTCATGAGAAGAGAAGACTCCCTGGAAAAGACCCTGATGTTGGGAAAGATGGAGGGCACAAGGAGAAGGGGACGACAGAGGACGAGATGGTTGGACAGTGTTCTCGGAGCTACCAACATGAGTCTGACCAAACTGAGGGAGGCAGTGGAAGACAGGAGTGCCTGGCGTGCTCTGGTCCATGGGGTCACGAAGAGTCGGACACGACTAAACAACTCAACAACAACAACAAAGATTAGAGGCAAATGCACAAAACATTTAAAAAATAATAATCAAGACTCCTTGCTCTGCTTCTCCTTCCTTCTCCCCCCCCTCCCCGGGGAGCCCTGCCCCCTGCCTGCCCATCAAAGCCAGCGCATCCTGCAAGTCTGGGCCTTGGTGGCAACGGCAGCATCTCCTCCTCCTCCTTACTTCCTCTCCATCAGGCGCTATAAGCTGCCCCAGGAAGGAGGCTTGCAGGGGCGACCGTTGGGAGGCCATGGGATGCCCCCTCACGGCCGCCACGACCATCGGCAGGTCTCAGGACAAGCACCGACTGTCGCAACCCGACTAGACAGTGGGGTCACGCCATGCGGGCGCCAGGAAGGGGAACCATGCAGCGGCCCAGGAAGGGGGGCAACAGCGGAGCCAGGCATGCAGGGGTTAAACCGAGCGCAGCAAGGCCCGACCTCGCCCAGGCATGCCCCGCAGGGTAAACAACCCCAGGATGGGCGATAACGACCGCTAACGAGCCATCAGCGGCGGAACCGGCAGCATCGCAATAACAATGTAAAAAGCACCCATGAATAGCACGGGCAGACCGGAGCAGTTAACTCTTTTGTCCAAGCCATCCCGGGTGGGGAAGAGGATTACCCCCGGACCTTTAGGGCAGAAGGGAGGGGGGAATTGGGAGTCACCCAGCAAAATGTATTTAAGGGGGACTCTGAGATGGCCTCCTCAGAATCCTTACGGACTTTCCACGTTTCTCTGTGTGCTGTACAATAAACTTCAGGACATCTTCCGCTGACTTCTCGGAGTGGCGTGCGTTCTTGACAGCTAGCTACAGTTACCATTGGGGACACGACATAGTAAGGATTCTCCCCAAAAAACTTCGACGTCCGTATCGTGTTGGGATCGCTTACCGGCAGCTACCGAGATGGCGACCCCATGGCGCGGAGCGGCACGTTTTCAGACCCCCGTTACCTCGGGCACCCTACTCGAGCGGCCGGCGGATCTGCTCACCTCAAACCAACGGAGCCTTTCCTCGGCCGGACCAGTCAGCGGGAGCCTGGGCGAGCTACGGCGACTCCAGGAGCAGCTGAACCACCTCATCTGGGAGCGGCTGCGGGTCGGCGGGGGACACGACACCGACTCATCCTCCCCCCGGAAGATGGCAGCACTGGGGGGGGGGGGGATAGGGATATTCTGGGATCACATCAGAAACCGGGGTGGCTTTTGTGATTCCGGGACTGTCCCTGGGAAATTGGGACCCTTGGGGGTTTGCAGCAGCATTCAACACCTTGGAACTCCCTGCCTATTGACGAGTTTAACAGAAACCCCCCATTGACATAGAGCAGGTAAATGGTAATGTTTGAGATTATGATTATTTTGCATATTTTGCTGGAAGCTGCCCAGAGTGGCTGGGGACAGGGTATTATTGGTATTAATATTATTATTATGGGCTGTGTAGGGGAGACATCTTTGTCCTCCTGAAAGCATTGAACGCATTCCCCCATTGACACTTTCCCCAACCTTAGCAAAAGATAATGATGGCACCTCAGTCAGGTCTAAGGATCCACCAGCCATTGCCAACCCCTTTTTGCCTGGTTCCCTTCTCCCCGCCCCAATCCACCCCACACATTCTGCTCACATTTGTCTGGCCTCTTGGCCCCTCCACGAGGCTGCTGAGATGCCCACTGATGGAGCCATGGCCGTTCTCTGGACAGCAAACGTCTCTTTAAAAGGACTTTTGAGAGACAAGGAAAAAGCAACAGAAGAAAGAGAACTAAATGCCACATGATTTAGATTTCTCAGGTATAAAATAATCCGAAATAGACTAGCACAAAGTACACCATAAGCAAAGGTATAAAATGGCAGTTTATGGATAAGCGGCATCTTTTAAGTACTAAACGTTGAGGCGTGCGAGTGAATTTTCAAAATAATGAGGGGGAGCATTAAAAACGCATTTATTTTACAGTCTGCACCTTAAGATTCCACAACATTTTTTGCTTAGTTACCAATACAGTGAAATTGGAGGCTTTTAATATTGCTCTTAATGGAATTTCTGAAAAGGCAAATGGAAAAAGCTGTAAGATGACAGTTTATAAAATGATGATGGAAAAGATGAATTAAGAGGAAAGGGCCTTGCCGATATATATATATTTAGATGTATGGCCGCGAAGGTGCTGTGGTCCAACAGAAGAAGGCATCACAGAGCTGGCAGATGATTAAGAGCTCAGCTACCGATGGCTTGTTTTATTTTATTTCAGAAGATTTATATACCCTTCGTTTGCAGTAACCATAAGGAGAGATGTCTTCTTAGGCACATAAGGATATAGGAAGCTGGCTTTTCCTGAACATACGTACCTCAGTATTGTCCACAATGACTTTCAGCTGCTCTGCAGGGTCTGTGGGAGAAGTTCTCCTTCATGATTCCAGTATGGAGCCTCACACCCAGTTCCCAACTGCTCAGAATTTATTCAGTAATGCATTACCAGGCAGAGTTCAAAGAGTCTGTGAGAGCTTTCAGTTTAGGCCCACACTATGAAGAGTAAGACAAGCCTAGACAGCATCGTAAAAAGCAGAGACCTCACCTTGCCAACAAAGGTCCGTATAGTTAAAGCTATGGTTCTCCCAGTAGTGATGTATGGAAGTGAGAGCTGGACCATAAAGAAGGCTGATTGCCGAAGAATTGATGGTTTTGAATTATGGTGCTGGAGGAGACTCTTGAGGGTCCCATGGACTGCAAGAATATCAAACCTCTCCATTCTGAAGGGAATCAGCCCTGAGTGCTCACTGGAAGGACAGATCCTGAAGCTGAGGCTCCAAGACTTTGGCTACCTCATGAGAAGAGAAGACTCCCTGGAAAAGACCCTGATGTTGGGAAAGATGGAGGGCACCAGGAGAAGGGGATGACAGAGGACGAGATGGCGGGACAGTGTTCTCGAAGCTACTAACATGTGTTTGACCAAACTGCAGGAGGCAGTGGAAGACAGGAGTGCCTGGTGTGCTCTGGTCCATGGGGTCTCGAAGAATCGGACAGGACTAAACGACTAAACAACAGCAAATGAAGAGTATGCCTAAGAGAAATTCAGTACCTGGTTCAGGGAGTCTTATCAGGAAGCCCCACCTGAAGATCCCAGCGAGGACTGAGCTAGGCCAGATCATTGCTTCCAGCTCTCCCATCTTGGAAGGTGGTGGACACTCCTTCCTTGGAGGCTTCTAAACACAGAGGTTAGATGGTCATCTGCCAGGAGTCTTTTAGCTATGATTCCTGAAACACAGGGAGTTGGACTAGTTGCCCCCTGGGTCCCTTCCCACTCTACAGTTCTAGGATTCTGTGACTCTATGACCTCAAAAGGTGGTGGACTCTCCTCCATTGGAGTTTTTTTCTTCCCCCACAGGTAGGATGGCCACCTGTCAGGAACTCTTCATCTGAGATTCCTGTATTGCAGGGGTTGGACTGGATGACCCTTGGGGTCCCTTCCACCTCGACAATTCTATGATTCTATGAAACCTCGGAAGCAGAAGAATTAATTCATCCCCACCCCACTCAGTTATTTCTGGCTCTTCTCAAACTCCCCTTGGAAACAGGAACTGTAACATAAACCCACAATGTGGGGGATTTTCCTTACCTACAGAGTATGGCCATTGTCATCGCGTCCAGAAGTACTTTTTTGAAACGGGGAGGACTGCCGTCCTGTTGGAGCATCCAGATTTATTGCTCAGGGCCTTACTTAATATTTGCAGGGGCTAATTCATGCGCTGTAACAGTCAAGGAGCCCCCACTTTTCCTAGCGATCGTCTTTGTCGCAGCTACAATTCCCACAGAGAAAAGCATCATTTTCTCCCCTGAAATTTGCAGTGTGGGTAGAACATTACTCACTCCTGTGCTAGACCTTCCAATTAGCCGGAAATTAATTCCATCGCCTCTACTTTCGGCACAGCAGCTACGGGTTGGTGTGGGGACCCGCAATGGGCCTTCACGGTCGCGTGGAGATACCCTCCCCTGCAGAACATTAGAGGGAAGCTGTGCAAGTGTATTATTAAGCCTTATGTTGCGAGGAAAATATAAAAAAGGCAAATTCTCCATAGAATCCTTTCTGAAAAAGCATGATTCTTCCCAAGCACGAAACGGTGTCCCATAACTTTCAGGGGGGTGTTATGTTGACCTAGAAAATGGCAGTTCATGGATCCTGCTCCTTCCGCAGATGGCCTTCAATGGTTCTCCGAGGACAGATTCTGCACCCATAAAAAGGGAACAGGAGCAACTTGCCTCACATAATTATTGTGACAAAGAAGTGGAGCTAATCAAGGATAAATTGTATTATCCACCATCAGCCTCAGGGGTAGGATTAAAACCATAAGGAAATAAATTAAGCCCCTGAAAACTTTCAGATAACTGGAACTGAAAAGAACCCTCCAAAACAAAGCAGAGGAAAATGAAAACTTGTGAAGGACTTTGAAACAAACACGGCGTGTATTATTTTTGGAGCATATATAGAGTATACCGTACTTTTCCTTGTATAAGACTAGGTTTTTCTACTTTAAAATTATGTGGAAAACTGTGGGTCGTCTTATACACAGGGCAATCTCCCCCCTATTTTCTTAAATTGGAGTCCCTAAAAATAGGGGGCATCTTATACATGGGGACGTCTTATGCATGGAAAAATATGATATATACAAACTGGAAGGTGTGCAGAGGAGGGCGACCAAGGTGACCAAGGGCCTGGAAACCAAGCTTGATGAGGAACGGTTGAGGGAGCTGGGGACTTTTAGCCTGGGAAAGAGGAGACTGAGAGGAGATAGGATAGGCATCTTCAAAGACCCAAAATGCTCTCATTTGTCACAAGCTTGCTTTTTGCTGCTCCGGGGGGGGGGGGGCAAACCAATGGATTCAACTGGCAAGATAGGATAATCTGACTAAATTATTAGGAAGAACTTTCTGCAGGTAAGAGAAGAAGAAGAAGAAGAAGAAGAAGAAGAAGAAGAAGAAGAAGAAGAAGAGTTTGGATTTGATATCCCGCTTTATCGCTACCTGAAGGAGTCTCCAAGAGGCTCACATTCTCCTTTCCCTTCCTCTGTGAGGGGAGTGGGGCTGAGAGACTTCAGAGAAGTGGGACTAGCCCAAGGTCACCCAGCAGCTGCATGTGGAGGAGCGGAGACGCGAACCCGGTTCACCACATTACGAGTCTACAGCTCTTAACCACTACGCCACACTGGCTCTCTGTTCAATGGTGGAACGGACTTCCTTGGAAGATGGTGGATTCTCCTTCCTTGCAGGATTTTAAGCAGCAGTTGTGGTTGGGTGGGCAACTGTCATGGATCCTTCAGCTGAGATTCCCGCATTTCAGAGGGTTGGACTAGATGACTCTGGGGTCTACGATTCTATGAACAATTAAGATTCTGCGAAGCATGCAAGCCATAATCTCTGAATGGTACCTTCCTTCCTTCCTTCCTTCCTTCCTTCTCTGGGTGCCTCCTCTGTCCCAGCACTGGGCACACAGCAGATCATGTGCAACAGGGACTGTCCTGGTTTTGTTTCCTCGCAATCAATAATCTCTCCAGGCCCAGCCTTCCAGGTAGATTAGAGCTGGCCTTGGACGCACAGAGAAGGGCTGAGCTGCCACTGAGTAATGGGCGCAATAAATATCCCCTTTGTTATCCTTGCACAAAAGATGTTTTCACTGATGTATAACGGTGCCATGTTCAGATTAGCCGCCTTGCTGCCGCCAGCGAGAAGGAGCTTGAATCATTTCCAGCACCTTCCCTGACTGAAGTGGGCCAGAGCCTCATAAAACACCCTTATTGCTTCCTGTCCTTCCCCCAAAGCGCAGATCAAGGTGTTATTTCATTGCTAAGATCCTGAAGCTGGGAGACAGGCGGCCGGTCTCTGCCTGGAGCTCAGACTGGCATGTCAACGCATCTTCCGGTGTAATGGGGTCGAGATTAATTGGTGATAAGACTCTATGAACATAAGAGCCTGCTGTGTCAAGACAATGGCCATTCCAGTCCAGCCTTGTCTTCTCACAGTGGTCAGCCAGATACTCCAAAGAGTTGCCATATTTCAAAAGGTGACGCAAAAGTTGTTGTTGAGCTTTTGGAGGGGCAAAGTTCTTGAGATGGATAGATAGATTGGGCAAAGTTGTGGCTAAATCTCTAAAGAACTGAAGTCTTTGAGCTATTTTTTATGGAAATTTGCAAAAACATCGGCACTTCTGGCATGGGTTGCCATATGTCCAGGTTTTCCCAGACATTTTTTTGGTGATTTTTGGAAATTCTACCTGGATGCTCTTTCTGCTCAGACGTGTGGCAGCCCTACCCACAAGCGGGATACGAGCCCACAAGCCCTCTCCCCTCCTGTGGCTTCCCGTGACTGCTATTCAGAAGCTTGACTGCGCATAAGAACCCAAGTCCAGCATCCTGTTCTCGCAGTAGCCAAATCTAGATGGACTGGAGCTGGAACAGGAGGCTCCATAGGAATGTAAGAAGAGCCCTGATGGATGAGGCCCATGGCCCATCCAGAGGTGGAGCAACCTGCTCCAGTACCCGGAGCGGCGCTCGTCCCAGGGGGCCTGGTGCACATCCCCGGGGGTGCGTGGCGAGAGCCCTAGGGGGTGCTGCCGATCGGGAGTCAGCATTTTGTCACACACACCCTTTGGAATGGCACCCGGGGCAAACTGCCCCCTGCCCCCACCTCGGCACGCCCCTGGGCCCATCTAGTCCAGTGTCCTGTCCTCACTGTGACCAACCATTATGGGAAACCCACAAGCAGGATTATGCGAAACCATAATTATGGTTCTATGGCAGAGAACAGCCATCCCACTACAGATCAGTAGCCACTGACAGCCCTCCCCTCCGTGAATTTATGCAATCCTCTGATGGCCATCCATGTTGGTGACCATCACCCCCTCCTGTGAGAAGGAGCTCCATAGTCAGCTACACTTGGCAGGAAGAAGTCCCTCCTATTATTCGTCCTGAATCCTCCAACATTCAGCTTCATTGGATTTTCATGAGTTCTCGTGTTATGAGGGAGGGAGGAAAGCTCTCCTCTCTTTGCCCCCCCCTTCTGGCTCTCCCACCACCCCATTCATCCTTCCTCCTTTTCTGGCACCCCTCGCCAATCAACAAGTTTAAAAATTCACCGCTCCAGCAAGCCCCAATTAACCAAAGTGTTTGTGCACTATGCAGATGATGACAAGTTGGGGACAGCTAATTAGTTGCCTTGTATTAATAAAAATGTATCGGCTTTTGTGGCAAAGTTCTGCAGAGTTGTTTTTAGCAGGGACCCTTTCAGTTCAGGAGGAGGCAATGCTCCCGTAGGAAGAAAACATGGTCATTTAGAACAGATCTGCCCCCTTTTAAAATCAAGACAAATCCGGTTGGTGATTGTGGCTCCCAGTAAGCACCCTGCTGTCTTGTTTTGCACTCAGGCATCCCCAGGTGTGTCACATTTTGGGGCTTCCCACAGTGCTCCTCATACATCAAGACCACATCTTCTGACCGTGATCAGGCTTGGAATGTAGGGGACACAGAAAGTGGCCACATAGCGAGTCAGACCACTGGTCCTGCTAGCTCTGTCTTGTCTACACTGCAGATCTCCAGAGTTCAGACTGTGGGAATGTTCCGGGTGGCAGGAAAGGATATATTGTTTATTAATACCCTTCCTAACTTGCATTAGCAAGTTCCTTTACTTAGCAGAGTGCATTCCCCTTTACACAGCACAGCAGATAGCTGGTTGCAGGCTTGTGTGAGCCTCTGACTATTATTCAGTCTGTCAAGACAGGCCGTGACGTCAACCAACAGCAGAGATAAAGTCGCCAGTTAATCCCTTAGGAATGATATTAAACTGAAAATATTTGACGAAATTTCTCACCAAATTTTAAAGATAAAACATGATTATGAATTTTAAATGTGATTTTAGCACATAGATGATATTTAAGATCCGAACTGTTTTATTGCTGTATTGTTCTTTTTCTGGTCTATGACCACAATAAAGATTGATTGATATTCAGTCTGTCTCAGATTGAACTGTACATTCCTGGTAAGTTCCCTTGAATCTCTCTTAAAAAGAATAAAGACATCACAATCTTATTCATAAGCAACAAAAAGAAAGTTTACTCATGATCAGGCAGAGCACAGTGTGATCCCTGAAGGCAGGCTTTAGGCTTAAAGTTACAAACGTATAAAAACAGGTTTACCCCATAAGGGAGATTTACCTAGTGACTGCAGTCTAGGAGTCCTGCAGTTCACATGATGAAGGAAGATGGAAAAGAGGAAAGAGAGAGGTGTGCTACGTGACTCGTCCTTTTGTTACCTGGACAGGTTTGGTCACGCCCACCTTCTAGTCACCTGCAAGAGGAAGGATGCTCCAGCCAGGAGGAACAGGAAGTTCAGACTGGCTGGGCCAAACATTCCCTCGCATGGCCACTCTAGCATTACAAGGAATGTTGAACTTGACTGCTCCCAGTGGATTACATCCCACACAGACAGGGAATCTTGCCAGGAGATGCCATTGGGGACTGAGCTTCGGACCTTCATCATGAAAAGCAGATGCTCTAGCCATTGAGATATGGACCTTCATTACTTGGTGGACATGTCACTTATTTAGAGGCCTGGAGGGCCATCTCATCCGGTGTCATGATTGAGCCAGCTCCCAGTGAAGGAAGCAGTCAAGAACAGAGAGAGTAAACTGCCCGACAATATGAGCATAGTTGAGTGCCAACTCCCCCCCCCCCCCCGTAGGAATGCCAGTGGATAAGAGAATGATGGAGGGCAAATCGGAGCCCTGCCAACGCTCCCGAGAAGTGCAAAAGACCGTGAAGAGAGAAGGAAGCAGTTCATCAGGCGGGAACCGAGACCGAGATAGTGACTCGGAAGAGGTTGGAGTTGAGCCTATCTCTTCCCGGAGCCAGCTTATGGGGGGGGGGGCTTGCTAGACAGGAAGCAGAAAGGACGTCAGCTTCGTAAGTTCACTTTCTGTTTTAGAAAGCAGAAGGGACCTTAGAAGGGTCATTACGTAATTCATGATGGTGGAGGCTGTGTTAATGCCGTCTGGAGTTATCTGTTTGTTTTGCCAATAAATCATCCTTTTTAATTAACTATGCTCACTGTGTTATCAAGCTGGGAACTGACTCCTGACATCTAACCCCCTGCGGTGCAGGCGTCAGAAGAATTCCCCACAGATGGACAGCCAACCTCTGTTCAGAAACCTCCAGTGAAGGAGAGTCCACCAGCTTCCGGGGCCACCCATTGCACTGTTGAATGACTATTTGCAGGAATAGTCCCATCCTGCTCTGCCTTGGTCAGACCTCGCCTTGAGTCCTATATCCAGTTCTGGGCATGGAAGTTTAAGAAGGATGTTGACAAGCTGGAAGGTGTGCAGAGGAGGCTGACCCAGATGACCAAGGGACCGGAAACCAAGCCTGATGAGGAACGGTTGAAGGACAGGGGTATGTCTAGCCTGGAAAAGAGCAGATTGAGAGGAGATATGAGAGCCACCTTCAAATATCTCAAGGGCTGTCCCATGGAAGAGGGAGCAAGCTTGTTTTCTCCTGTTCTGGAGGGAAGGACTTGAGCCAATGGCTTTCAGTGACAAGAAAGGAGATTCTGACTTAACATCAGGAAGAACTTTCTGACAGTAAGAGCTGTTGGACCGGTGGAACGGTCTCCCTCGGGAGGTTGTGGACTCTCCTTCCTTGGAGGTTTTTAAGCAGAGGTTGGGTGGGATTCTTGAGTTTTGCTTCCTGTGTTGCAGGGGGATGGAGTAGATGACCCCCGGGTTCCCTTCCAATTCTATAATTCTATGGTTCCTACCTTACTGTCAGAAAGTTCTTCCTAATGTTTCATCGGGATCTCCTTTGGAGCAGCAGAAAACAAGCTTGCTCCATCTTCCATGCGGCAGTCTTTCAAGAAGTCAGAGGCGGCTCTAAAGTCACTTCTCAGTCTTGTCTACTCCCGGGAAGCTGTTGGACTGACCGCTGGCCACAATGGCTGGGTCTGATGAAGTCCCAAAACGTCTGGGGCGCCCCCTTATTTATTTATTTGTTTGTTTGTTTGTTTGTTTGTTTGAATAGGAGAAGTGGGTGCTGTGCAAGAGGCCACTGGCAGGATGAGTCCCTTCCTTTTTGGGAAAGGCAGGAAAGGGGACATTCCCAATCAAAAGTAGCACTTAAAATTGTTCCCTGTGCCCACGTGTTTCAGAAGAGGGCTTTGGGGAGTGTGCATTTGCCAGCTATTGTTTTTTTAAACGTATTTTGCTCCCTAGAAACAGAATTTTGCAGTTGCCTGAGGCAGCGGAAGCAAGAAGACTGCAGAGCGAACAGCTTTCCCCCCCCTTTTTTTGCAAGCCTGACCTGTAGGAAAACATCTCTTTTGCAACAGGAAAACAAATTGGTTTGAAGGGGAATGTCAATGGGCACAGACTCCCTTACCTCTTTTCCAGACCAATTAAGCCCATGTTCTTCGTTGAGGGCTTGTGTATTTCTCAGAAATGGATGGAGATGCCTTGTGGATAAAGACCCCTTGACCCACCCTGAGGAAGACTCGATCAAGGTATCACTTTTCTTCTTCTGCAGAAATCTCCTGCTGGCTCCCTCCTTTGCATAGGAACCCACATCTGAGGCAAGGAGCGCGGAACTGACCCCTGAGAAGAGGAACCTGCCAATCATAGGAGCCTAGGACGTTGCCCCAGACCAGGAGTCAATTGAGTGCAGTATTGCCCTCGCCTTAAGTGACTCATTCCCTCCCTCCACTGCTTGCCAGGAGAGATGGAATCTTAGAATTGTAGAATTGGAAGGGACCCCAGGGGTCATCTAGTCCAACCCCCTCCAATGCAGGGATCACCAGGCAGAAAGGAAGGAGCCAGGGAGGAGAGTGTATGTGGATTGTGAGTGACCTGGGCTCCCATCTTTTCAAGTGCTCCTCAAAGCCTGGCACAGCACCCCTATCTCTATCTCTATCTCTATCTCTATCTCTATCTCTATCTCTATCTTTATCATCTCTCTCTCTCTCTCTCTCTCTCTCTCTCTATCTCTCTCTATCTCCCTCCCCCCTCTCTCTTGATTGGAGGGGTCAGTCTGGATGATGCCCAGAGTCCCATCCAGTGTGTGAGAGAAAGCTTGGCAAGAGCCAGAGCGTAGCATGTGTGAACAGAGATGGAAGCAGACTGGAAGCTGGAGACACAGAGACATACTTGCTCTGCGCTGAATCCAAAGATGCGGCAAATGGAGAAGCAAGATCTGTTTAGGTGTTGATGCCATGACCCCTTCCAATCCTGTGCTCAAGCTGGAGATTCAAAACCACATGTCCTGAAGGCACCACAGTCTCCACTGACCTTCATTTCAAGGAAACTGAACCTGGGTCAGTGCCTGGAACCCCTGGGTTCTCTAACTGCTCCGAGATTGGGGTGGTGTGTAATCGCACAGATGCATTAAACATCAGGAAGAACTTTCTGACAGTAAGAACTGTTCTACAATGGAACTGTCTTCCTCGGGAGCTGGTGGACTCTCCTTTCTTGGAGGTTATAAAGCAGAGTTTGGATGGCCATCAGTCAGGGATGCTTGAGTTGAGATTCCTGCATTTCAGGGGGTTGGACTAGATGTCCCTCGGGGTCCCTTCCAACTCTGCTGTTCTATGGTTCCCCACACACATACCTGCCTCTGTAGCATCTCCTAGAGGCCTTCTTGCTTGCGAATTCCAGGTCCTCCTTCTCCACAACAGTGCCCACCCAGGCTGTTTGCTGCCATTTCTCTGCTCAGTGAATTCATTTGTTGCAATATGTCCAAAAAATAAAAAAAAATCCTTCTTCAGAATCTGCTTGAAAACTTCCAGGGGCGTCTTTGATGTATGTCATTAATTGTACATGCTCTTAACTATTTCATGGTGATTTGGCATTCCAATTCATTTCTTAATTGGACATCTGTTCTCCCTGTAAATTTGATTTCTGACTTGATAGAACTCTTGGCCTCTTCATTGGCTCAGACAGATCTATTTCTTCCCTTGCTCCCTTGCTCTCTCTCTTTTAATTGGAGAACAGTCCATTTTCAGTAATTTGCCAAAACTTTGTTTTATCTTGCAAGGATACTTGACGGCAGGAAACAGAAAGAGCCAACTGCCTTCTTGGGTGGAGATTCTGGTGGCTGCATAGATTGCGGCTTAAGGTTTCATGGCTCCACACACGGTATTGTCAGAGGCAGATTGTGTCGATTATGCTGCTTTGGTAATGTTGCATCACTTCTGGAGCTGCTGACGGCATATTTCCTGGAATGTGCGCACACAAAAATCAATTTAAAATCATCTTAATTACACTTTTTAAAGGGTTGAATAAATCAGTCTGTTTTCAGCAATCAATTCTGCCTCCTTTCCACATTAATTTGTGGTTTATATATTTTGCAAAGAAAAATCTGCAGGAACATTTGTGCCTAAATGCACCGTGCATTTTATGTCAAAGGGGACATATTCCCCCCTCCCCCCTTTCCTCAAAAAGGGCACTTTTAAAAAAATGCATTTCCTGAGCTGAGAACTGCAAAGGGGAAACATTTAAGCTGCAGCCAGACTAAAAACATTAGAAGTTTGGGCAGGATGAGGCCAATGGCCTGTCTAGACCAGCATCCTGCTCTCACAGGGGCCAACAAGATGCCTTAATAAATAATAATAATAATAATAATAATAATAATAATAATAATAATTTATTTGTACCCCGCCCATCTGGCCGGGTCTCCCCAGCCACTCTGGGCGGCTTCCAACAAATATAAAAATACATTAAAATATCACAGATTAAAAACTTCCCTGAACAGGGCTGTCTTCAGGTGTTTTCTAAAGGTCATGTGGTTGTTTATTGCTTTGACCTCTGATGGGAGGGCGTTCCACAGGGTGGGCGCCACCACCGAGAAGGCCCTTCAATGGGAAACCCACAACCAGGATCCAAGCCTTCTTCCCTCCTGTGGCTTCCGGCAATAGGTATGTTACTCAGGGGGATGTGTCTACACCTCAGCTATTTAAAAAGTCAGCAAAAAAAAATCAGGAGTGGGATGTTATGATTTCTGTCCAAGCCAAGCAGCATGCAGCTGCAGCGAGAATGGTTAGACTTTTGCCTGTCTCACCAAGCCGTGAGAAAGCTGCCTTATCGTTTCCTACATGGAATGTAGGCAACTACAAATTATTATTTTATTGCTATTTATTGAATTTATATACCCGGAGGTCTCAGGGCTGCAAAGCCATGTTGCTGCAGGCAGGAGCTGGTGGAGGGTCCTAAAAGGGGGTGTCCTTGGATCCTCTGGACCAAAATCTCCCTGGGGACAAATCCTTGGATGCTGTGGAGGCTCAGGCACTCAGATTACTCCATCGGCCAGGGTAGGATTGGCCACTTATAAATGCCATCTCCAACTCCTCGAAAGATTCCATCAACGGTGTCTCCGAAAATTTTTACACATCACTTGGGAAGACAGGCGAACTTTTTCAACAGGGGGCTGGTCCACTGTCCCTCAGACCTTGTGGGGGGGGCGGACTATATTTTTTGGGGGGAAATGAACGAATTCCTATGCCCCACAAATAACCCAGAAATGCATTTTAAATAAAAGGACACATTCTACTCATGTGAAAACATGCTGATTCCCGTACTGTCTTCAAGCCGGATTTAGAAGATGATTGGGCCGGATCTGTCCCTAGGCCTTAGTTTGCCTACCCATTTTCAACATCAACTTCGTTGGACTGGTCATTTTGTCCAGATGCCTGATTATCGTCTTCCAAAGCAATGACTCTATTCCGAACTTAAAAATAAAGACTCTCTCAAAGCAAATCTTAAAAAATGTAGTATAAACGCCGACAATTGGGAAACACTGGCCTGCGAGCGCTCCAGTTGGAGAACAGCCTTGACCAAAGGTGTCATGGGCTTTGAAGACACTCGAACTCAAGACGCAAGTGTGCTGGTCCAAGGGCAATCCAAGAGGAAAGGTCTGGGTCCTGTCCAAAGTCTAAGGAGTCTAAGAGGGGTCCATCCGATGAAGCTGAGGCAGGGTGCAGGGCAGGAAACTAGGCGAGGTCAGGCACACAGGCAGGAACCAACAATGTTGCTCCCGCAACTTGGGGCTGGGGCTGGCCAACTTTTATCTGCCCCAAGGCATAAACCAGCCCTGATCCTCTGGTGACTTGCCTCTCCTGGCTTGGAGGCGAGCACTCCTCCTGCGGGAACTCAGTTCCCTTCGCCTCTCTGCCCTGAGCCTCTGCAGCTCAGGAGAGGCTGGAGGGTTACCGGACCCAGAGGCAACCTCAGCTTCCCCTGATGGGGCTGGGAGTGGAGCACCTGCAGGCAATGGGTCCTCCATCCCATCAGGAGCCAGAGCAGACTCAGCAGATGCCTGCACCTGAGGATCCAGCACAGGTGAGGACCCTTCAGACTCAGGCCCTAGCCCCGGCTCTGCTGATTCTGGAGGCAGGGAATCCTGTGCAGGCTGGGATCCCTCAGGTTCAGCATCTGAGTCTGAATCCCACGCCATCACACCAAGGGAGAAAGGTGCTAAGAGGAAGGCACGCTTGGCAAACCCTCACCATGATCAACTCCTGCCCGGAAACCAATGTCCCCACTGTGGAAGGACGTGTGGATCCAGAATTGGCCTCCACAGTCACTTACGGACTCATTGTTAAAACCGTGTTCATGGAAGACAATCTTACTTGGCTACGAGGGATCGCCAAAGAAGAAGAAGAAGAAGTTCTGCCCATCACTGATCCATGACATGGTTTCAGGACCCTTGGGAAGACCTAGAGTTAGAATGGGGCTGGAGTTCTCCACTGGGTTGCCTCCTGGGATGGGTTGTGACAGAAGCCAATGGGGAGCATGCAGGGTTTTATCATCAAAGGGAAGCCGGCTTTTCATTATCTGGGTTTCCAGCTGGCCCACAAGCCCCTCCGTAGCGAGGGAGAAAGGGAGAGAATAATTACATTTTGGGTGTGTGTGATCGTCCTTTTGAAATTGCTAACAGCCTCATTGCTTGGTTCAATCAATTAGACTGGAACTCACAGCAGGAAATATAATTATTTTAATTATTCCGAATTTGAAAGTGACGTGTGCAGAATCCAAAGATGCTTTGTTATTCAGTCTGGGCATTGATGAATAAATACTCTCCCCTCATTTATTTTGGGGTGGGTGGGTGTGAAATGAAGACTCAGGAGCATTCACCTTACAGGCCACTCAAAGCAGATGTTCATTGGGACAGCCTTCACAAACACACACAAGGAATTGGTCTGCAGTGGACTAATGGATGAGGGAGAGCATCTGGCGGGCTGAAAATCACCGCAGCCGCAGCCATCCAGAAATGCAATTATTTCATGTCGCCACTTCCTTCATCCTTTGTCTTAGCTGCTCTGGAATTCATCCTGCAGAGCCTTATCTGGACTTCCAGAAAAACCAAGGGAACAAAGGAAAACAAGCAGAGAATGACTGAGCAGATGGTGGAAGCTGACAATGGCTGGCTGCTGGTTATCTTGTCCGGCGTCTTATTGTATAGCCTTCTTCAAACATCTGGTTCCAAACCCTGAAGTCGTGGAGTGCTGCTGGCAGCTCTGAAACCTTCATTGAATCATTTAGTTTGAAAGGAAACCCAAGGGTCATCTAGTTCAACCCCCTCAATGCAGGAATCTCAGCTCAAGCATCCATGACAGATGGCCATCCAAGTTCTGCCTAAAAACCTCCAGTGACTGAGAGTCCACCGCCTTGTGTCTCTGCCACTATCAAACATCTCTTACTGTCAGAAAGTTCTTCCTCATGTTTAGTCTGTGCTATAGAAAACTTGGAGGCTGGCCTTTGCAGCCCAACTCTCCATCAAGGGACTCAGTAGTAGTAGTAGTAGTAGTAAGGGTAAAGGTAAAGGGACCCCTGACCATTAGGTCCAGTCGTGACTGACTCTGGGGTTGCGGCGCTCATCTCGCTTTACTGGCCAAGGGAGCCGGCATACAGCTTCCGGGTCATGTGGCCAGCATGACTAAGCCGCTTCTGGCAAATCAGAGCAGCGCATGGAAACGCCATTTACCTTCCTACCTATTTATCTACTTGCACTTTGACATGCTTTCGAACTGCTAGGTGGGCAGGAGCAGGGACCGAGCAATGGGAGCTCACCCCGTCGCGGGGATTCGAACCGCTGACCTTCTGATGGGCATGCCCTAGGCTCTGTGGTTTAACCCACAGCGCCACTCACGAGTAGTAGTAATAATAAGAAGAAGAAGAAGAAGAAGAAGAAATTATTTATACCCCACCCATCTTGCTGGGTTTCCCCAGCCACTCTGGGGGGCTTCCAACAAAAGATTAAAAATAAGTCCATTATCAATCAGAGAAGAATACATGGAGGCAGGATCCAGGTGAAAGCAAGGAAGGAATCTTGATTTTCCTGTTGCATAAGACTCCCCCCCCCACACACACACATGCAAGGACAAAGGGTGCAAGACCTTTTGAAGGCAGGTTGCCCAGCCCCTTAGTCAAAGACCACCCCAAAAGCATCTTCACACATCACAGACAGAGGTGGTCTACAATTTGAACTTTGAGGGTGTGGTTTGTCTCCTGTCACTGATGCTACCAGTCCTCTCTTGCACACCTGGTGCTCAGCACTGCAGGAAAATAGCAGAATTAGGAGAAAGGGACAATGCCCCCTCCGTCCCTCCCTCCCTCCCGTTCTCAGGGCAATGGCTGGATTTTGCAGTCCTGCCAGCCCCTCCCCCACCTCGAGGAAAGGAAGGCTCTTGCTTTGCAGCCAGAAAATTAGGCTCTAGAGCATGGGGTTGTGGTGCTTGGTTCAGCAATTTCAAAAGCAGAAAACCAGTCCCACAGCAGCTGCCAAGATTTTAAAAGCTTGACACCCAAACTCTGTTTGCAAAAAAAGAAGAAGGCGCTGGGTGAATGCAAAGGCCTTAGCCCAGCAGGAATCTTGCGTTGTGGGTTGCACTGGTTGCCACAGTGCCATGCAGCCCCGCCTCTCACAACAGCCGCACAACACACACAGACCATCGCTGCCGCATAAATATTGTTGCATGCCACCTGAATTTCTGATCAGGGAGAGATTCCAGGAGTTCCAGCGCTTGCTCAGAGTTTGGTTTCCTTGGAACAAAGATCAGCAGATACTGTAGTGTCTTTAGGATGTACGGTTTCATTTGCACATCCGGACAACTGAACATAAGATGGAGGGGCTCACGTCATCATCACCCCAACAGATCACAGCTTGGGATCCAGAACAAGCTTCCAGGCCAACTTGCCCAAACCTCCTCTGGCTCTTGTTCTCCTACCTAACATCTAGGTGAGGAGAGGTGGAGGACAGGCCCACCCATTAGCCCAGAGGGACTCTTCCGTTAGTTTTTCTATGTTATGAACAATTAGGTTCTTTTAATTTGTTTAGGAGTCTAACATAGATGAGACCCATTACGCTCCAGGGAAGGCACAAATAATCCTCAGACAACCAATATTGGATTTTCTCTATAAATAGTGTTTTATAGATTAACAGGTAACAAACAGTTCACATTTCAAGACAAGGAATATGCACTCAATCATACATCCATACATACACCAGCCGTACTTACACCACTCTCCACTGAATTGATCAGGTTCAGTGAGAGCCATGGGTGGCAGACGGACAGCGCTGTCAAATGTCTCGCACACAACTCAGGCAGGAGGAGGAGGAGAAGAAGAGTTTGGATTTGATCTCCCGCTTTATCACTACCCGAAGGAGTCTCCAAGCGGCTCACATTCTCCTTTCCCTTCCTCCCCCACAACAAACCCTCTGTGAGGTGAGTGGGGCTGAGAGACTTCAGAGAAGTGGGACTAGCCCAAGGTCACCCAGCAGCTGCATGGGGAGGAGCGGAGACGCAAACCCGGTTCCCCTGATTACGAGTCTACCGCTCTTAACCACTACACCACACTGGCTCTCAGGGAAAGAAAGAAAGAAAGAAAGAAAGAAAGAAAGAAAGAAAGAAAGAAAGAAAGAAAGAAAGGAGGGAGGGAGGGAGGGAGGGAGGGAGGGAGGGAGGGAGGGAGGGAGGGAGGAAGGAAGGAAGGAAGGAAGGAAGGAAGGAAGGAAGGAAGGAAGGAAGGAAGGAAGGAAGGAAGGAAGGAAGGAAGGAGAAGAAGAGTTTGGATTTATATCCCTCTTTATCACTACCCGAAGGAGTCTCAAAGCGGCTAACAATCTCCTTTCCCTTCTTCCCCCACAACAAACCCTCTGTGAGGTGAGTGGGGCTGAGAGACTTCAGAGAAGTATGACTAGCCCAAGGTCACCCAGCAGCTGCATGTGGAGGAGCGGGGAAGCGAACGCGCTTCCCCAGATTACGAGTCTACCGCTCTTAACCACTACACCACACTGGCTCTCATATATATGGCTTATATCTGGCTTTGTACACACACACACAAATATATATATATATGCTTTGTTGCTCATCTGACATTTGGCCTTGCACTACTTATTACTCCTTGTTTTGGCATCATTCTCACAGCACTTATCTTATCTCACATGTAATGTTCTTCGCCTCCCTGTGTATGCTGTTCTGTCCTTGGCCTAGCACACACCGTTCCAGCCAGATTATCCTGATGTTTACCACATTCCATCGGTGCTTATACAACACTGTTCATGATCTGTTCAAAGACGTCGAGTCCATTCTGTGTTGTTCTCCAGCCATCTTCTAGGCCCACGCAAACCATGTCATTCATTACATCTATATGCTGGAAGCCTCCCAGAGTGGCTGGGGCAACCCAGTCAGATGGGAGGGGTACAAACAATAAATAGTTATAATATTATTATTATTGTAGCTCTTGCAACTTGTCTCGTTCTTTTGGGGTTCAGAAGAGGACACTTAAGTGTCCATTGTCTTGCAAAGAAACTTGTCTCACTAGTTCAGCAATAGAATTTGCATTTAGATACTAACCCTCACTGGGTCCAGGACCCCAAGAAGAGGTTTGGCCTTGGGGCATCATCCAGACTGCTCCCAACCCACAGCATCATCAAAGGGTAGATCTCTTCCCTATCATATAATGACATTGTTTAGTCGTTTAGTCGTGTCTGCCTCTTCGTGACCCCATGGACCACAGCACGCCAGGCACTCCTGTCTTCCACTGCCTCCCGCAGTCAGTCAAACTCATGTTGGTAGCTTCGAGAACACTGTCCAACCATCTCGTCCTCTGTCGTCCCCTTCTCTTTGTGCCCTCCATCTTTCCAGGGAGTCTTCTCTTCTCAAGAGGTGGCCAAAGCATTGGAGCCTCAGCTTCAGGATCTGTCCTTCCAGTGAGCACTCAGGGCTGATTTCCTTCAGAATGGAGAGGTTTGATCTTCTTGCAGTCCATGGGACTCTCAAGAGTCTCCTCCAGCACCATATAATGACTAGATCAGCATAATTTGGAGAGCCTTAAGGTCCAGGCGTCTCAAAGCAGCAAGGTTCCCCACGAAATACAGTGGTACCTCCATTTACGAACAGTCCTGTTTACAAACTGTTTGGTTTGCGAACTCCGCAAAACCAGAAGTAGTGTCCCAGTTTGTGAACTTTACCTCGATCTACGAACGGAAGCCGACTGGTGGAAGGGCACCGGATGTGGGAGACCCCATTAGGGAAAGTGCGCCTTGGTTTAAGAACAGATTTGGTTTAAGAATGGATGTCCGGAACGGATTAAGTTTGTAAACTGAGGTACCACTGTACATACTGGTATATGCTACTGAAGCAGACATACCAAGGAGAGCATCAAATTCTGAAGCCAAAGAGGGTCCTCATTCTTGTTTAGAATCTCAATGAGTCACCTCAGCTAATTTGGTTTATACATCGGCTTTGGGTCTCATTTTATTTCCCTCCTTCTCCTTGCGCTTTCTATAACTGTGGCATTTCTTCTCTCCAATGCACAGGCATAATGAGATGCTAAATCTTTCTTTAGGCAATGTTTAATCCACATTTTAGATTTAAGAAGCACACAGACCAAAATTCTTTCTCTGCCACGCGCTGTATCTAGCCGAATGGTTAAATACATATTTATATCAATTCCACCCGCCGCCCTCTCTCCGAAATAGTTTCATTCAGAGCACCAGACCAGGGAAAGCGGCTAAATATTAAAATGCATGATATTTATAAGAAAACTTGTTATGCAAATGTATTTTTAAAGCAAGCGTTTTGACTGATACGTTTCCGCCCCTTCCAAATATCACAACATGTTTTCCTTTGAGAAAGGGATCCACAAATAGCTGCGGAGTCTGTGATCGCTGGCAAAATATTTAATTTCAAACCTGCGCTGCTCTCCGGTTGGCAATACGCATGTTGGACAAGCATCTGCCAAGGTCAGGGCCTTTTTGCGAATCTCCAAAGTCAACGCCGAGAAGTTTCTCCAGAACAGCATCTGCAGAGCAAAATGCAAAAGTGGGGGGCTGGGGGGCAAAGGCCAATCTCAGCCCCACTTGATATTTGCCTCCTGCCTAGTTTGCTCATTAGGGGTCGAACCCTGCCCAGAATTCTTAGGAAGAAGCTTTGCCTGGCCAGTGTATTATGCCATCTTTCCATAAGCGTCCATTGGGTTTGATCTTTCTCTTTTTTTTTAATCCTCAGAAACTCTGTAATTCACAGCTTCCCATCATATCAGGTGACAAAGGGAACAATTTGCAGCCGCAGATCCTCAAACAAGGGAACTCAAGTGCTCCAGCAAAGGAGCACAATGCATTTTGTTGGCTTTCAAAGTCCTCCCGCCTTTGTCAAAGGAAACCTTTCCTCTAAGTGCAGCCTTCAAGAGGGCTGATTGTTGGGTGTCATCACACTCTCACTCTCCATTGTCTGGCAAGGAAGACGGAGACCCCACTGTCTGCCCAAGGTCAACACTTACAACAGGAGGAGTAAGCCAGGCACCTGGCCCTCCGAAAGCTCAGAGGTCTTTTATTAGCTCATTCAGGAGAAGAAGAAGAAGAAGAAGAAGAAGAAGAAGAAGAAGAAGAAGAAGAAGAGGAGGAGGAGGAGTTTGGATTTGATATCCCGCTTTCTCACTACCCGAAGGAGTCTCAAAGCAGCTCACATTCTCCTTTCCCTTCCTCCCCCACAACAAACACTCTGTGAGGTGAGTGAGGCTGAGAGACTTCGGAGAAGTGGGACTAGCCCAAGGTCACCCAGCAGCTGCAGGTGGAGGAGCAGAGACGCGAACCCGGTTCCCCAGATTACGAGTCTACCGCTCTTAACCACTACGCCACACTGGAGCAGCTGCTGGGAGACGTGTGTGTGTGTGTGTGTGTGTGTGTGTGTGTGTGTGTGTGTGTGAAAGTTGTCTATCTGTCTGCCCCCTCTTCTCTGTGGTTCTATGTTTCACTCAGACACCTCTGAATAATACCTTCTGAATACCAGTTCCTGGAAACTGCAGGAGGGGAGAGTTACTCTGGTGCTCAAATCCTGCTTGAAAGTTTCCCTTTGGGGCATCCGGTTGGCCACCACGAGAACCAGAAAGTGGACAGATTTTGCATAATGGTTCCTCAGGCTAGCAAACAAGATTTCACCCAAGTTTGGATACCATAAGAAAAACCCTGCAGGAACAGAGCACTGGACTGTCTAGTTGAACTAGGGGTATCCAAACTTTTTTCAAAGAGGGCCAGATTTGATGAAGTGAACATGCATGAGGGCCCACCAGAGTTGTTGGCCTTTATTAAGGATTGAAGTTGTTGAGCTTTTTTCAGAATTTTAACCCAGGAAATAAATTGCCACAGGGGCTGGATTAAACCAGATGGCGGGCCGCATTAGGCCCCCGGGCCAGACTTTGAATATGGTCTAGTCCACCATCTTGTTCCTGCCATTGCCAACCTGATGCCATAAAGGGAGCCCCACAAGCAGGATCCGAGCACAAAAGCAACTCTCTCCTCCTGTGGTGTCTGGTAAAGGCTCTTCTGCAACTAGAGCACTTGCAGGCCAGTGTCTCCCAGTTGTCGGTGTGTATACTACATTTTTTTTAGATTTGCTTTGAGATAGTCTCAAAGATTTGCTTTGAGATAGTTCGGAATAGAGTAGTTGCTTTGGAAGACGATAATCATGCCTCCTCACAACATGACCAGTCCAATGAATCATAGCTTCAACACTGTTGATCTTTGCTTCTTCCAGTACGCTGGCATTAGTTCGCTTGTCTTCCCAAGTGATATGTAAAGTGATATGTGGAGGTCTAGTATGGCCATCCTGGCTAGTAGCCATTCATAGCCCTCTGCTCCACAAATTTGTCCAATCTTCTTTTGAAGCCATTGAAGGTGGTGGCCACCCCTGCCTCCTGTGGCAGTGAGTTCCATAGTTTAACTCTGCACTGCATGAAGAAGTCCTTTCTTTTATCTATCCTGAATCGTCCAATGTTCATGAGTTCTAATGGTAGGAGAGAGGGAGGAAAACTTTTATTGATCCCCTGTCTCCATGCCATGTGTAATTTTATGAATTTATATCATGTTACCTCTTCCTAGTCTCTTCTCTATGCTAAAAAGTCCCAGATGCAGCAACCTTTCTTCAGTTTAGAACACCTAAAGGTAAAGGGACCCCTGACCATTTGGTCCAGTTGTGTCCGACTCTGCGGTTGCGACGCTCATCTTGCTTTATTGGCCAAGAGCCGGCGTACAGCTTCCAGGTCATGTGGCTAGCATGACAAAGCCGCTTCTGGCGAACCAGAGCAGCACACAGAAATGCCATTTACCTTCCCGCTGGAGTGGTACCTATTTATCTACTTGCACTTTGACATGCTTTCGAACTGCTAGGTGGGCAGGAGCTGGGACCCAGCAATGGGAACTCACCCTGTCGCAGGGATTCGAACTGCCGACCTTCTGATCAGCAAGCCCTAGGCTCTGTGGTTTAACCCACAGCGCCACCTGGGTCTGTTAGAACACCTACTATTTAGCAAAAGGCTCACAACCATACCTAGATATCCCGAGCTATTAAGGTCAATTGAAGGTTACTCCCCTCCCTCCCCGCCCACACCAAGCCCTTTGCACAGCCTGTTTACATGCCTGCTGCCCCTGGCAACCCTGAATGCACGGGCTGAAGAGATTTCTTGAACTGTTTCCAGAACATTTTTACAACCCTCCTCCTCGTTATTATTGATGGGTTTGTTGCCCGAGGCTCTTTTCAGAGGAAGGGCAGGATATAAATTGAATAAAAATGAGTGAGTGCCCACCACAGTCCCTGCTCAGAGAAGAGCCTCAGAGTCCGGTGCAGACTCTGGGTTTAAGCAAGCGGTGCTTTGGGTCAAGCCCAAGGTGTCCTCAGGCCACCTGACCTGTCCTCAGCTTCCCAGCTAGCTCACCTCTGTCTGCCTTGCTTTCCCTCCTCCAGGCACGCCCCCCCCTGACCTGGCACAGGTATGATTTCCCCCAGCCCCTACCAACATGTTGTTGTTGTTTAGTCGTTTATTCGTGTCCGACTCTTCGTGACCCCATGGACCAGAGCACGCCAGGCACTCCTGTCTTCCACTGCCTCCCGCAGTTTGGTCAGACTAATGTTGGTAGTTTCGAGAACACTGTCCAACCATCTCACCCTCTATCGTCCCCTTCTCCTTGTGCCCTCCATCTTTCCCAACATCAGGGTCTTTTCCAGGGAGTCTTCTCTTCTCATGAGGTGGCCAAAGTCTTGGAGCCTCAGCTTCAGGATCTGTCCTTCCAGTGAGCACTCAGCGTGATTTCCTTCAGAATGGAGAGGTTTGATCTTCTTGCAGTTCATGGGACTCTCAAGAGTCTCCTCCAGCACCACCCTGGCAGAAGGAAAAACCCCTGGCCATTTTTCTCCTAATTAAGGCAATACTTTCGTGGGCAGGTTGCGATGCATCTGAAGTGAGGGCTAAAAAAAGTGGCAGAGCATCTGACGTGCATGTAGAATATCCCAGCACTCCCCTCCAGGAAGGCGTCCAATCCTCTTTTAAAGCCATCCAAGTTGGTGACGACTCCTGTGGGAGGGAGTTCCACAGTTCAACTGCACTTCAGGAAGGACTTTTATATGTCACGAATCTTCCAACATCTTCTCATTCTTCTCCCCCTCTTTGGTGGGTTATGTTGTTCTTGTGTGCAATCACAGAACACAGATCAAGCCTGCTGGATCAGGCCAATGGCCCAGCTAGAGCAGCAAGCAGGGTTTGGGGAAACCAGCAAGCAGGATTCGAGCACAAAATCCCTCTCTCACATTCCTCCACCTGGGACCCTGGAGCACCCAAGCCCTCTTTGGTATGGTCGGGATGGAGGCAGCTGGACCACAGCTCTGACTCAGTCTCAGACATCATTCTCTGTTCCCAAAGATTCACCAGTAGGCAGAGAATGCATTCTTAAATCCTAGGAAAGAGAAAGGATAGAATTTGAAATGAGTAAATGAAAGAGAGGGAGAGAGGGAGAGAAGCCATGGCACATCCTAGCTTCAGAAACCTTGATATATACTTTTATGAGTTTGTATGCCAAGACCCTTTGAGTCCCTAGATCCAGCATGTGTTAACATTTGATTCTTGGAAGAGCCAGGCCAGCTTCCTGGTGAGGTGATAGCCTGGGTGATAGGCCATTAGGGAGAACATAGGAAGGGGCTCTGTGGGAGATGGCAAATGGGTGGGGCCCCTTCCTCAATTCCAGGTAGTTAGAAGGACCAAGTGAGAATTAAGGCCAGAGAGTTGCAGTGAAGTGAGCTAGAGGGAAAGCAGCAAACGAGAGAGAGAGAGAGAGAGAGAGAGAGAGAGAGAGAGAGAGAGAGAGAGAGAGATTGGCTGTGGGAAACAGAACTCTCTTGGGGTGTTAAAGCTCTGTGCCCCTCCACCATAGGCCCAAATTGTATGTAGGTGTGAATAAACAATCTGTCATAAAGCCACCCAAGCCTCCCCTGGGCCCCCTTTCCAAAAGGAAGTCACCTGGGTGACAACCTGGAACCCCTGGAATCTCGCATCGCTCAGAGATTGGAGTGGCGTGCAGCAAGACATTTTATTGAATGTGAGAGTGTCCCCAAAAGGGGTTCTGGGGCTGTTTTTACAGAATTGGGTTCATATATCTTTTCCCTTACCCTCATGTCCCTTCCTGAAGAACAGCCAATACAATTCATGTCCTCGGGAAAAAGTATGACAGCCCTGGGCTGCAGAAGTCAAAAGCTCG
This sequence comes from Darevskia nairensis, assembly GCA_034642065.1. Lineage (NCBI taxonomy): Eukaryota > Metazoa > Chordata > Lepidosauria > Squamata > Lacertidae > Darevskia > Darevskia nairensis. Next base: position 783,080 of record JAWWNI010000310.1, read on the forward strand.
CTAATAAATTGTGATGGGATCGATAAGCATCACCTCCCCACTGGCTGTGCACTAAATCCTCCCTGTTCTTACTGGACATTTCAGAGAGACTTCCCAAGGAAAGTCAACATGGCAGAAGGTGGCCATAAGAGGCCCTTGCTGGCTGGGCCATTGGTTTTATGAACAGGTTGCTTAGATAGGTGTGGTCACCAGTTTTCCAAGGACCCGAAACCTCCGTCCGCACTCTTCTCTTACATGAGAACTCAAGGGCATCCAATGAAACTGAGTGTTAGAAGATTCAGGACAGAGAATAGAAAGTCCTTCTTCACACAGCACATAACTCTCCCTGGGTACGGGACCCTGAGAATTGGAGGAGACTCAGGGTATCAGCCAGTCTGACCCCTCAAACCCACAACAATACTGAGCCAGACTTGGGATTTCCCCCATCTCGCCTCTGACTTTAAGAACCTAACAAGAGTCCTGCTGGATCAGGACTATGGTCCATCCAATCCAGCATCCTGTTCTTACAGTGGCCAACCAGATGCTGCAAGTGGGCTCTGAGCACAAGAGCCCCCTCCTCATCTGTGGCTTTCAGCCACTGGCATTCAGAAGCATCTCTGCCTCCTGCTGTGGAGGAGGAGCATAGCCACCATGCCTGGTAGATACTGATAGCCCTCTACTCATCCTTCAGCCAGTGTGGTGTAGTGGTTAAGAGCGGTAGACTCGTAATCTGGTGAACCGGGTTCGCGTCTCCGCTCCTCCACATGCAGCTGCTGGGTGACCTTGGGCTAGTCACACTTCTCTGAAGTTTCTCAGCCCCACTCACTTCACAGAGGGTTTGTTGTGGGGGAGGAAGGGAAAGGAGAATGTGAGCCGCTTTGAGACTCCTTCAGGTAGTGATAAAGTGGGATATCAAATCCAAACTCTCTTCTTCAAACCTCTGCATCATCTGAGTTTCACATGGGCATCAAAGAGGATGGCAGGCAAGGTGGAATCATCTGGGACCTGCCGTGATCCAAAGGCCATGTGGCACAATGGTCACATCCTGGCCCCACCTTCTGGGATTAACCTTCTGGGAAGGAGCGGTGCCTCTGCAACACAGGGATCAATAATTCTACCCCCTGAGGCAGCCAAGATGGATCCTACGGGTGCTGTTGTATCACAAACTGCAGAGAATTCTGGGAGAACCAGAAAAGCATGAGTCCATCTCCCCCCGCAGATCATCCACCAGGGCCACTAGGGCTGGATCAGTTCCAGATTGGAGTCACCTGCCCCTTCTGGTAGGAATCTCAGTTTGCAGCAAGTAGTCAACATCAACTTTGTTGGACTGGTCATGTTGTGCAGATGCCTGATTATCGTCTTCCAAAACAACCACTCTATTCCAAACTTAAAAATGGAAAGCGTAATGTTGGTGGTCAACAAAAGAGGTTTAAAGCCTGTCTCAAGGCAAATCTTTTTTAAAATGTAGTATAAATGCCAACAATTGGGAAACACTGGCCTGCGAGCGCTCCAATTGGAGAACAGCCTCTACCAAAGGTGTCATGGGCTTTGAAGACACTCGAACTCAGGACGCAAGGGAGAAACGTGCTAAGAGGAAGGCATGCTTGGCAAATCCACACCATGATCAACTCCCACCCGGAAACCAATGTCCCCACTGTGGAAGGACGTGTGGATCCAGAATTGGCCTCCACAGTCACTTACGGACTCATTGTTAAGAAGACTGTGTTCATGGAAGACAATCTCACTCGGCTACGAGGGATCACCAAAGAAGAAAGAAGAAGAACATTCATTGGATGCCCGCAGCTTGTAGTGTTATGAGACACTTAAGGAAGAAGGCGGCAAACTTGCATTGGCCGTGGACACAATTTCCCATCTAAAAAGAGCTGTGTCTTTGGCTGTGACTTCATTGCCACCTCCTGAAGTGACCATCAGTGGCCATTGAGGGCAGGAATTACTCCGCTTGCACCCACCCACCCTTTTTTTGATGAATTTGCAATAGGACTCACGCAATAACTCTGCAGCTGTCTCAGGACTACGTTGTGTAAACCCGAGAAGGTCCCGGAGTCGGAATGGGGGCTCCTCTCTCTGAGGCTGACATGCTTGCAAGACGGTTCCTGCTCTAATCTGCCTGTCACGTTTATGTAAAACCAGACAAGATAACTGCTGCCAGCTCTCCCTTTGTCTGACAGGAATCTGTGACCTATTTAGAAGCGGCAGAAAAGCCTGACGCACCCAAGGAGGAGGAGGAGGAGGAGGAAGGGGGATCAACGCTGGTGCTCACCTCCGCCTTGCACAAGTGACATTATTTTGACAAGTGTGCTTTCGAGCTGAGAGGCCCTTCCAAGCATCAAGCGGGGATTATGCAGATGGAGACATAGTGAGATAGCAAGGAACTGCCAGCCGGGTCTGAACTCAAAGGTTGGGGATGATGGAGGCAGGAGCCACGGGGACTCGGAAGGGTCCAATTGGGTGCTCATACAGGTGATGGATGGCTGTTCTCTTCTTGGCCGAGATCTGCTTATTCCGAGCGGCCATCTGTTCCATCGTGATAAAACACCCCTGCTCTAATGCCAGGCACGGCTGCCTGGAGGGCTGCCCTTGCTTCCTAGAATCATAGAATGGTGGAGTTGGAAGGTACCTCAAAGGGGCATCTAGTCCAGCCTCCTGCAATGCAGGGAATGCAGTTTACGGATCCCTGGCAAATGGGCCTCCCAGCCTCTGTTTAAAAACTTCAACAAAGGAGAGTCCACCACCTTCTGAGGCATGGTCATCAGAGAGCTTCTCCTAATGTTGAGTTGGAATCTTCTTTCTTGTCCTTGGAATCCCTTGATGTGGTTCCTCCCCTCTGGAGCAGCAGAAAGCAATCCAGTTCCATCTTCCATGTGGCAGACCTTTCTTTGAAGATTGATAGCTTATCTCATCTCAGTCTCTTCTTGTCCAGGCTAAGCATGCCGTTTCTCACAATGATTGGTTTCCAGACTTTTCATTACCCTGCTTGCCCTGCTCTGCACACGTTCTAGCTTGTCAACATCCTTCTTAAACTGGGATGCCCAGAACTGGACACAGTATTCCAGGTGGGATCTGACCAAGGCAGAATAGAGTGGGACTTTTACTTCTCTTAATCTGGACACTAGACTTCTGTTGAATAGCATCAGCTTCCTTCCCTTCCCTTCCCTTCCCTTCCCTTCCCTTCCCTTCCCTTCCCTTCCCTTCCCTTCCCTTCCCTTCCCTTCCCTTCCCTTCCCTTCCCTTCCCTTCCCTTCCCTTCCCTTCCCTTCCCTGCTGCACCACACTGCTGACTCATGTTAAGCTTGTGGTTTCCTAAGACCCCTAGATCCTTTTCAAGGGTCATGTAGTCCAACCCCCTAGGATACAGGCACCACAGCAAAAAAAAAAAAAAAAAAAAAAAAAAAAAAAAAAAAGGTAAAGGTACCCAGGACAGTTGAGGGACGTGGGTGGCGCTGTGGTCTAAACCACAGAGCCTAGGGCTTGCCAGTCAGAAGGTCAGAGGTTCGAATCCCCATGACAGGGTGAGCTCCCATTGCTCGGTCCCAGCTCCTACCAACCTAACAGTTCGAAAGCACGTCAAAGCGCAAGTAGATAAATAGGTACCGCTCCGGTGGGAAGGTAAACTGCATTTCCGTGCACTGCTCTGGTTCGCCAGAAGCGGCTTTGTCATGCTGGCCACATGACCCGGAAGCTGTATGCTGGCTCCCTTGGCCAGTAAAGTGAGATGAGCACCACAACCCCAGAGTCATCCGCAACTGGACCCCTAATAGTCAGGGGTCCCTTTACCTTTACCTTTACCCTGGACAGTTAAGTCCAGTCAAACTTGACTATAGGGTGTGGCACTCATTTCGCTTTCAGGCTGAAGGAGCCAGTGTTTGCCCATAGACAGCTTTCTGGGTCATGTCTCCAGCAGGACTAAACCGCTTCTGGCGCAACGGGACACCGTGACGGAAACCAGAGCACACGGCATCGCTGTTTACCTTCCTGCCACAGCGGTACCTATTTATCTATTTGCACTGGTGTGCTTTGGAACTGCTAGGTTGACAGGAGCCTGGGACAGCTAAAGCATCCATGACAGTTGAGCATCTAACCTCTGCTTTATATCCTCCAACAATGGCGAGTCCATCATCTTCCAAGGTTGTCAGTTCCACTGTCGAATAGCTCTTGCTGTTGGAAAGTTCTTCCTGATGTTTAGTTGGAATCTTCTTCCTTGTCCTTTGAATCCATCGGTCTAGATCCTCCCCTCTGGGGCAGGAGGAAGCAAGCTTGCTCCACCTTCTGTGTGATAGCCCTTCAGGTGTTTCAAGAGGGCTGTCGTATCACAGATACAGCGTTGGGTGGGAGCTGAAACAGGAAAATGATCTTTGTGCTTGCAATTGAAAGTCTGTGACAAGAAGGCCCCACCTTTCAAGCTGGTGGGGGCTTTGGGGTTGTATGCCTGTGAGAAAGGAATGTGTGTTTGTTTGCTACTGTGCTTGTCCTCTGAAAACAATTGTTTCAGTTCCACTCAAAATACCAGATGCCTCTGCAAGGAAGTGAAGATGATGGGTTTGGGTCCAGGCGCTTTCTCTTCAATCTTGCAGCAGGCACTGACCCCTGGTAGCCATTTATTATACCATGTCAGCGAGAACCGATTTCCAGCAGCAGCCAACATTTTTAACACATGAAAGCAAAGAGAAACACTTCATATTGGAGAGTTTAAATTTAAATCAGGCAGAGATATACGAGTTCTTCTGTTCCGTGTTACAGGCGCTGAAAAATACTTTTGAGGAAGCCGCTCAAATCTTTCTTAAATCATTTCCACGGTGATAAAACAATTCACAACTGTAACAAGTATATTTATCCCTGGCAAAGATTAAACTGTCTCCTCATTGTATTGCTAAGGAGACTGTCGGCTTCTCCTTCTGGGGCTGAGAACCATGAAATCTGACCGGTGGTCGTGTCAAGCAGGAAACTGTCAATGCGCAGGATCTATTTGCTGCTAGGGCTAAAATATTGCAAGGACCAGGATGAGCCGAAGTGCATTTGTGCAAAGTCAAAGGATGCTTACCTGAGATCACACCTGCGATGCTCTAGTCATAGAATCATGGAATTGCAGAGTTGGAGGGGACCCCAAGGGTAATTAGCCCAGGCCCTAATAGGTAAAGGTAAAGGACGCCTTACAGTTAAGTCCAGTCAAAGGCGACTATCGGGTTGCGGTGCTCATCTCGCTTTCAGCTGAGGGATCCGGCGTTTGTCCACAGACAGCTTTCCAGGTCATGTGGCCAGCAGGACTAAACCACTTCTGCCGCAATGGAACACCATGACGGAAACCAGAGCGCACGGAAATGCTGTTTACCTTCCCACCACAGAGGTACCTATTTATCTACTTGCACTGGCATGCTTTCGAACTGCTAGGTTGGCAGGAGCTGTGACAGAGCACCGGGAGCTCACCCCGTCACCGGGATTCGACCCGCCGACCTTCTGATCGGCAAGTCCAAGAGGCTCAGTGGTTTAGACCACAGCGCCACCTGCATCCCTAATATTGGTGGTCTATTAGGCTAAATGGTGAGATGTGCCTTGGTGATTATGGGCTATGAAGACCTATGGGGATTTTTGTCCTGGGGTAATAGAATAGAGGGACTCCTTAGCTCTGAACCTCCCAACCAATCTCACCTGCTCTATGAATTCATCCCTCCAAATATGCCCCAAAGTCTCTGGGCTGGGGCCTAAGAACATCAGAATATGGTCAGTGGCCCATCTGCTCCAGCCTCATGTTCTCACAGTGGCCAACTAGATGCTTTTCAGAAACCTACAAACAGGGCCGGATTTAGGTTTGATGCGGCCCTCGGCTCCTGAAGGTAATGGGCCCTGTATATATCCAGCTGTCTTTTGTCAACAACAAATAGTCGCTATTTTCTGTGTTGAGTATATGCTATATGGTAATTTATGGACCTCATAGGTATCTAAAGCCACTTGCGCATGTTGCCCTGCAACCAGTCCATGCAGAATGTAGGCACCTTATATATAGAAAGGAGCAAACCAGGGCTATTTTAGGGACCAGGCTAGCAGGCAGGGCCCATGACTTACATCATAGGAGCCTACACAACACAAAACTCTTTTGCTGTATGTAGGTTTTATTTTATTTTATTTTGGAAATGTACATCCAGGTTTTTTTCCCTTTAATTTTTTTGGGGGGCCCCAGAGAGTGGGGCCCTAAGCTAGAGCTTGTTTAGCTTATACATAAATCCGGCACTGCCCACAAGCAGGACCTGAGCCCAAGAGGAACCTCCCCTCCTGTGGTTTCCAACAACTGGCAAAGCTGCCTCCGACTTGAACGCAGAGCCCAGTCATCAGGACTAGTGACCCCTTACAGCCCTCTCCTCCTCCATGAATCTGTCCCATCCTCTCTTAAAGCCATCCATGTTGGTGGCCATCACTGCCTCCCATGGGAAGGAGTGCCATAGCTTAACCACACTTTTCTTTTCTCTGTCCTGGATCTTCCTGGGACACCCATGAGTTCCAGTGTTGTGAGAGTGGGAAAATGCTTTTCTCCCTCCACTTCCTTCATGCCATGCTTAATATCATCTTCTTCTGTCCCATTGCTTCTGACTCGCCTTTACTCGAAACTGTTGTTGTTGTTCAGTCGTTCAGTCGTGTCCGACTCTTCGTGACCCCATGGACCAGAAGAACACGCCAGGCACGCCTATCCTTCACTGCCTCTCGCAGTTTGGCCAAACTCATGTTAGTAGCTTCGAGAACACTGTCCAACCATCTCATCCTCTGCCGTCCCCTTCTCCTTGTGCCCTCCATCTTTCCCAACATCAGGGTCTTTTCTAGGGAGTCTTCTCTTCTCATGAGGTGGCCAAAGTACTGGAGCCTCAACTTCAGGATCTGTCCTTCCAGTGAGCACTCAGGGCTGATTTCTTTAAGAATGGATAGGTTTGATCTTCTTGCAGTCCATGGGACTCTCAAGAGTCTCCTCCAGCACCAGAATTCAAAATAAACTACTCTAAACTAAAAAGTCCCAAGCGCAGAAACCTTTCTCTTCATAGGAGAGTCAATCCATTCCCTAGATCATTTTGGTTGCCCTTTTCTGAACCTTTCCAAAGACTACAATATCTTTTCCAAATGCAGTTGTGCTATAGATTTCTGTGACATTCTAGGTTACAGATGTTTTTAAAGTGTTTGTAACTTCAAAAGTCTACATTTTTTATTTAAATTGATGTGGTCTCTTGGTTTCACTGTACGGTTCTTCCCCATCTGCACTGAAATACTGATCTACCAAAATAAAATTATTATTATTATTAATAGGAAATTATATAGAACCTTGTACAGAATCAGGATTATTTAACACAGCTAAAGATATATTTATAATGGGTGGAAAAGATCCTATTTTGTTTTGAGATGAATGCATAGTGATAAGAGTTGCTGCATGGCAGTGAAAGTGAATGCTGTTAATTAAAACACAGGATAAATATCCATTTATGGTTGAGAAATGAACGCCTCTCCAGTTTCCCATCATGTTACAAAAGGAAGGTCTTGATCTGGTGAGAGAGAGAGAGAGAGAGAGAGAGAGAGAGAGAGAGAGAGAGAGAGAGAGAGAGAGAGAGAGGCTTTTTTGCTGCTGGCATTGGTCAAATGTCAGCAGCAAATATGCCTTGCCTTGACTTCCTGTTCTCAGGAAGCAGGCTCCTGGTTACCTTAGCAATCTTCTGACCTAATTCAAGTCCCTATTATGATTTAAAAAAAAAAAAAAAAAAAAAAAAAGTTCTGTCTTTTAGTTCTTACAGACAAACATCAAAGAGTCTCATCCGCTTCTCCTGCAGCCCAGTGACTTTGCTGCACACAGAGAGCCTCGTGCCAGGAGAGAACAGCCATTTCTCATCAATGCAGGGGGAAAATGGAGTCAAAATGACCTTCCACAGGGAGCTCATCTCTGTGCAGAACCACAATTTCAGATGTGCTTTGTCTGGTGCTGGAGGCAGAAGAAAGACGCCTTTTGGACAAAAGTTCTCATTCTGCTCCAAGGCTGAGGGGGTGCTGAGGAATCCTTATGAGTCCACGGGAAACAGCTGGCAAATGGTCTCTTCGGTCATTTATGAAGGTTGCATTCTCTGCTTTTTGGAATGTGTGGCCCTCTGATAAGGCTTGAGAAGGGTTATGATGGATTAAAAAGGCAATGCTAAAAATGCTGTTGTCGCTGCTGCTGCTGCTGCTGCTTGTGCAACTGGGGACAGGCCTGGTCCCAGATGTGACAGCAATGCTGATGAATACTAGTTGCTGGAAACTGCAGGAGGGGAGAGGACCCTTGTGCTTGGATCCGGATTGCTGTAACTGAGCATAAGAGCATCAGAAGAGCCTGTGGGATCGGCAGCCTGTTCTCACAAAGGCCAACCAGATGCCTCTTCTGGGAAACCAGAAACCAGGATCTGAGCCTGCGGTCTCCAGCAACTGACCATCAGAAGCAGTGCTGCCTCCAAGTAGTACATCAAGCAGCCAACCTTCTCGTGAGCTGAGGAATGTCAGTCTTGTTCTGCTCCCAACAAAGAGCACGAAGGACAGTGAGGCTGGTGGGTCATAGAATCATGGAATTATCAAGTTGGAAGAGAACCTAATGGTCATCTCTTCCAACCCCCTACAGGAATCACGACGAAAGTGTCCATGATGGAAGCGGCACCATGGACAGCTCCCAGGAAGCAGCTGCCTCCAACAAAGGCTGCAAGTGGAAGGAGACCTCTATAATGGCATAAGAAGAGTCCACTGGATCAGGCCCATGGCCTATCTGGTCCACCATTCTGCCTGAACAGTTGCCTGCAGGAAACCAGCAAGCAGGATTTGAGCACAAGAGCAGCTCTCTCCCCTCCTGTGGTTTCCAGAAACTGGTCTTCAGGATCATTGCTGCCTCCAACTGTGGAGGCAGAGCAGAGCCATCCTGGCCAGGAGCCCTTGATAGCCCTCTCCTCCTCTATGAATTTGTCTAAGGCTCTTTTAAAGCCATACATGTTGGTGGCCATCATTGCCTACTGGGGGAGGGAGTTCCACAGTTTAACTATGTGTAAAGGTAAAGGACCCCTGGATGGTTAACTCCAGTGAAAGGCAACTATGGGGTTGTCTCGCTTTCAGGCCGAGGGAGATGGCATTTGTCCACAGACAGCTTTCCAGGTTATGTGGCCAGCAGGACTAAACCGCTTCTGGCGCAATGAGACATCGTAACGGAAAGCAGAGATCACAATAATGCCATTTACCTTCCCGCTGCAGCGGTCCCTATTTATCTACTTGCACTGGCATGCTTTCGAACTGCTAGGTTGTCAGGAGCTGGGAAAGAGCAATGGGAGCTCACTCCGTCCCAGTGATTTGAACCGCTAACCTTCTGATTGGCAAGCCCAAGAGGCTCAGTGGTTTAGACCACAGCGCCACCCGCATGGCATCACATTGATACAACAACAACAACAAATTATTATTTCTATCCCGCCCAACTGGCTGGGTTTCCCCAGCCACTCTGGGCGGCTCCCAACAGAATATTAAAACAGAATAAAACATCAAACATTAAAAACTTCCCTAAACAATAAGATAAATAAGAATATCTGTAAGTTGCATATATCAACTTCTGGAAAATGCATTAAAAATACATATGCCCTCCCCCACACACAATGCTCCATGCATAGAGAGTTCACACGGTCATGTGTTAGTTTGCAAATCTTTTTATGACGAGTCGCTAATGAGAAAAGCAGACCCTGTCATTCCCAGTATGCAACCGCGCCCTCCGTTTTGTGGGGGATGTCTCCCCCCCCGCCCACGAGAGCCGCATCTGCTTGGCCTCTGCTTGCACCTGCCTCCCCCCACCCCATTTCAGAGTCATGTTTTCCGCGCCTGGAAAGACTCCATTAACATCGGCAGTATTCTGCTGGCTTATTGTACCATGAAGTGTTTCTGATTAGCAGGTAATTTGATGGAGTGAGGCATTTTAATGGGACCGGCACAGGAATGCTCATGCAAACATGATATAGAAATAGAATTTCATGAGCATCTTGCTCCCGGCACAGGTATTTTTGCTGTTCCGTCTGGAGCTGCAACACCCATTTGACTCGAGTGATACAAAGTAATTGAATTAGGAAAGGGGATTAGGGCTCTTTCAAGCGCGATCTCAGACAGAGGTTTTTTGTATTGCAATCTGTTGTGTTCCATAAATGGTTGCGAGGGCATTAATGCACGGAACCGCTTGCCTGGTGTGGGGAGAGGCAATGGAGGAGGAGGAATTCTTGGCTTCCCTGTTTACGTTTACTCTCCGCAGGTGCATCTTGAGGAGGGAGGAAGAAAACTTTCCCTGCTGCCACACTTGTTGAGGATCGCCCCCCTGTGATGATGGCAGGCAGGGTCAACGGTGTCCTTTGCAGGCGGGACGTGTTTCATGGAATTGGAATTGGAGGGTTGGAAGGGATCTCTAAGGGTCATCTAGTCCAGCCCCTGCAATGCAATAATCAGCTAAAGCAGGGGTGTCCAAACTTTTTTCAAAGAGGGCCAGATTTGATGAAGTGAACATGCATGAGGGCCAACCAAAGTTGTTGACCTTTTTTTACGGTTGAAGCATTGAAGTTGGCCACCTCATGAGAAGAGAAGACTCCCTGGAAAAGACCCTGATGTTGGGAAAGATGGAGGGCACAAGGAGAAGGGGACGACAGAGGACGAGATGGTTGGACAGTGTTCTCGAAGCTACCAACATGAGTCTGACCAAACTGCGGGAGGCAGTGGAAGACAGGAGTGCCTGGCGTGCTCTGGTCCATGGGGTCACCAAGAGTCAGACATGACTAAATGACCAAACAACAACAAACAAATTGAAGTTCTTGACCTTTTTCCAGATTCCCCCCCCCAAAGTTGTTGACCCTTTTTTAGGATTGAAATTGTCGGCCTTTTTTTTTTTCAGGATTTTCCCCCAGAGCTCCGGACCTTTTTTAAAGGATTAGTCACAGAATACTTTTCATATACCTTTTCGCTCGGATCGCAGGCAGCACAGGGGGGAAGACGAGCAGCGGGTGGGAGTGACAGGTGGCAGCGAGCCAAATGGTGGGCGGGAGAGAAGGCTGAATGCCAGCCGCCTGCGAGAGCCAGCAGACGGACGGGATACAGAGGTGGGCGCATCCAAGAGCCGGCGGGTGGACAGGACCTAGAGCCGCACACAGGGTGCCAGCGCGAGCAGGCAACCAAGAGGGATAGAGAGGAGGGCGCATGCGTGAGGTGAAAGCTGGACAGGTCCTTGAGTCGCATGGCGAGCAGCTGCAAGAGCAGACTGGCAGGTGGGTTAGCAAGCTGCAGCGAATAACCGCCTTTTAAAATGTGTTGTGGGAGGGGAATTATTGGTTTGTTTTTGTACCTATTTTTATTATGTCTTTTGTGATTTGTATATACCCATTTTATGTTGTGATCTGTGGGTGAAGGGCAGTATATATATTTAATAAATTATAGTATCAACAACAAAACATGCAGCAGAGTAAGATGTTGAGATATAGGCTGCTAGACTTTTAAAATACGCCCTTCTAAGTTCCTTGCAAAGTTTCCCACTTCCCCTAGCATGGAAAAAGTCCATGTAGGGTAGGTTAAAAATGGTTCACTAACAAACTCTTCAAAGATCCAATTCATGTGATCCAATTCATTTCCCTACAGCATCCAGAAAACACAGGTGGCAAAATACGTTCCAAAGTGGCGAAAGTGTCTAAATTATTTATATACTGTAGGAACACAAAGACGGCTTTGTAGAAAAGGCCATGAAGTCTGAGTTTGGACAACCAGCTCAGACCTTTTGACACACTGGAGTTCACATTAAAAAAAAAATTCCTTCCAGTAGCACCTTAGAGACCAATTCTAAGGGAAAGGAGAATGTGAGCCGCTTTGAGACTCCTTCGGGTAGTGATAAAGCGGGATATCAAATCCAAACTCTTCTTTTTCTTCTTCTTGCAATTCATTTTGTATCATGAGGTGGGAAGGCTTGGAATCAGAACCAGAAGACGTTTCTAGACAGTCTTCAAGAGGAGTTCAATGGAGAGCATATTGCAGTAACTTAGCCCTGAGCTTTTGAAAGGCAGATGGAGGGCATTGTCTGGGTTTGCGGCTGCCCCTGAGAACTCTTCCGTGCCAGCGCCAGTTTCCCCGCTTTTATTCAGGATCCATTCCAGATCTTCTCCTATCCACGGAAAGGATATCTCTCCTGGCGGGGGCTGTGACTTTGCCCTCCGGGGGAAAACACCTGGCACAGCTCTTTCGAAATAAACTCCCCATTTTGAGTCACTCACAGCCTTGTTTTATGACACCTTCCCTGGATGAAGTTTCATGAGTAATTGGGCAATAACCCACATGCTGCTCTGCCCAAGAGAAATGTCGATCAGAGTTTGCACACAGAGACCGACGTTTCAGGCAAAAATAAAATAAAATATGACAGGGTGTGAGATGGTGGCAGGTGGCAGCCTTCGCTCTTCACAGACATGGACCCTCCAAAGCCCTAATGGGTCACATTCCCAAAAGGATAGTTGCCACCCAAATTCCCTCTCCATGTGGGACCATTGGGCGGGGCTCGCTGTGGTTTTGCTGCCCACTGAAGGCTAACCAAATCTCAGGGGCATGGGCAAAGTAATTCTTCATGCCATAAACAGTTGGGACTATGGAACTCTCTCCCACTGGAGGCAGTGATGGCCACTGACTTGAATGGCTTGAAAGGAGAATTGGACAAATTTCTGGAGGAGAGGGCTATCGATGGCTCCTAGCCACAATGGCTATGCTCTGTCCCCACAATGTGAGGCAGAAATGCTTCTGAATCCCATTTAGAATCATAGAGTTGGAAGAGACCACAAGGGCCATCCAGTCACAAGAGCCTTTCTCCTGTGCTGGAAGCCACAGGAGGGGAGAGTGTGGCTCTTGTGCTTGATTCCTACTTATGGGTTTCCCACTGGGGCATCAGGACAGTCGATGTGAGGACTGGATCAGGGCCGGATTTAGGTTGGATGAGGCCCTCAGCTCCTGAAGGTAATGGGGCCCTTTATCTGTCCTTTGTCAACAACAAATTGTCGCTGTTTTTTTGTGTTGAATATATGCTATATGGTAATTTAGATAAGATAAGATAAGATAAGATAATTTATTGTCATTGCACAAGTACAAGCACAACGCTATACAAGTGCAACGAAATTGCATGCCCCCCGTAAAAACAGAACGAAAAAACAAAACAAAAAGCAGCACAAAACACACACACACCAAAGAAAGCCACACATACACACACATACACCCATCACAGCTCTCCAAGGTCATATTATCTGGTTACAGCATTTAAGATGGTTATAGCTCTTGGGTAGAAACTGTTCTTCAATCTATTTGTTCTTGATCTAATTGTTCTATATCTTCTACCCGAAGGCAGTGGATCTAATAGGTATCTCAAGCCATTTGCCCATGTTACCATGCAACCAGTCCATGCAGAATGTAGGCACCTTATATATAGAAAGGAGCAAACCAGTGATATTTGAGGGAGCGACTTACATCATAGGAGCCTACACAACACAAAACACGCTTCCTGTATGTAGGTTTTATTTTATTTGTTTTTTGTCTTATATTTTGGAAATGTACATCCAGTTTTTTTTCCTTTAATTTTTTTTGGGGGGTCCCCAAGAGAGTGGGGCCCTAAGCAATAGCTTGTTTAGCTTATATGTAAATCCAGCACTGGACTGGAAGCAGGATGAGATGGGCCAGTGGCCTGATCCAGCAGGCTCTTCTTATGTCCTTATGGAAGCCAGAGGAGGGGAGGGGGCTCGAATCCTGCTTGCAGCTTCCCCACAGACACCTGGGCGGCAATGCTTCCAAGTGCCGGTTGCTGGGATCCACAAATGGGGAGAACGTTCTATTGAGGTATCTGGTTGGCCTCTGGGGGAACAGGATGCTGGACTAGATGGGTCATTGGCCTGATCCAGCAGGCTCTTCTTCTGCTCTTCCTTTTTGGAGCAGACAGGTCTTCTCCTCTGACCCCACCCCTCCTCTCCCCTTGTGTCCCTGGGCTCTTTGATTTTTCGCTGGCGTTGTTATCCTGCTGACGCCCTGGGTGATAATTTGAGTCTCAGCTTGGGTGCCATGTAATTTGTATTCTTTCTCTTCGCTGCTGCTCAGCCACGCTCCGAGGTGACGCCCTCCTGACAATTTGTCTCTCCACAAACAAAGTCCCGCTGATTTGCAAAGTGACAGGCCCTCTGCATCTGCGGCGCAAAGGCGCTCTCCGGCTTGCAGAAAGGGGAAGATTAATTGGCATGCGGGGAGAGCTAATATTATAAATTGATGGGGCTTAAGCAATGCCTATCGCTTATGTCCCCCTGGTTCTCCGACACCCTTTAATGCAGATCCTCCCTTGCCCTCCTCCGCCCCCCTGATATCTTTCCAAACATGTGGCCCGATAAAGAACAGGCAGGTTGGTGCAGATGGGGGTGTCTGGATAGGACCCAGTGATGGATAGGATCCTCCAGGGGCCATTAGGAGGCCACTGCCAGCATTCGGCTGGGCTCTAAGTGTGGGGCTTTGCATGCATGTCAGCATGAGAGATCAATGACAGGAACATTATGGCTCCACTGAGAAGCACATCCCCCTCCTCCCCCCCGCCTGCCACAACAACCGCTGAAAAATGACGACCGGCGACATTTCAGTGGCAGTTTGAGCAACTGAGAATCGGAGAGTCATGCAATGGTAGAGTTGAATGGGGCCCCAAGGGGTCATCAAGTCCAACCCCGCCAGCAATGCCAGCATCATTTCTTCTGTGAGTGTGTTCTGTGCTGGACAGAATGATAATAGAGGGGGAAATAATGCATTCATTTATTTATATCCTGCCTTTCTTCTGAACCAGGACTTACACAAATTAAAGCAACACATAAAATACAGAAGGCTAATAGATAACTACAAAAATGGAAATAAACTAAAATAGGCTTTAAACAACATGAAAAACAAATCTGTCAATGTGCTGAGGATAAAAACAGCACAGCACTCTTAAAAGCCATTTCCTTTCAAAACCTATTGGTTCCCAAAGGCCTGTTGGCATAAAACGGTCTCCCCTCCCTGTTGGTGCATGGACAGCAAGGAGGGAGCCAGTCTAACTCAGGGGTCAGCAAACTAAGGCCCGGGGGGCCGGATGCAGCCCACCAGGCTTGTTAATCCGGCCTGCAAACCTTACAGACCCTGTCGTCCGCTTGGTGAGTATCCGCACTAAACCGCCATGGCACGGAGGCTTCGCCGCACGGGGACTGACTTCTGCATGGCTTTGGATTGGCTGCAGGAAGCTCCTCTGGGAGACGCCCCTTCCTTCCCACTTAGGTGGCCGCGTATGGCCAAGAGCCAAGCAGGAGGAAGCAGCCAACACCCAGGCGTAATTAAAAAGGAGGATTTATTGCAAAAACCAGCAGATAGCTCCGGATGGCTCTGACAAAGCCTCTGGCATCATTACTCAAGATGACCCTTCTGAAGACTCCTTCCGGTGTCTACAGAATATATTGAACCTACGTCTCTTACGTCTCTTGTTTTGCTTCCTGTCTAGCAGCCCTCCCATTCGTTGACTCCTTGGACTTAGAGGATCAGCTCCAATCTCTTCCTGGTCAGAGAGGCTGAGTCTATCCATGCCTATTTGTGCTTCCTGTGAGCTTTGGCTGTGTTCTAGCCTACTCTCAGCTACTGCCTTATCAGCCAGCCTGTCAAGGTCAGGAAGAGCCGAAGGCTGCAGCTGCCAGTTCTCCCCTGCCTGACTAACATCTAAGCCTCTCTGTTCTTGGCTGCTTTCTACAGTTGGCTGAAAACCTTCACTTGGAGCTGGCTCATTGCGTGTGAAGACCCCCAAGACCTCCCAAAGAAAGAGACAGTCGACTCCAATACTAGTTTAAGGTTATTGGCATAATTTTGGCCACAACTTTATTGATTACAGAATGTGAGTGGTTTGCTTAAGCACCTCCGGCAGGGCAGCACTGACAACTGGACACCAGCAGAAGTCAGTAAGGGTAAACATAATGGGGGAGCATTGGTCCTACCACAGACGCAACCTCACCCCAAAATGCTCCCAGGGGCTCTGGTGTGGCCCTAACCCCTGGAAGGGGATTGGACAAAAGCAAGGCGAGCCCCTGGATTCCTTGCAGGCATCCCCAAACTTCGGCCCGCCAGATGTTTTGGACTACAATTCCCATCATCCCTGACCACTGGTCCTGCTAGCTAGGGATCATGGGAGTTGTAGGCCAAAACATCTGGAGGGCCACAGTTTGGGGGTGCCTGCTGTACGCATGTGCATGTGTGGCTGAAAATGTGTTTTTTTTGTTTTTTGTCTTTTGTTTTTTGTGCTTTTTTGTTTTGTTTTTATGAGATGGCACCTAATTTCATTGCATTTGTACAATGTTGTACTTGTACAATGACAATAAAGAAATCTTATCTTATCTTATCTTTAACGGAATACCCTATCGCACATTGGGAGGGGCAGGTGTGACAACCTCCCCTCCACCACACCTTGAACCAATGCCTAACCGCCAAACCTTACAAAGTTGTGACGATTTGCTATGCGGCAGGTGAAACCCAAGTGGCACCAGCCAATCAGCCAAATGGGGAAATCCCTGCCAGGCCCCTGCCCCCAAAGCAGACGACCCACAGTGGCATAGCAAGGTCATAGCAAGACCCTAAATACAGGGAGGGTGGGAGGGTGATCCGGTGCACGAGGCGCTAAGAGGTCCCCTGGCTGCAAATTCTCTCAACCCCATTGGCCAGAATTCCCCCAGCAACCGAGGGACACAATTGGGTTGTTGTGGCTATCCAAACAATCCCACCCACACAATCGGTCAGGTCAGTCTTAGTGATCCCAGTGCAACGCATGCCCTCCGTGAAGAGGACACGATTTCCTGACACCGGGTCAAGATGGTTTGAGTAAATTACACAGATCCTGGCCCAACTGCACTGGCTGCCAACTAGCTTCCAGGCCCAATTCAAAGTGCTGGTTTTGACCTCTGAAGCCTTCAATGGCTCAGGACCACAAGACCTCAAAGACAGTCTCTCCATATGAACCCTGCAATCATCCTCTGAGCCCCTTCTCCATGTGCTTCCTCCATGCGAGGTCCAGAGGGTGGCAACACGAGAACGGGGCCTTTTCTGTGGTGGCTCCGCATTTATGGCATGCTCTCCCCAGGGAGAATCGCCTGGTGCCTTTATGCACCAGGCAAAAACATTTCTATATTACCAGGCCTTTGACTAATTAAACAGTAAAGGAGGGGTATTGCTTTGTTTGTTACTATGTAATGTATTTTTGTGTTATTTTACTGTAAACCACCCTGTGATCCTTGGATGAAGGGAGGCATATAAATCTAATTAATAAATGGATAAAATGAAAGCTAAGGCTCCATGGATTGTGGATAAGCGTGTTTAGTTAACAGTCTTAACCTGACTTCCCTCAGAAGAAAACATCATTCGAAGAGCTTCCTCCCCCCTCTTCTTCCCAACACATTTCAGTCTCCCTCTTCCAGATATAGAGGAACCAAACAATCAAGTTTGCTGCAATGCATCCGGGAATTGCTGGGGACCTTTCAATCATCTCTGTGCTGCAGGAAGATAAATTGCAATGATAAGATGCCTTTGGTGACCCGCAGTCTGGGGTTTTCCGTTTCGAAGCAGCGATCTTGTTGATAAAACAACAGAGAACAAAGTTTTTTCCAACATATTCAAGAGGGAAAACAATGGGAACATTGCTTACTCC
Source organism: Darevskia nairensis (assembly GCA_034642065.1). NCBI lineage: Eukaryota > Metazoa > Chordata > Lepidosauria > Squamata > Lacertidae > Darevskia > Darevskia nairensis. The sequence goes on from JAWWNI010000310.1 coordinate 800,778, forward strand.
TTAATTTTAATGTTGTAATGAATGTGGGGGAAATTAAAAGGCTTTTATCCATCTATCTCACTGCTTGATTCCTGGGGATTCCTTCCACAACTTTTCAAAACTAGCAGCTCAGCTGAAGCTTGTGACATTTAAATATTTATTAATTGTGAAATAATGCATGTTCTATGATGTAGGGATAGGATTTAGACAAACTGTGTAAAAATTCCCCGTATTTTAGGGGGTTGGACTAGATGACCCTCGGGTTCTCTTCCAGCTCTGGGCTTCTAGGATTATTATTAGTGTGATTAATTACTTGCCCTTCACCCTAAAATCCCAGGATGGGTTACAACATTAAAACACAATCTTAAAAACAGTTTAAAACAACTCAAGTAGCATGCATTGCTCAGAACTTATCAGCAGTATGGAAGGTTTGGGGATTTAGACACTTTCATGAAGTTGAACTGGAAGAGAACATGCAATTTATGCTATGTAAATTATGTTTTTAATGTTGTACGCTGCCCTGGGATCTTCAGATAAAGGGTGGTACATAAGTTGAATAATTAAAAACAAACAAACAACAATTTATTTATTTATTTTGGTGTTTATACCCCGCCTTTTATAGATGGTTCTCCCCTTTGCTGTTTCATCCTCACAACAACCCTGTGAGGTAGGCTAGGTTGAGAAACAGTGACAGGAGCCCAATGTCCCTGGCGATGTTCATGGCCAAGTGGTCTCTTCATCTGACACTTGTAACGGCTGCTTCCTTGTTCCAGCAGCAAATGATTCCATTTAATTATAACCATTTCCACACACACATTCCAAATCCTGCTTGCTGCCTTCCCACAAGCAACTCTTCAGCCACTGGGAGAACAGGAGGCTGGGCTAGATGGGCCATTGAGGTTATTACTGCAACTTCTCCCATCATCCCTGCCCATTGTCCTGCTGGCTGGAGCAGACACCAGTCAAATGCCAACAATCTCTGAAGCTATCAAGTTGGGCATCCTTGGGCAAGATCCCCACTGGGTCCTGACAAGGAATTCCTATTATCAGTTTATTAGGAATCACCTTTCTTGCAACTTGAAGCCATTGGTTTGAGTCCTCCCCTCCAGAGCAGCAGAAAACAAGCTTGTTCCCTCTTCCATGTGGCAGCCCTTGAGATATTTGAAGATGGCAATCATATCTCCCCTCAGTGTCCTCTTTTCCAGTCTGTGTAAGCATGTGTTGAAAGCTCTCTCAGACTCTCCAGACACTGTCCTGAAATGCATTACTGAATAAAGTCTGACTGATTGGGGATGTGGTACATGCCCTCCCTCCCAAGGGGAAATTTGAACCTGAATTTTCCCCCACGGTCCACCCACACTCTCCCGTGGAATCTCTGCCTGCAGCTGCCAACCTCCCTCTTAGCAGCCTGGGAAATGTGCATCTCCAACTTTTGTGTGCCCATTTACTTAAGTCCCCTCTATAAAAGTCTTCATCTTTGATCTTTAGCTCGAGATCCAGCAGTTGCTCACGTGGAACCACCGTATACGATTGCCAGCTTCCTCCGCTCCACTGCCCGTCTCTTTAAACTTCTAAGGCCTTTCTGGTGACATTCACTTGAAGAGCCCTGAATGTGAAGTTTGAAGTTCAGAGGAAGATGCAATCTTTCTAAGCCACTGGCTCATGAAGTGATAACGAAGGCAAAGATGGGAAGTTGACTAGATTATCAAAATCCCATCTAGGCGACGGAATATTAACACCCAAATATCTGTAGTTTGTTTAATGTTTGGCGTCGGTCCTCTTTTTTCTCCAAAGAAGTCTTTGCACAGCTCATTAGCATCTCCAGTTCAGGAAATAATGGCCTCAGATATCGGCTTGTGTTTCTAAGGATGCAACATGGATGAAAAATAGGTTTGCTTTGGGTCTAATAAGCTGTTGGTCGCTGTAGGCGGTCTCAAAGCATCTTTCAGATGAATTCATTAATCTCTCTCTCTCTCTCTCTCTCTCACACACACACACACAGACATGCACACACGTCTCTTTCAGACGCTATCTGCAATATCCGTTCACAAACACTGATAATATTTGCACTTCCTATGGAGCTGTTTTCCAGAACGTTAACTGAGGCGCAGGGCTGCTTCAGGAAAGGCACTGCTGGCAAGAGGTCTTGCCAGAGAAGAAATCAAGGACTGGAGGGAGAAGGTCCTCAGCAAAGCCACTCAGGGGGTTGTGAGAGAAAACTTCCTTCGGGGTTTCACTATGGAGCCTTACACCAAACTCCCAGTTTATTCAGTAATGCTTTACAGGGCAGTGTCCAGACAGTCTATGAAAATAAAATATACTCAGAGTTGAGTGTTGATTTTATGCTCTTTATTTCAGCTCATGGTAAACAGTGAGTGAGTGATTTCTCCCAAAAACCTCTGGCTATATATACATTATTTACACAATGGGTCCCATGTGATTGGTTGATTCAATTCCCCTCCTGAAGCCTGATTGGGCTGCTCCTGCAGGCCAATCAGGTTGCAAATTTACTTCCTCCTGGAGCCTGATTGGGTGGCTCCTGCAGACCAATCAGGTTGCTGCCTTCTAGGATCCTACCTGCCTGTTAGTACATAACAGAAAGCATTCCCATTGTTGCACACACTACATAAGAAAAAAATAGAATCTATACATTTCTTTGCAATGGAGTTGGAGACCAGAAGATTCTTAGTGCCTCAGAAGGAGGAGGGAAATACGAAATGGGCTCCATATGGATACTTCTGTGCACCTTAAGGCTTCCACCTCCCAGATCGAATCTGAAAGAAATAAAGATGTCTCCGGGGCTAGAGGGACATTTTTGGTTGCTTGGCCACAAACAACCCTGAAGAAAGGGCTTGCGCTGATTGAAGATCTGCTGACTGCCTCTGCGAGTTACAACAATACAAACACAACACGTACGCTCATAGTTAGTAGAAAATATATAATAGAATAATGATGTCGTTCAAATTATAGGAGTAAGCCAATCAAAGTTCATATATACAATATAACAGAGTGATAGCGAGGACCGTCAAGCCGTGTGTTCGAGACAGATGTCTAAGGACAGTCTCACAACAGTCTTTCAAAAGCATCAACAGAAGACGACTCAAAAGTTTCAAAAGTAAAGTCTCTCAACAGTTTTTCAAAAATTCCAATGGAAGACATCTCAAAAGCCTCCAAAGGACAGTGTCTCCAGAATGATGCTACTGTTTCGTAATAGTCTTCATCAGCCGATATTTTTCAACAGAATATGTAAGTAAGATTCATGCTAAGGATCAGTGCTCACTAGATAGCCCACTGGCAGTACTGGCACACATTGTTGGGGTGTGTACTTGTGTGTGTGTTGCATTCACTCATTGTGTTGGATTCTGCCACCATGATTCCAGGAATGCTTCCATTGTGCTCGCTCCCAACCAGCACTTATGTATTTGCATTCTCAAAAAGATCCAGTGTGTTGAATGGCACAGAACGGCGGCTGTCCTGTTCAGTTGGCTGTGCTTCAACCACTACCATGCCGAGCAAGGTTTTGTTTTTTTACCCCAAGAGTATATCCATCACTCCTGAAGGTCAGGCACAGACTAAAGGTTTGCAAAACATGCAGCATTTATCAACACACATCAATATAATGCAGGCAAGTAGATCAAGCACTTGACCTTCTCGTGAGCTGAGGAATGTCAGTCTTGTTCTGCTCCCAACAAACATGAGGGACAGTGAGGCTGGTGGATCATAGAAACACAGAATTATCAAGTTGGAAGAGAATCTAATGGTCATCTTTTCCAACCCCCTACAGGAATCAAGACGAAAGTGTCCATGATGGAACCAGCACCATGGACAGCTCCCAGGAAGCACCATGGACAGCTCCAACGAAGGCTGCAAGTGGAAGGAGACCTCTATAATGGCATAAGAAGAGTCCACTGGATCAGGCCCACGACCTATCTGGTCCACCATTCTGCCTGAACAGTTGCCTGTGGGAAACAAGCAAGCAGGATTTGAGCACAAGAGCAGCTCTCTGTGGTTTCCAGAAACTGGTCTTCAGAATCATTGCTGCCTCTCCTCCTCCATGAATTCATCCAATCTTAATTTAAAGCCATCCAAGGGCATCCTTGCTTCCTGTGGCAGTGGGTTTCACCCCTTAATTATATGGATGATATAGGCAAACAGTCATGCCATGAGACATATGCAGTGCTGGATTCCATAAAGGACAAAAGCTACACCCGGTCCTGATGGGGCCTTTCGGTATGTCGGCCTGATGCTGCAAGCAGCTTTCTGGCGGTCTCCTCCATGTGTCCATGAAGTATCTTTTCCCCGAAGTGCCACTGTGCATAATTGCCAAGTAACTGCTGCAAATGGCTCCCTGCCTACAGGAAATATCCGTGAATTGACAGCATTGTTTGCAGGGAACCTGATAAATGAGGCTCGAGAAATGGAAGGCAACTGCTCATAATATGTTCCAATTGCCGCTCCTGCTTTGCCTCCACAAAAGAGGCCTTTTGATAGTCAAAATGGGGGAGGGGCAGGAGCAGGAGGCAGAGGCTCCTGCGGGGAACCTGCATTAAGAGAAAGGCACCTGGAAGCAAACGAAAGGGGATTTGACAAGCATCCAGCATTCTGAGATGCAAGGAGATTAACAGGGAGACGGGCACTGGGCCAAAGGCGTCCCCAGCCTTTCAGGTGGACTTTGCCTTGCAGAGGATGAGAAAAGACTCCCAGGGATTGAGAACCTTCTGTGCACATCCGGCTGGGTCACAGGAACGGGGGATTTTGCAATGCTCACAGCAGACACAACGCTGGGGGCTATTACGTGCGCATGTGCAACAACGTCCGTGACCCCCACCTTGCGCCACAAAGGAAGGACAAGGCAGCTTCCATTGAAAATGATGCAACAGTGGAAACCGGGATGGATTGGGAAGGGAAGGGAGGGAAAGAACTGAGGGGGGGGGGAGGAAACAGGTAGAAAAGTTGGGGTGAGGAGGAAAAAGAGACAATCTGAATCAGAAAACGCCACCGACAAACTCATTGTAATGTTCAGAGAACTAGACAAAGAGTGTGTTAAATGGGCTTGGGGGGCGGGGAGAAGTTGTGTAGAATTGTCTCCCCTCCCCAGCACAATGATTGGAGAGAAGGAGGGGTGGGGAGAGATTCTAGCCTTTGATTGGAAGCTAGAGCTGTCCATGAGCAAACTCCAGATGCAGATCCCCTCCTCCCCACACTGCCATTTCCCTCATATGCTGCCATTCACATTTCTCCTATCATCTTGAAGATGCACCATCTGGCTTAGAGACAGCAACCTCTGAAGAATCTGGAAGGAGGAGGCAAGAAAGGAGATTCCGACTCAACATCAAAAGAACTTTCTGGCAGTAAGAGCTGCTTGACAGTGGAACGGATTCCCTCGGAAAGCTGTGGACTCTCCTTTCTTGGAGGTTTTTAAGCAGAGGATGGATGGTCACCTGTCCTGAATGCTTTAGCTGAGATTCCTGCATTGCAGGGGGCTGGACTAGATGATCCTTGGGGACCCCTTCCGACTCTACGATTCTATGATTCTTATGTCAGTGGCTCCAAGGAGTATCTAATGGAGACATTGGCAACACCAACAGAAATCACTGAGGTTTCCCTCTTCCTCAAAACATTCCAGTTCCGTTTTCATTTGGTAAAGTACATGCATTAAATAATTCACCAGCCTGGCTTTGAGCAACTCTCCCAGAAAACCACAGAGGGAGGCTGCTAAATATGCAGCCTCTCTCAGCAATCCAGCTTTGCCAGAAAATATGGCCCCATTTCCCTCTGATAATACCCCCTGGACTGGCTAAGAGCAGGGGGTTCAACAGCAGAGCAAACCACCCCCCAATGGCCAGGGATCATGAATGTTTGCAAGCTGTGGGGCCATTTGGATGGAGCCCTGAGTTTGGCTGTGGGGTCACAAAGAGTCGGACACGACTAAACGACAACAACAAGCAGAGTCACCCTTCAAAGGGGAAGGAGTCAGAGGAGAAAGGGAAGGGGGGAGTCTTGGGAGGGTCTTGGAAGCACCCGGGCGATAAAATAAATACAAATCTGTCAGCAGTTTACAGAGCAAACAATAAAAATGCAACAACATTCCATAAAAATTCTTGAAAACGAGATTGAAAATGATAAAGAGAAAATGAAACTATATGTCACGAATAAAACTGAGCAGTATACAAAATAAAAATGAAGAGTCAGAATTCAGAAAAGCTGGGGCAAACATGCCATTTTTAAAGGGGCATGGAAAGGTCAGCGCTGTCTCCGCCTAAGAAATCACCCAAGGGAAGGCTTTTCAAAAGGTGGGTGTTCTGGCCAAGAAGACCAAGTGAGAATCTGCTAAGAAGAAGTTAGGACTGATGTTTTGGAAGAGGAAGAAGGTGAAGTCAGAGAGTGGTAGGGGAGGAAGAGAGAGGAAGAGGGGAAGAAGAGGAGGAATGAGGAAGGATGGAGGAGAAGGCGGCGGAGGAAGAAGAAGGAGAAGAAGAGGAAGAGGAGGAAGAGGAGGAGGAGGGAAGAGGAAGAAGGAAATAGAAGATGAAGAAGAAAGGAAGATGAAGAAGAAGAGAGAGGAAGGAGCAGGAAGGAGAACAAAACAGAAAAGTGCAAGAGCAAGGCATCGTTACTGGCATTCTCATTGAAATATTTTATGTTCCTCCGAGCCCTGTAAATTTAACAATGGGGAAACACCCACACAAGGGAGAGGCAACCCAGGCTATATAGTGGAGCCAATTCCATTCACAAATATTATTCTCTCTCTTGATTAATTATTGCTGTGTGAGAGAGAAATGACCTCTATGATCCGATTTCCCATCGCCTTTTTCTGACGCCATTCTGCAAGCGAGGATGCCAGCATCTCTGCTCCCAGGCTTCTTACAGACTCTGCTGATTAGGGACCGCCATATATTTGATGCTGAGAAGAGAGATTGCTCTCTCTGACCTTCAGAAAACAGCTCACCTCCTTTCATGGCTGACTGTAATAGCGAATCATTATTTCTGGTAAACATGAATGGGGTTTAGTGGCACCCAGACTTCTGGAATCCCACACTTAAGAGATAAAATGCAATCTAGGGGAAAGCGAAGTGCGCATCTCACAAATTAATGGGTCTGTCAGGAGAAATTTGCAGGAAAAGAACAGCAAAATCATAACCCAAAGCAGATTTCTAACAGTAAAATTGAGTTTTCCCTCCTAAGGCATTTGGAACCTGCCTTTTGGACTGTGGTTACTAATTCCTAAACAAGCAAAGCCACAAACAACCTCAGGAATATATCATCATCGCTTTCAGTTTATATCCAACCTATCCTGCCAAGAGAGTCCATGACAGAAAACACATAATTAAAAGAACACAATTAAAAACATCACTTTAAAAGAAGCAGCTTATAAACATTCTAAATACAGCTTAAAGGCGAATCTCATACTCTCAATCAATGATGTCGGGATTGCCAGGAACACCACCGTTCAGCTGCCAAAAGCCCTGGGGGAAACAGGAATGCTTTGAAATGCCAATAAGAAGCCAAGGAGAGCATCTGCTGGATCCGGCCAAGGGCCCACCTGGTCCAACCTCCTGTTCTCACAGGGGCCAAACAGTTGCTCCAATAGGAGACCAGCAAGCAGGATCCAAGCACCAGAGCAGCCCTCTGCCCTCCTGCGGTTTCCAGAAACTGATATCTAGAAGCATTGCTACCTCTGAGGGTGGAGGGCAAAGCACAGCCATCCTGGCTCATAGACATCGATGGCACTGAGAAGACAAGGCCAGCTTGATTCCTGCAGCTGTGCAGAGCAGGACCTGAACAAATGCAATCAAGCGGCAAGAACTCAACATTTCAGACTGTAAGGGTTATCAGGCAGTGGAACAGACTCCCGAGGCTGGATGGCCACCTGTCCTGCTTGAGTTAAGATTCTTGCATTGCAGGGGGTTGGGCTAGAAGACCCCCGGGCGTCCCTTCCAAGTCTACAATTCTACGATTCTGTCATTCATTTGAGGTTTTTAAGCAATAGGGGTTGGATGGCCGTCTCTCAGGGATACAGTCATACCTCTGGTTACGTTCACTGCGGGTTGCGTTCGTCACAGGATACGAACTCGCCGAACCCGGAAGTACCGGAACGGGTTACTTCCAGGTTCGGGTTACTTCCAGGTTCGGCGCTTTGTGCATGCGCAAAAGCGCTAAATTGTGCTTCACGCATGCACGGAAGTGCTGAATCGCATGGCGCACATGCACAGATTCAGCGCTTCAGGTTGCGCTCTTTTCATGCTGTGAATGGGCCTCCAGAACAGATCCCGTTTGCAACCAGAGGTACCACTGTACTTGAGTTGCAATGCCTGCAATTTCAGTAGGTTGGACTAGATGGGTCTTGGCTTTCTACGATTCTATCATTCATTGGAAGTTTTTCAACATGGGTTGAGTGTCCATCTGTCAGGGATTCTTTTGATGTGATTGCAGGGGGTTAGATTGGGTGACCCCTGAGGTCCCTCTCACCTCTGCAACCCCATGATTCTAAGGTGCTCTTACCTTTTCTCTGCTTGCAAGTGAATCCAGCACAAGGCCACCCTTTGGCACATCACTTGGGAAGACAGGCGAACTACTGGTAATACCAGTGTACTGGAAGAAGAAAAGATCACCAGTGTCAAAGCAATGATTCTTCAACATCAACTTTGTTGGACTGGCTGTGCTGTGCTGATGCCTGATGTTCGTCTTCCAAAGCAACTACTCTATTCCGAACTTAAAAAAGGAAAGTGTAATGCTGGTGGTCAACAAAAGGGATTCAAAGTCTGTCTCAAGGCAGATCTAAAAAAATGTAGTATCAACACCGACAACTGGGAAACACTGGCCTTCAAGCGCTCCAGTTGGAGAACAGACTTTGCCAAAGGTGTCCTGGACTTTGAAGACGCTCGAACTCAGAATAATAATAATAATAATAATAATAATAATAATAATAATAATTTATTACTTATACCCCGCCCATCTGGCTAGGTTTCCCCAGCCACTCTGGGCGGCTTCCAACAGAACATTAAAATACAATAATCTATTCAACATTAAAATCTTCCCTAAACAGGGCTGCCTTCAGATGTCCTCTAAAAGTCTGGTAGTCATTGTTCTCTTTGACATCTGAAGGGAGGGTGTTCCACAGGGTGGGTGCCACTACTGAGAAGGCACCCGAGAAGGATGCAAGGAAGAAACATGTTAAGAGGAAGGCACGCTTGGCAAACCCTCACCGGGATCAACTCCCGCCCAGAAACCAATGTCCCCCCTGTGGAAGGACGTGTGGATCCAGAATTGGCCTCCACAGTCACTTACGGACTCATTGTTAAAACCATGTTCATGGAAGTCAATCTTACTCGGCTATGAGAAGAAGAAGAAGAAGAAGAAGGTGTGGGCTGCCCTGCCTCCCATGCCTCCTCCTCTGGGGCCAGCCAGCAAGACCCACGGATGGCCTCTTCTTTCATGGGTTTCCAACCCACAGCTGATCTGCTGCAGCCTGGGCTTGTGTTTGTGTGTGTTTGGTACCAGCCTGGCTGTGGCAGGAGGAAGCCTTTGATGCGGGAGGGATTGTTCTGCAATGCTGCTCCTTCTAATGAGCAGGCTGCCACGAGGATTCCCGCCAGTCAGCAGGCCTCTTTCGGAGCACCAGCCCACCCCCCTCGTCCCTCCCCCACCCTCCTCCGCAAAAACCAGCCCTGGTCCCTGGCTGACAGCAGCAAATCAACTTCAAATAGTGAGGGGAAGTAATAAAGGCTGCTTACAGGTGGCTGGGAGAAAACATCACAGATGGTTCCCAAAGCTCCTCGGGGATCACGGGATTGTTTATCGGGTTGATTTGCATTAACTTAAAAAGGCCTTATTAAATTCAAAGTTTTCGTCTCCACAGAAGCAGGGAAGGAGTGTCAGTCTGCAGAAGGAGCTCTTGTTAAGAAGGTGCCAGAAGCAGATTTCTCAGAGTGAGTCTTCCACCAGCCAGGCGGCCTTCTCTGGTAGCCAACTGAACCTTTCACCTTGGAGAGCAGCGGAGGTGACTCCATCTTCTTAATGAGGATCTGGACGAGATGGAGGGGGGCCAGAGGAGGCGGACCAGCCAGATCAGAGAATTGCAGAGTTGGACGGGATCCCAAGGCTGGTCGGGTCCAACCCCTTTCAATGCATCCCTCAGCCATTCCTCAAGCGTCTGAGAAATCGTTGAAGGAGTTGGGCATGTTTCATAGCATCATAGAGTTGTCGAATTGAAAGGGACCAAAAAGGTTTAGCCCAGAGAAGAGGAGACTGAAAGGAGATATGAGAGCCACCTTCAAATACCTGAAGAGTTGTCCCATGTAAGATGGAGCAAGCTGGTTTTCTGTTTTGGCTCCAGAGGGGAGAACCCAAACCCCTGAAATCAAATGGCAAGAAGGGAGATTCCAACGAAACATTAGGAAGTGCTTTCTCCCCCCCCCCTTTTAGAGTATATGATTTATTTCCTTGTTCACTAATTTTGTTGAAACAAAATAAAAAAAATCCTTCCAGTAGCACTTTAGAGACCAGCTAAGTTTGTTCTTGGTATGAGCTTGAAGAAGTGTGCATGCACACTTCTTCAGATACACTGAAACAGAAGTCACCAGACCCTTATATATAGTGAGAGGGTGGGAGGGGTATTACTCAGAGGGACGGTGGGAATGTGTGATTGGCTGATAGGTGTGGTAAACCTGTTAACGACTGCATGATAAAGCTATTTTTAGCCATCTCACCCATTGCTTTTTCCTGTAAGACCAATTGCAGTCGCTCATGCCAAGAACAAACTTAGTTGGTCTCTAAGGTGCTACTGGAAGGAATTTTTTTATTTTGTTTTGACTACGGCCGACCAACACGGCTACCTACCTATAACTAGTCATCAACAGGTTTACCACACCTATCAGCCTATCACCCTTCTGAGTAATACCCCTCCCCACCCTCTCCCTATATATAAGGGTCTGGTGACTTCTGTTTCAGTGTATCTGAAGAAGTGTGCATGCACATGAAAGCTCATACCAAGAACAAACTTACCGGTAGTTGGTCTCTAAGGTGCTACTGGAAGGATTTTTTTAATTTTGTTTTGACTATGGCAAACCAACATGGCTACCTACCTGTAACTGTAACTATTTTTGTTATTTAGCTCACCTTGTTATTTAGCTCCTCTCTCTCTCTCTCTCTCTCACACACACACACACACACACACACACACACACTTTTTAATAAAAAATAATAATTAATGTTATTAATCTAGATTGAGAGCGGTTTGTCTGTAGAACAGACTCCCCCAGAAAGTGGTGGACTCTCCTTCGTTGGGCATTTTTTTAATGGAGGTTGGATGGCCACCTGTCAGGGATTATTGAGCTGCGATTCCTGCATTGCAGGGGGTTGGACTAGATGACCCTTGGGACCCCTTCCAACTCTATCATTATATGATTTTATGATTCCAGCACATCAGAGGCATTCACTTTCTCTAATTTACTGCAGCTTCAACATCCATCCTTTTCTTAATGAAAATTATTATCTTCATCCGCAAACGAGTGTGCTTTGCTAATAGAGCTCAGGATATAATGCAATGCTGCTGGAAATTCAGGACCGAAATTGCCGAACTGCATTGAATGACTGAGTGTCATCTGAACTGCTTGTCATCCAGCCCAACTTTGGGTACAAAATTATTCCACCTAATTGCTTGTTCACACTTTCTTGCCAGATCTCTAGACAAAGAATTGGGGGCATGGAACAATCCCTGATTAAGGATCTGCGTTCTCCCTGGAGTTGTTTTTTTTGCAAAGTCTCTTCCTTGTAGCGTGAGAGAACAAACTCAGCAAAATTGCTCAGGATTCATGCTAGTGTTTCTGCCGTCCCTACAGGCCAAGATGCCCCTTCCACACCTCCCGTCAGGACACTCTTCTCAACATTTTAGTCATTTCTTGCATGTTCATCCCACCTGCTCCTCCAAGGAGCTCAATAGAATTGTAGATCTGGAAGGAACCACCAGCGTCTTCCAATCCAACCCACTGCAAGGCAGAAATATTTTGCCCAACGTGGGGCTTGAGCCCACAACTCTTTACGTAGTGCAGAGTTCAACTGTGGAACTCCCTCCCGCAGGAGACAGGGATGGCCACCAATCTGGATGGCTTTGAAAGAAGATTGGAGAAATTCATGGAGGAGGAGAGGGCTATCAATGGCTCCTAGCCAGGATGGCTGCGCTCTGCCTGCACAGTCGGGGGCAGAACTGTTTCTGATCATGAGATTCTGGAAACCACAGGAGGGGAGACTTGCTCTTGCGCTCAAATCCCGTTTTCTGGTTTCCCATTGGGTCATCTGGTTGGACGCTGTGAGAACAGGAGGCTGGATCAGATGGGCCATGGAGTCAACACCTGAAGAAATACCTGAAAAATGAGAAATCAATTTGTGGGATAAAGCATGCAAAAATCTACGAAACCTGTGGAAATCCATGAGGGGTTTGTATTCAGGGATGTGGATTCTTCTGTGATTTTTCTCCTGACCCACAAGCACATGATGGAAGAAATAGGCCATTATTTCCCGTCTCAAAAGTTTTAAGTGAGTTAGCCACCGATAGCCAAATTAATAGAGTGTATATTTCCCTTCTGAATTCATTTCTGTTCTCCCTTTTCCCTCAATCCGAATGGAACATTCTTGGCGAGCAAGGGGTCACGTCTGTGATCAAGAGCAGCCAGTGAGCCAGACACAGTGGGCAGCCCCACCCAGGACCCTGAAGAGAGATGACTGCCAGTCAGAGCAGGCAGTATGGGGCAAAGAAGGACTGCTGCTCTGACCCAGAGGAAGGCGGTTTCCAGCTTTGCCAGAAGAAACTGTTCTCCGTGTGAACACGACAACCTAACAAGTTAATTATTGCTAGGATACAGTAATGAGGAGAGGAGAGCGCAGGGCCTCCAAACAGAGCTAAGTAGTTTGCTGAGACAGTAAAGGACATCTTGCAAAAGGAACTAATTAACCTGAACAGACAGAAAGGAGCGCAGCTGGGAGGACACAGGGAAGTGTTCCTGACCTGAGGCAGCTTGTAAGAACATAAGAAGCGCTTGGTGGCTCAGGCTGGTGGCCGCCTAGTTCAGCATCCTCTTCTCACAGCAGCCAACCAGATGCTTGTGGGAAACCTGCAGGATTCAAGCGCAAAGGCAACACTCTCCCCTCCTGCCGTTTCCAGCAGCTGAGATTTAGAAGCATGGCTGTCTCCAATTGTGGAGGCAGAGCAGGGCCACTGTGGTCCATAACCATCAATGGCCATCTCCTTCTCAAAATATTTTTCTCATCCTCTTTCAACCTCAATGAAGTCTGCTCCAAGGGACGTGGGTGGCGCTGTGGGTTAAACCACAGAGCCTAGGGCTTGCCAATCAGAAGGTTGGCAGTTCGAATCACTACGACAGGGTGAGCTCCCATTGCTCAGTCCCAGCTCCTGCCAACCTAGCAGTTCGAAAGCACACCAGCGCGAGCAGATAAATAGGTACCGCTCCGGCGGGAAGGTAAATGGTGTTTCCGTGCTCTGCTCTGGTTCTGCAGAAGCGGCTTAGTCCTGTTGGCCACATGACCCAGAAGCTGTACGCTGGCTCCCTTGGCCAATAAAGCGAGATGAGCGCCGCAACCCCAGAGTCGTCTGCGACTGGACCTAACGGTCAGGGGTCCCTTTACCTTTACCTTTAAGTCTGCTCCACATTTTTTAGGCACAGCTCTGGACTTTCCAGACCACTTTCCCTATGACAACCTGGTGTTTGTAGCTGAATTGTGTGGGATGTGATATGTAAGTAGCAGTCAAGTGCAACATTCCTTGTTTTCCTAGAGTGGACATGCGGGGGGAATGTTTGGTCCAGCCAGTCGAATACTTCCTGTTTCCTCCTGGCTGGGACTTACTTCCTTTGCATGTGACTAGAGGTGGGCGTGACCTTACCTGTCCTGGTAACAAAAGGAACAAGGCATGCAGCACTTTCTCTCTGTTTTTGACTTCCTCCATCATTGGAGCAGTTTTTAGCTAGAGATGCTCTGTTGGCTTCCAGCAAACAGAGGACATTGGGATTATCCCCATATGGGATAGCTCCACATGTATATATCTTGTAATTAAGTCTGCCTTCAGGAATCCAACTGTGAACTGAATGTGAGTAAACTTCTTTTATATACTTTACACAAGATTGTGGTGTGTATATTCTTTTAAGAGGGATATAAGGGAACTTACCAGGAACCTGGGACCCAGGTGGTGCTGTGGGTTAAACCACAGAGCCTAGGTCTTGCTGATCAGAAGGTTGGTGGTTTGAATCCCCGCAACGGGGTGAGCTCCTGTTGCTCGGTCCCAGCTCCTGCCAACCTAGCAGTTCGAAAGCACGTCAAAGTGCCAGTAGATAAATAGGTACCACTCTGGCGGGAAGGTAAATGGCGTTTCCGTGCGCTGCTCTGGTTCGCCAGAAGCGGCTTTGTCATGCTGGCCTCATGACCCGGAAGCTGTATGCCGGCTCTCGGCCAATAAAGCAAGATGAGTGCCACAACCCCAGAGTCGGACACGACTGGACCTAATGGTCAGGGGTCCCTTTACCTTTACTTTACCAGGAACCTAATAGTGAGAGGCTTACACAAGCCTGCAACCAGTTATCTGCTGTGCATTTAAAAGGGGAATGTAAAACTCTGCTAAGTAAAGGAACTTGCTAGCACAAGTTAGGAAGGATATTAATAAACAATATATCCTCCCCTGCCTCCCTGAACATTCCCACAAATTGGAGCAAAACTCCACAGAAACACCAAATTTCTGTTTGTTCCGATTATGTGTTAAAGAGCGGGTTTTCCTTGCGAAAATGGCAGGGCAAAGAAAAAGACATTTCTCTGACACAGAGCAAGAAAGCTCAGACCTGTGGCTAGAGAGCATGGGGCAAGAGGTAAGTGTGGATAAGTCCTTATTGACCTTTTTTAAAGCCAAGGAGGCCAACATATTGCATCCTTTCTCCTTCCCCTTCATCCTTGGGAGGGCCATCTGCTAGGGACTCCTTAGCTGTGATTCCTGCATTGCAGGGGGTTGGACAACAGGACCCTTGGGAGTCCCTGTTAACTCAGGGATGAAGCAAGAGGTCCAGAAAAGCTCCTAGGCTTTTGGTCTTAGCAGGCTCCCCCATCATCCTGCAGAAATTAGCATGAGCCTTTCCCATGCAAGGCCTTTTTGCTTGAACTGCAGCTGCCGAGCCCTCGCTCGTTATGAGGGGGTTATGTGCGCATGAGCACACTGCCTCGCTCAGGAGGAATCCATCCGAGATGATGATCAGCCTGGCTCTGCGCTCATAACCAGGAACCCAGGCGCCACCCAGAAGCGTTCTTTCGAATGCCTGCAAGCGCAAACCACTCGCAGAGGTCAACACGACAAAAGGGCACTGGCGGGAACTCCTCTCTCTCACTCATCACTCTCTATGGATTTCCTTTATAAGTAGAAATGTCACTACAGACCAAGTGTGCCTATTGGTCTTTCTCAGTGACTGCAGAGGTGCAAAGAGGCAAGCTGGAAGGAGCGCAAGTTTGAACCTGTGGCTTAGGGGCGGGTTAATGTAAAATAGGGGCAGGTTAATGTAATGTCCGGCACCTCTCACGGTGCGCACAAGGGATTTCCTCAAAAAACCACCAAGTGTAAGAAACAGATCATCAAATTTGCAGGTGCTGCCAAACTGGGAAGGGTAGCCAATACAGAATCAGGAGCCAAGCTGACCTTAACAGATTGGAAAACGGGGCCAAAATTAACAAAAGGAATCTTAGTAGGGACAAACGAAAGGTTCTACACTGCGGCAGGAAGAACCAGCTGCACATATATAAGTTGGGGGACACCTGACTTGCTGGTAGTACATGGGGAAAGGATCTAGGGGTCTTGGTGGACCACAAGCTTAACAGTGTTGGAGAAATGCCCTGGGGAGAGATGGCAGACTCCCCAAGTCTTCGGAGCGTCTTCCTTGGCTCTCTCTGGCTGGCATTTCCCCTTCAGTCCAGAGTGCCGGTAATATACGACCCTTCTCTCCTGAAAAGAGCACACACTTGTTCTTGCATTCCTCAGCAAGAAGAAAGACTCATCTGTAGTGCTAAAACTACTTTCATTTACAGTCTTTATACAAAGCCTTCAGAATCATGTCTGTGTTCTATGAACACCAGTACAGAACTGCGACACAAGCAGAAATGAAACTAACTTCCAATAACAACAGTCAGGCGGAAGAGATAAAACAGGCTTCCTTTCTCACGCTCCTCTCAGACTCACATGATGTACACAAATCATAATATCTCGGCAGAAGCAGCACGGATAGATAAAAATCCCAATAAACAGGAGTCAACAGTGTGATGCAGCAACAAGAAAGCTAATGCTATTCTAGACTGCATCAACAAAAGTCTAGTGTCCAGATCAAGGGAAGACATAGCCAAAGCAAACAAGATGAATTTTAACAGGGAGAAATGTAAAGTACTACACTTGGGCAAAAAAAAATATGAAAGGCACAAATGCAGGATGGGTGACACCTGGCTTGAGAGCAGTACAAGTGAAAAGGATCTAGGAGTCTGGGTAGACCACAAACTTGACATGAGTCAACAGTGTGATGCAGCAGCTAAAAAAGCCAATGCAATTCTGGGCTGCATCAATAGGAGTATAGCATCTAGATCAAGGGAAGGAATAGTACCACTGTATTCCGCTCTGGTCAGACCTCACCTGGAATACTGTGTCCAGTTCTGGACACCACAGTTCAAGAAGGATACGGACAAGCTGGAATGTGTCCAGAGGAGGGCAACCAAAATGGTCAAAGGCCTGGAAACGATGACTTATGAGGAACGGCTTAGGGAGCTGGGTATGTTTAGCCTGGAGAAGA
The DNA here is from genome assembly GCA_034642065.1 of Darevskia nairensis. Taxonomy (NCBI): domain Eukaryota; kingdom Metazoa; phylum Chordata; class Lepidosauria; order Squamata; family Lacertidae; genus Darevskia; species Darevskia nairensis. The sequence goes on from JAWWNI010000310.1 coordinate 817,577, forward strand.
GCAGGTTAAGGGGTGATATGATAATAGCCATGTTCAAATATATAAAAGGATATCATATAGAGGAGGGAGAAAAGTTGTTTTCTGCTGCTCCTGAGAAGAGGACACAGAGCAATGGATTCAAACTACAAGAAAGAAGATTCCACCTAAACATTAGGAAGAACTTCCTGACTGTAAGAGCTGTTTGACAGTGGAATTTGCTGCCAAGGAGTGAGATGGAGTCTCCTTCTTTGGAGGTCTTTAAGCAGAGGCTTGACAGCCACCTGTCAGGAATGCTTTGATGGTGTTTCCTGCTTGGCAGGGGGTTGGACTGGATGGCCCTTGTGGTCTCTTCCAACTCTATGATTCTATACGGTGAACATGCATGCGCCGCTGGGCTGTTTGCCCCGACACCCCGCACTGGGTGTCGGTTCTCCTTCTTTTGCGCCTGCCTTGGTCAGACCACACCTGGAATACTGTGTCCAGTTCTGGGCACCACGATTTAAGAAGGATGATGCTGGAAGGTGTACAGAGGAGGGTAACCAAGATGATCAAGGGTCTGCAGACCAAGCCTTATGAGGACCAGTTGAAGGAGCTGGGTATGTTTTGCCTGGAAAAGAGGAGATATGAGAGTCATCTTCAAATATCTCAAGGGCTGTCCCATAGGAGAGGAACCATCTTGTTTTCTCCTGCTCTTGAGGGGAGGACCAAAACCACGACAAGAAAGGAGACTCCAACTGAACATCAGGAAGAACTTTCTGACGTTAAGAGCGGAGGTTGAATGGCCATCTGTGGTGAATGCTTTCATAAAATTTCTGCTTATGTATGAAGAAAATCTGGAATCCTTGGAAAGAGAGGCCACCACCTTCCGAGGGAGACCGTTCCACTGTCAAACAGTTCACATCACCAGAAAGTTCCTCCTAATATTTCGTGGAATCTCATTTCTTGGAATTTGGAAATTTCTTAAAAACACCGTCATCTGGCCCCCATCCCTTCCCTCTCTGCACCTCAGCATCCTCTAGAGATGCACAGTTGTCAGCTGTGGAAATCCTCCCGGTGGGGGGGGGGAGAGGGCAAAGCCATGCTGTCCTTTCAGGAGTCCTTTCCCTGTGGATTCTTTGCAGTCTTTGTCTCATCCCTCCCTCCTCTTGCAACCCCCCCCCCACATCCCTTTTTGCCTTCCTCACTTCAACAGCCCTGTTTTAATTGGAGAGTCCGGATTCCAAGAGCTGCCTCGGTGGTTCCGTGACTAAGCCTCACTCCGACATCCCCACTGAAGAGCCTCGGAAGAAGAGCTCAGAATCCGGATGAAAGGCGAAGTTGATCATCCCACCGCCGTGCCTTTGTCCCCTTGTTATTCAACATTTCACTGCGGAGAATAGTTAGACGGCACACGATCCGGAGAAGACGCCTATAAATCAATCAGAGCTGCCATCTCCCCAAAAGGAGTATTTCAAGGTCTGGTTGACATTTTATTCTGCCTTTCATGCGCCTTGCATAATGGATGTATCTATCCGGCAGTTTCCCAACTCATAGCGGGAGTGGAGTGCTCAAACATCTCCCACAGCATTCTGGGAGCAACTCAAAATGGTGCTTTTTGGGGTGTGGAGGGGCATATGCAACCTGGCATGCCAGGAAGAGCGGGGGGGGTGAAGGATACCGGGGGTGGGTGGGAAGGCAAGGGTGTGCGTTGAGGGGAGAGAGCAGGTGCAAGAGAAAATCCCTGTAGAGCAATGTGAGAGTGGAAACAGTGAGGACTAGAACTTTGAAAGGGATATGAAGCACACCAGGAAGTCTGGGACACCACAGGGGTAGAGAGAACAATGGTGGATTTGGGGTAGGGTGGGCGATTCCATCCCACAGGGCACCGCGCTGAGGAGGAACAGAATTCAGAAGAGCTGTAGTTGAGAAGGAACGCGGGTGGCACTGTGGTCTGAACCACAGAGTCTAGGGCTTGCCAATCAGAAGGTCGGTGGTTCGAATCCCCGCAACGGGGTGAGCTCCCGTTGCTCGGTCCCAGCTCCTGCCAACTTAGCAGTTCGAAAGCACGTCATAGTGCAAGTAGATAAATAGGTACCGCTCTGGCGGGAAGGTAAACGGCGTTTCCGTGCGCTGCTCTGGTTCGCCAGAAGCGGCTTTGTCATGCTGGCCACATGACCTGGAAGCTGTATGCCGGCTCCCTTGGCCAATAATGCCAGATGAGCGCCGCAACCCCAGAGTCAGTCACGACTGGACCTAATGGTCAGGGGTCCCTTTACCTTTATAGTTGAGAAGATGCCTTTGTCACCAAATTTCGGCCTCACATTATGAAAGATTACAAAAGTTTGCCCCTGTTGTGGGAAATGTGGAAAGACGTCGCTCTTGAGAACTCTCTTCAAATAAGGAAACAACCACCCATACAATCCATCATTTCAACAGATGAACTTGCCAAAGGATTGAGATCAGGAGACTCTCAGCCAGATGGAGAGTCTGCTATATATACATTATTTACACAATGGGCCCCACATGATTGGCTAATTCTGGGCTACTCCTGTAGGCCAATTAGGTTGCGGATTCACTTCCTCCAGGAGTCTGATTGGTTGCTCTTGCAGGCCAATGAGGCCGCTGATTCACTTCCACCTGGAGCTGGATTGGGTGGCTCCTGCGGACCAATCAGACTGTTGCATTCAGGATCCTATTGTTCTAGGATTCAGCTCAGTACATAGCACTGTGGCAGAAGCAGGATCCAAGCACAAGAGCAACTCTGCCCTCCTGTGGTTTCCAGCAACTGGCATTCAGAAGCATTGCCGCCTCCAGCTGGTATCCATGGCTAGTCTTCTCCTACAGGAATGTGTCTAATCCTCTTTTAAAGCCATGCAAGGTAGTGGCCATGCCTGCCTCTTGTGGGAGGGAGTTCCACAGTTTAACTAAGTGCTGCATGAAGAAGTACATTATTTTATCTGTCCAGAATGCCCCAACATTCAGTTTCCATGAGTTCTAATGTTATGAATGAGGGACTTTTTATAAGCTTCTATAGTGTCACCTCTGACTTGCTTTTTCTCTAACCGAATGGCCCCAACCTTTCCTCTTGGGGAGACCCTCTATGGCAGCTTTTGCTGTTCCATACCTCTTCACGAGTTGCAAGAAATTTCTGGGGTGCTGCACGCACAGAAACCCCAACCTCAAGCTCCCCACCAAAGAGAAACCTCAGGAAACATGGTCAAGTTGTTTTCTCCCGCAGCATCTTGAGCTTCCCTCTCTCTGCCCGCCTTCGCCTTCCGCCTTCCACAAACATGATAAATAAAGGCCTCCTGATACCAGCGCGGCTAATTACGGAACATGCAATGACAGGCCGCGAAAGAGAGAGAAAATGCATATTCCCTTTCATTAACTTTTCAAAGCTTACTGATTCTGCGGAATTGTTGCAGCAAATTGAGCAAATTGTAAATGATGTATGAAGTTAAAAATTCATGCCTCCTCCTTGCGTGGGGAGAGAGACAACACAGCTCTGCAGTCAGGGCAGGCCGGCTGGGCAAGAGAGCTCAACCCTGGCTGCACCCAAGGAACTCTCCCCGGAAAGCTCACTCCAATAGAGGAGGCATCATCTGGTCCAGATTGGCAGGGTGGCATCATAAAGCGAAACACCCATTAATTCAGCTCTGCGCCAGTGGGGTTAAAGGGCATTACACCTCCCCAGAGAGCTGTAGTTTTGGAAGGGGTGATGGGGAGCTTTAAGGTGGAATTTTCAGCACCCTCCCCAAACTACAGCTCCCAGACTCTTTGGGGGCAGCCAGGACAGGTGTGCTGGTATCAGAAAACCAAGGTAAGCTTGCAGCATTGATAACCTGCCCAATAAGTGCAGGTCTATTTGTCTGGTCTTGATGCCGATAGCAACAACAGTTTGAGTCCATCCCCCAGCCAGTCCTAATGGTCTTGGGCTGGATAACATTAAAATCAATGTTGTATTTTTGCATATAATAATTTTTTTTAGAATGGTAGGGTTGGAAGGACCATCTAGACCTAGACCAACCCCATGCCATGAAGGAATCTCAGCTAAAGCATCCCTGACAGATGGCCACCCAACTTCTGTCTCTCATGAGACCAGGGCCCTGCAGGATCTGATTTCTTTCCGCAGGGCCTGTAAGACAGAGCTGTTCCGCCTGGCCTTTGGCTTGGAATCAACTTGATCCCCTCCCCCCTCTTTCCTTTTTTCCTCCTGAGATGGAAATGGAACTCCTATTTGGGGACTTCCCTGGCATTTTTCTGGCCCATGTAGGACCAATCTGGATAGTCGGCCTTGGTGAAGATCTGACGGTTCCTTCCCCAAATAGTTTTGATTTGAGTTTCTACTGAAATGAGGCTGCACTTTAATGTTGTTTTTAATCTTTTTTTAAGTTGTATTTTAATCAATTGTTTTTATATTTGGTGTTAGCCACCCTGAGCCTGGTCTTGACTGGGGAGGGCGGGGTATAAATAAAATTTATTTTATTATTATTATTATTATTATTATTATTATTATTATTATTAAAAACCTCCAACGAAGGAGAGGCCACCCACTTTTAGAGGAAGTCTCTACCACTGTCAAATCTCCTTTCTTGGAACTTGAAGCCATTGGTTGTGAGTCCTGCCCTCCAGATGGGAGAAAGGAAGTTTGATGGTGCTGGCAAAAGGTGGAAAGATTGGGCCACCAAGGGGCAATATGGCGCCAGCATTTCGAATGGGAGGGGCAGCCTCTGACCTGCAGGAAGTTGCAAAGTGATGTAACAAGGAGGGTGGGGGTGGGGGGGGGTCATTTCAGGTGCTACCGGTAGCAGTGTTTTTTTTCCTATTAAAAATGCCCCTTCCGCGTGTCATGGCAAAACATGAATGTAAATTATTGGAGCTCTTTTAAAAAAATGGTTTTTAAAATTGCATTTCCAATATAAAGGTGCTGGGGATGGTGAATATTTAAAGGATTTCATCTCTCCCTTTCTTTATATAATTGGGAAAGAAAAGCAAGCAGGTAATGCAATAAAGGGACACAATCAAAGCAATGGAGTTGGAGGAGAAAGGGCTCGTCCCCTCTTACCTTCTGTCCACACTTCCTAGGCACAGCTCTGCCCCTCGAAGCGCTGCGTCCAACTGCTTTTCCTTTTCCATTTATGTTTGGCCCTGAGCTTCCACTTTTCCCTGCTGCACCAGAGCAAACAGCAGTCCATGGAAACCCTCGGTTGCCGTTCATTCCAATTCAGCATTATAGAGCAGGTTTTTGCAGGGGAAACTCCAGGACTAAAGGGGGGGGGGGAGAGAGAGAGAGAAGCACTGGGATGGAGTCTTTTAAATTGCAGAAATTATAGGTGAGCCTTAAGAGGAGGTTCTGTTACAGATTTGAGGTTATCCAACAGGAAGCAGGTCCATATAGTTAAAGCTATGGTCTTCCCAGTAGTGATGTATGGAAGTGAGAGCTGGACCATAAAAAAGGCTGATCGTCGAAGAATGGATGCTTTTGAATTATGGTGCTGGAGGAGACTCTTGAGAGTCCCATGGACTGCAAGAAGATCAAACCTCTCCATTCTTAAAGAAATCAGCCCTGCGTGCTCACTAGAAGGACAGATCCTGAAGTTGAGGCTCCAGTACTTTGGCCACCTCATGGAAAAGACCCTGATGTTGGGAAAGATTGAGGGCACAAGGAGAAGGGGATGGCAGAGGATGAGATGGTTGGACAGTGTTCTCGAAGCTACCAACATGAGTTTGGCCAAACTGCGAGAGGCAGTGAAGGATAGGCGTGCCTGGCGTGCTCTGGTCCAGGGGGTCACGAAGAGTCGGACACGACTGAATGACTGAACAACAACAACAACAAACAGGAAGCAGGCATTGCCCCTTCTAGAGAGGCTGCCCCACTGCAGACGCCACCAGATCAGGCCAGTGGCCCACCTAGTCCAGCATCCCCTTCTCACAGCGGCCAACTAGATGCCCCAATAGGAAACCCACAAGCAGGGTCTGAGCACAAGAGCAACTCTCCCCTCCTGACGTTTCCAGAAACTGGTAGTCAAAGCATTGCTCCCTGTGACCACAGTCACAAGGATAGTCCTCTCCTCCTCCTCCTCGAACTTCTCCCATCCTCTTTTAAAGCTACCCCCGTTGGTGGCCACCTCCGCCTCCTGTGGGAGGGAGTTCCGCGGTTTAATTGTGCTCAGAGTGAAGAAGGATTTCCTTTTCTCTGTCCAGAATCTTCCAAAGTTCAGCCCAAGCAAACAATAGGTAATGACAGGAGCCATCTCCTGGCTCCTCAGCATCATTTTCACCGGTAAGCTTTCAGTTCATCAGAGTTGTCAAGAAAGGCATAATGTTCATGTCGAAACATCAGGCATTCCTGAAAGTACATGGAAATGAGTCTCATGGCATTCAATGCACATGAGCATCAGCCATGCTCCATCAGCCGCTATATCTGCACTATTTCCCCCTACATAATCTCAGCGCTGCTTTGTAGGGCTTGAAAATAGTAGTGTAATATTTCTGTATGTTGCTTTTGACTGGAGACCTGATATACAATGCAGTATTTGCCTGGTTGCATCTTATAGAATCATAGAATGGTAGAGTTGGAAGGGACCCCAGGGGCCATCTAGTCCAACCCCCTGCAATGCAGGAATCTCAGCTAAGCATCCCTGACAGAGGGCCAGCCAACCTCTGCTTAAAACCCTCCAAGGAAGGAGAGTCCACCATCTCTCATGCGAGTCTGTTCTACTGCTGAACAGCTCTTACTGTCAGAAAGTTGGCATTTAACTCCCTGCAAATTAGTGAAAATGTATAAAACAGGCTCAAATGTATGCTGGAAATGTAAGGAAAAAGAAGGCACCTTTAATCATATGTGGTGGAAATGTAAGATAGTAAAAGGATTGTGGGAAGTGATATATAATGAGTTGGAAAAAAAATGTTTAAAATAACCTTTGCTTAAAAAAACCCCGGAAGCCTTCCTTTTAGAAATTCTAGGTGCCAAAATCCCATGGGAGCAGAAAAGACTTTTCATGTCTGCAACCACAGCTGCACTGATGTTATTGGCCCAGAGATGGAAAGAAGATAAAGTCCTCACCAGAGAAGAATGGCAGATCAAATTGATGGATTATGCCGAAATGCCTAAAATGACCGGAAGAATCAGAAATCAGGAAGACCAAAATTTTAATAAAGAATTGGGAAAATTCATAACTTATCTTAAAGACCATTGTAAACAGTTAAAATTGTTAGTAGAATTGGAATATCACTTGTAGCTTAATGGTGAATTTTGGATTTAATGGAGAGGTAAAAGATTTGGATCATCATAAAAGATGCAGGAGGAAAGGATTAATAATAGGACCCAGAAAGGGGAGGATGGAAGTCCAGGAGATTCCTTGGAATCTTGTTTTTAGAGCCAGTGTGGTGTAGTGGTTAAGAACGGTGGACTCGTAATCTGGGGAACCGGGTTCGCGTCTCCGCTCCTCCACATGCAGCTGCTGGGTGACCTTGGGCTAGTCCCACTTCATAGACTTCATAGCTCTCAGCCCCACTCACCTCACAGAGTGTTTGTTGTGGGGGAGGAAGGGAAAGGAGAATGTGAGCCGCTTGGAGACTCCTTCGGGTAGTGAGAAAGCGGGATATCAAATCCAAACTCTTCTTCTTCTTTTTGATCTATGTTCGATATATGGTTGTAAAATTTTAATCAGAAAAACAAAATAAATAAATATTTTTTAAAAAGCATCCCTGACAGATGGCCATCCAACCTCTGCTGAAAACCCTCCACGGAAGGAGAGTCCACCACCTCCCAAGGGAGACCATTCCACTATCAAACAGCTCTTAACCAGAGCCAGAGTTGCATTTATTGGTCTCTTATTGTTTTTGTTTTTGTGATTGGTTTGATTTATATTGCATTTTATGTTGAAATATTTCAATAGGAATATTTACTGAAATTGAGAAGCAGAGGAACAGAGGAGCCAAATGTGGCCCATTTGCCCTTGCCCCATCCTGGGGCATCTCTCGCCTCCGCATTGTGCTGGATCCCTGCCTTTTGTGCCTCCTCCATATGCTGCCAATTAGCTGCCAGTGGACCCATAATTAAAGTGCCGATGATGCCCCGTTGGGTGCCAGGGAGAAGAAGGAGGCGAGGCATCTCCAGAGAGCATGCCATCCAAAGCCCCGGCCAAGCCCACTTCCTGGCTCCTGCGCTTCCAGGAGCGCCCAGATAGCCTGGGATTTGCTTTCAATATAGCTAAAGCTTCTTGATTGCGGCTCCATCCTTCAGACATGTCTCAAGAAGCTGAAAGCCTAACATTAAACATTTCCTGATGAATATATTAATTATTGTTCTCCCGAGCCGAGGCGGGCTTGGAGGAGAAGAGCGCGGCAATGTCACACTTGAATTAGAGTCTTTTGCAACTTAATTACACCCCGGTTGACTCTCTCCGGGGCAGGCGCTCCTGGCCGGTGTCAGGATGGAAGGACGCGAGCACTTGAAGCTCAAGAATTAGACCCCAGCAGCCCATCAACCCCCTCCATAATCTATCCAAATGCTGGCGGCAGATGCGAAAGCAGAGTCCAAGGGGAAGCAGGAGGGGAACTGCTTATCAAGCGTCAGATGTCTTAAGTATGATGGACGTGTTTTCACTCAGTTGTTGCCTTACAGATTTCCTGCAAGACAGCAGCACGCAAGATGTAATTTGCTTTAAACAAGAATATTCATTTTCCCTCTTTCTTAGCTTTCTGCCCCTCTCCTAACACTCCACAAAGGCACTGTGAAGATCATGGGATCATGCAGACTTGGAAGGGAACCCCAAAGGGCATCCAGTCCACCCCCTGCAATGCAGGAGTCACAGCTGAAGAATCCCCAGCAGGGCTTATTGTGGGGGTTGGTTGTCAAGGTTTAAATCAGGTGTGGGGGACCTTCAGCTCAGGGGCCAGAGGCAACCCTCAAAGGCTCAATTTTAATGCAGAATTTGGGGCTTGGGCTAAATTGCCCCAGTGGGGTAGCAAGGTCAGGTGGTTCCCGGTGTGGAAAATTTATTGTCCCCCTCCCTCCCATTGAATGAATTTATTTATTTATTTATTTATTTATTTATTTATTTATTTATTTATTTCCTGCAAAAATGGTTTGACTTTATTTCCAGAAAAATGGGGGGGGGGGCAAAGTTGTTGAGCTTTTGGTTTGGTTGACATTTTAATGCAAGCATAGGTAATGCACATTACCTGAAACAAGTCTTTAAGCAGAGGCTTGACAGCCATCTGTCAGGAATGTTTTGATGGTGTTCCTGCATGGCAGGGGGTTGGACTGGATGGCCCTTGGGGTCTCTTCCAACTCTATGATTCTATGATTCTATGATTCTAAGTCAAGAACTGGCCCCAAAGGCAGCCTGGATGATTCCCCTGTGACCAGCTCCAGTCAACAGTCTGGCTGCAATCCTTTGGGATAGTCAAGGTTTCCCAGCACTTTTTAAAAGCAGCCCCACATAGAGCATGTTACAATGGTCCAAATGGGTCGTAACAGACTTGCACTTGTCCCGTGTCTAGAAAGCATGAATCTGAGCAGTTTTCCCTTTGTCCCTGTTTAGGGAAGTTTTTAATGTTTGAGCTTTTATTGTGTTTTTAATATCCTGTTGGAAGCCGCCCAGAGTGGCTGGGGAGACCCGGCCAGATGGGCCGGGTATAAGTCATAAATTATTATTATATTTTTTTATTCCAGATCCAGGTCCAATCAGTTTTGGTCTTGCCCCGCTGCTTTCCTCCGGAAAACTCACTCTTTCACAATAAATCAGAGCAAATGTCAAGTCGGAGAAAACCTGACGGACATTTGCTCCGATTCAGCAGCCAGGATCGGGTTCCCTGGGGGGGGGGGGGAGAGGTGGAGCAAGGGCACATCTCGATGGCCCTGAGGTGTGTGTCTCACATTTCTGAATCTTGGGGTGTAGTTCTCCATACAAAAACAGAGAAAGTGGGGGAATGTGTGGAAGGTGGGGGAGAGTGCGCATAATTGGCTTAGTGAAAATTGTGTACAAAAATGCGCTGCGTTAGAGGAAGCTGATTGCAAAAAAAAAAAATGTGGCAAGACAAGCAGCTTCCATGAAAGAGTGTCTAGGACTCCACCTCTAGAGACCGACCGGGATTAAGGAGCACGGCAAACTCTTCGCTGGAATGAAGGAATTTAAGTCTGAAATCCTTCTGCATGTTTTGTTTTTCGCCTCCAAACGACAACAAAAAATGAGTGAGCTGGAAGAAAAGCTTAATGAACTGAAAAACAAGTCAGTCAAAAATAATATTTGTGTCTTAGGGCACCCTGGGGACTTGTTGGATGGAGATGCGACACAATTTCTCCAGAAAACTCTGCCAGAGGGCCTTGTCTGTCCCATCATAACCTCTACCCTTAACTCAGGAGCACGCCAGGAAACTGCTCCACAGCTGTGGAAAACCAGGCAGAGCCTGAACATGTGAAGAAGGAGGGGGGTTTTAAGGCGTAAAGAAGGTTGGTGACAAGGACTTTTATCCATGGCACTCGCTACCATAGGAGGCAGTGGGGGCCACCAACTTGGATGGCTCTCAAGAGGATTGGAGAAATTCATGGAGGAGGAAAGGTCTATCTGCATCCCTGGTCAGATGCAGCAACGCTTCTGAATATCAGTGCCTGGAAATCACAGGAGGGGAGAGTTGATGTAGCGATCAGATCCTGTTTGTGGGTTTCCCACTGGCATCTGGTTGGCCACTGGACTAGATGGGCCATTGGCCTGATCCAGTAGGCTCTTTGTACATGCTTATGTTCTTATTACCACTCTTAGGAGCGAACCAATTTGATTTGAAAGACCACGTGTCTGGGTGTTCTGGAAATTTCATAGGGCTGGTTTGCAAAGGTGAACGATGTCCATGCAAATTTTCTTTTCCCAAGAGGTTCCATGGAGAAGTAAGAACTCACATCCTGTGGTGTTTTCTCATTGGCATGATGACCAGCCAATGAGAATGTAGAGATGGGGGGAAATGAGAAATGGAGAAATATCAGTCTGGGCAGATTCCACTCTATCTACTCGTTCTTCCTTCAAGAATAGTGGGACAAAACCACACATCGATAAACGATGGGACTTATTGCCGCAGGAGGTAGTGTTGATCCCCAACCTTGATGGCTTTAAAACAGGATGACAACAATTCCTGGAGGAGGAGAGGGGCTACTGATGGCTCCTAGCCACAAGAGAGGCTATGGTCTGCCTCCACAATGCTTCTGAATAGCAGCCGCTGGAAACCACAGGAGGAGAGCAAGGAGAGGGATCTTGCACTCAGATTCTGCTTGTGGGTTTCCCAATTGGGCATCTGCTCAGCCACTGTGAGAAGAGCATGTTGGGCCACTGGCCTGATCCAGCAGGCTCTTCTTATATTCCCACCCCCAACCAGAAGATGCAGATGGATGAGGAGAGCAACTGGGAGGACTTCCAATTTCTTGGATATCTCCACAAAGAAAGCCAGAGGGTAGAGAGAGAGAGAGAGAGAGAGAGAGAGAGAGAGAGAACGCCTGCTGTAGAAGATGGGAGCAAGCTTGTTTTCTGCTGCTCCAGTGGGGAGGACCTAAATCAATGGAATCAAATTACAAGAAAGGAGATTCCAATTAAACCTTAGGAAGAACTTTCTGTGGGTAGAAGCAGAATGGACTCCCTCGGAAGGTAGTGGACTCTCCTGCCTTGGAGGTTCTTAAACAGAGCTTGTATGGGTTATCTAGCCATCACAGGGGTTGGACTTTCCACCTTGACAATTCTAAGATTTGTGCAAACGCAGCAAACCACACGGATTCGACAGCCACCATCTCTGCCTTCTTCTTGCGGCTGAACACTGAGGAGTTCCTGGACGTTGCCAGGGACTCTTGTTCTTCTGCTTGCAAGCAAATGAGTGATCTCCCGCCCCACATATTCAATAAGCTCCAGGCCCCAGCCCCCCCCCCCGCCTGCCTGCTCCTGCTCCTGCCTTGGTGAACGAAGGCATTTGTCAGGGAGCAGGAGATGGGTTCCTCCTCTTCATCAGCGGCCAACGGAGGTGAAGCAAGGAGCTAGCCAGGGTCTTTTACAGTGGACAAATGTCAGAAATGTGGGTTGCCACACCCAGCTGATTGCAGGGGGTTGGACTAGATGACCCTTTGGTGCAATTCTACTCTTCTCTGCATGCACCATGTACTGTGGCCTAGCTTGTGTGAACCTAGCATGGATGGAGGTGGGGACCTCTAGTCTCTGGAGGAGGAAGCAGAACTGCCGTCTTATTCCTTTCCTCTCGCTTAGCGGCTTAAAGCATCTGCATAGAGGGAGATGGGTGGATATTGCTTCTGTAGTGCTCATTAGCCTCTAATTTGGACCATTAAATGCAGAGTCTTGTTCTGATCAGTTCTATGGAGAAATTAGGAAATAAAATAAAAAAAATGATGGAGCCCTTTTGCGCAAGATAATCTGTCTTACTGGCAGCTTCCATCAACTTTATTTAATCATGGCTTTTTAACAACTAAAAGATAACGAGGCATGAATGCACCTCCTTCCGCTCTTTTAATTACCTCTATCTTTCTGGATCTCCAAAGGAGATGGCTGCCGATCTTCTTGAAGGCCCTTTATTTACTGTAAAGAGAGGCACGTGTGTGAGCTGCAAATTTAAATCAAACTTTAGCAGGCTACCAGCAGACTCCAGATGTTGCCAAGATTTGGGCTGCGTGTGACTCTTTGGAGCCTCTCGGTGTGGCTCATTTGCTTTCAGAATCACAGAACGGTAGAGCTGGGAGGGACCCCAAGAGTCATCCAGTCCAACCCCCTGCAAGGAAGGAATTACCGCTTCTCTGAGCTGCTCCTGAGTTCTCATTCCAGACTGGTCCTGAAAGGAATCCATTGCTGCATTTCACATTTTCCCTAACTTGGCCCTCCAGACGTTTTGAGACTACAATTCCCATCATCCCTGACCACTGGTCCTGTTAGCTAGGGATGATGGGAGTTGTAGTTCCAAAACATCTGGAGGGCCAAGTTTGGTCCTACCTGCCTTAGACCTACCCAGCAAGCCTGGAGAGGAAAGAAAATGTGACCCAGAGCCCTGCAGATTTGGACAAGGCCCAGTTAGGTTTCTTACTTCACCAGTTTCCAGTGGGGCCACACCAGAAGGGAAATGTGTCCCCTTTCCTTTGTTTATAAATCATTTGGCTTTTCCTGAACTATGGAGCCGACAGTTTCTGTATCGACGTAAGAGGTTACCTGAGAGAAATTTATAAAATCACACGTGGCACGGAGAAAGTGGATAGAGGAAAGTGTTTTTTTCTCTCTCTCTCATTACACAAGAACTCATAGATGTCCAATGACACGGAATGTTGGAAGAGTCAGAACAGATAAAAGAAAGTCTTTCGCCACACGGCACAGAGTTGAGCCATGGAACTCCCTCCCACCAGCGGTGGAGCTAGCTGATTGGGCACCTGGGGTGGCACACATGCCCTGTGCCCAGGGGTGGGGCCAGCCAGGGCAGGGTGCTCTGTGGGGCCTCCGAAGAGTCTGGCTGCCTCCTCCCACTCAGCCGCCCTACAGCTGAGGAGGAGGCGGCAGGTGGACCGTTTGGTGCAGCGCGGAGCCTGCGGGTACCCAAGTCACCGTGTCACTCCCAGGAGAGACGTGTGGCTTGGACGCGCTATAGGCCCTGCGGTGAGTGCCACCCAGCATTTTGTCCCCCCCCTCAGTGGTGACATCCGGGGTGAATCGCCCCCACTGCCCCCTTCCTCCGCCCCTGCCTCCCACAGGAGACGGTGATGGGCACCAACCTGGATGGTTAAGAAGAGGATTAGGCAAATTCATGGAGTAGGGAAAGGCTTTTGATGGCTCCTAGCCAGGATGGTGATGCTCTGCCTCTGCTTCCACGGTTGGAGGCAGCAATGCTTCTGAATACAAGTTTCTGGAAACAGCAGGAAGGGAGAGGGCTCTGGTACTCGGATCCTGCCTGCAGTTTTCCCTTTGAGGCATGTGGTTGTTCGCATTGAGAAGAGAAGGCTGGACTAGATGGACCACTGGCTTCAACCAGCAGGTGCTCTTCTTGTGTTCTTATGGGTCAAATTGAAGGGAGGAGATCTATTCCAGCCTCCTTTCTCACCTCACAGTGGTCATGCTGTGCGGATGCCTGATGATCGTCGTCAAAAGCAACTACTCTATTCCGAACTTAAAAATGGAAAGCGTAATGCTGGTGGTCAACAAAAGAGGTTTAAACACCAACAATTCAGAAACACTTTCCTGCGAGCGCTCCAATTGGAGAACAGCCTTTACCAAAGGTGTCATCAGCATTGAAGACGCTCAAACTCAGGACGCAAGGGAGAAACGTGCTAAGAGGAAGGCACGCTTGGCAAACCCTCACCATGATCAGCTCCCACCCGGAAACCAATGTCCCCACTGTGGAAGGATGTGTGGATCCAGAATTGGCCTCCACAGTCACTTACAGACTCACTGTTAAAACCGTGTTTATGGAAGACAATCTTACTCGGCTACGAGGGATCAAAGGAGGAGGAGGAGGAGGAGGAGATTTCAGAACAAGAATGGGTCATTCTTACCCTACAAAAAAAGGAAAAACATTCAGGGGAGAGGAATGGACCCCTAGAACCTTCTCCCTTTCTTCTTTCTGTAGGCATTCCTGCAAGAGGGCCGTTGGCCCGTGAAAGTAGGCATTTTGCTTTCCTTGTGCTGCAGAGCCCAATCCGTGTTGCACATTCCTTCCAGATCGTTGTCTATAAATGGCTCCAAATCGTGCATCATGTACTCCAATAAAGAAAGCCATATAATTCCGATCAGATGAGAGCAGCCACAATAAAACAGATAATGGCACTGTGGATGTGCTGCCCATAAGCTCTTTATCTACATTAATTAATCACAATACCACTGAGAAGTCAGTGGGATTGTGAAAGGCATACAGAGACGTGTTTGGAACCAAAACTTCCAAGACAATGAATGTCACAAAATGAGCTGCTGTTCCTGTGGAAGTCTAAAGAGGCCTGATGGGATCACGATTGTGGAGATTCTGACTAAACATTGAGAAGAACTTTCCAAGGATGGTATGAGCTGTTTGACAGACTGAGAGGAGATAGGATAGCCATCTTCAAATATCTCAAGGGCTGTCCCATGGAAGAGGGAGCAAGTTTGTTTTCTCCTGCTCTGGAGGGGAGGACTCAAACCCAATGGCTTCATGTTACAAGAAGGGAAATTCCAACTAAACAGCAGGAAAAACTTTCTGACAGTTAGATTCAGGTAGGTAGCCTTGTTGGTCTGACACAGTCGAAATATATATAAAAATAAAATAATTGTCCAGTAGTACCTTAGAGACCGACTAAGTTTGTTCTTGGTATAAGCTTTCGTGTGTATCTGAAGCTCCCGTTGCTCGGTCCCTGCTCCTGCCAACCTAGCAGTTTAAAAGCACGTCAAAGTGCAAGTAGATAAATAGGTACTACTTCCGTGGGAAGGTAAACAGCATTTCCGTGTGCTGCTCTGGTTCCCAGAAGCGGCTTAATCATGCTGGCCACATGAGCCGGAAAAACTGTCTGTGGACAAATGACGGCTCCCTCGGCCAGTAAAGCAAGATGAGCGCCGCAACCCCAGAGTCGTCTGTGACTGGACTTAACTGTCATGGGTCCTTTACCGTTACCTTTTTAAGGTGCTACTGAACAATTGTTTTATTATTTTATATATTTTCTGACAGTTAAACAGTGGAATGATCTCCCTCAGGAGGTGGTGGACTCTCCTTCTTTGGAGGTTTCTAAGAAGAGGTTGGATGGAGAATAATGCTTTAGTTGAGATTCCTGAATTGCAGGGGGTTGGACTAGATGACCCTTGAGGTCCCTTCTAACTCTAGAATACTACGATTCTATAATTCTCTGACTCTAGATCAGTGGTTCTCAACCTTTTTTGTCCATGCCTCACCTAAGCACCTCTAAAATCCTGATGCCCACTCACTCAGGTGACATATAAATCTTAGTGTTAAAAAAGTGATCTCCTATTCACGTGGAGGAAGCCTAAAAGGCCATTACCTGTTGATAACTCATTCTTGAACTGCCCTCCTTAAAAATCAAATTGCCCCCCTGTGGGGAGACCACAGCTCTAGATGTTCTCTCTGTGCAAGGGACAGCACTTCCATGAGGACACACGTCCAATATTTTGGGGAAGACGCTGAACAGTTGAGACTTTTTCGGCACCGACAAAAAAGTTTGTGGAAATTGCGCGCAGCTTTGGTTCGGCTTTAAGCCAATCTGGTGTTGCCAGCCAGAAAAGTGAAGCTGAGTATTCTGTTTGGCTTCCTGCAAAAGCGAAGGAGGGTGACATGATTAGAGCAGCGAAGGAGGCAAATGAAATGTCAGAGGGAGAGTTCTGGAGAGAGGAGAGGAGAAGGCTGAAGTGGTCTGGACAAGAGGTGAGCAGGACGTGGGCCCGAGGGCTCGTCTGTTTCCTTGCCAAAGGGACCGGTGTCTTTGCTTGGGTAATGGTCTGCAGGTGCAAAGCAGTCCCTGCCATGCAGGTGCCCAGAAAGCACCACTGACGGGAAGGATGAGTTCCCCAATGAAAGAGGAAACTTGGGAGGCAGCACATCATTTGCCAGCACATCCTCACTGCAGAGAGAGAGATGAAACAGACTTTGCTGTCCTTTGCTAGTCTGGCCTCCGTCCGCTGGGTGCGTCCGCTCAGGCCATGAAGAATTCATCAGAGTCCAGTTAGGTTCAAAGGCATTTTATATGAAATAATCATAATAACAAGCTTTGCAGGCAGGGGAAAAAAATGGGCTGGAAGACCGTCAGGCCGCACAGCAAATGTTCTGTCTCGTCCAAGGCAGGAGCTGCAGAAGCAGCTTCTGAAAAAAGACCTTTTCCCTCTGAAGACAGAAAAAAACATGTTGGCAGCAGGTGGTCAGAGGGACGGGGGTTGGGGGGGGAGAAGTCTGTGAAGTCAGTGGCTGAGCCCCCTCCACCACCACAAAGACAGACGGCCGGGCTCTTGGACACAGAAAAGGCATTGCAAGGCGGGGTGTAGAGGGAGAAAGCAGATGTCTGGCTGCAGGCAAAAGTCATGTCCTGCTTGCACTGTGAACGTAAAATACTAGAGCATCTTCAGGGGAAGGTGAGAGGAAATCTACATTTATGCATAGAAACAGGAGCAGAATCTGACTTATTTATTATTGTTTTTTGGAGAACAAGCACAAATGGAAAAAAACATTCAAGAAGGCCAGTGGTGGAACTCTTTAAGGCTCAAAGAATGTGTTGTTGTTTTTTAACAAAGTCTCAAAGGACAAGTTCAGTAGAATGGTGGGAAAGTGGAGATGGAAGGGACCCAAAGGGTCCTCTAGTCCAGTGTTTCTCAACCCTGTGCCTCCAGATGTTTTTGGCCTACAACTCCCATCATCCCTGACCACTGGTCTTGCTAGCGAGGGATGATGGGAGTTGTAGGCCAAAAACATCTGGAGGCACAGGGTTGAGAAACACTGCTCTAGTCCAACCCCCTGCAATGCAGGAATCACAGCTCAAGCATCGCTGATAGCCGGCCATCCAAACCTTATTTAATAGCCTCCCACGAAGGAGAGTCCACCGCCTTCCAAGGTGGTCCATTTCACTGCTTCACATGCTCACGTGATTCATTCACCAGCAGAAAGGGTGAGCTGGGCTCCCACAGCCTCTGATCCTGAAGGCAGGACACGGCCCTTGCGGCTAGTAGCCGGTGTAACTAAGTGCTGTGTGAAGAAGCCCGTTCCTTCTGTGTGCCCCAAATCTTCATGGGGTGACCCTGGCTGAGTTGAGATCAAGAGAAGAGCCTGCTGGATCAGGCCGGTGGCCCCTTCTGCCCAGCCTCCCTTTCTCACAGCAGCCACCCAGGTGCCTGTAGGAAACTCCCAAGCAAGATTCCAGCAAAAGAGTGACCCTCTCCACTCCAGCAGCCTCATTCCCATCAACTGCGCTGGGATAACGGGGACCTGTTTTCTCCTGCGAGAGCCCAGTGGCCATTTTGGGCACCTTGCTCTTGTGCTCTTTCGGGCTGAGATCCTGCCCTGAAAGGAAGCACTTTTTCCAGGTCCATGGTCTGGTGTGGGTCTCGTAACTGATGCGAGATTTTGGAGCCGGAAGACGCTGTTCGAGATTTGGGCCATGTCATGTTGAAGAGCTTGCCGTTTCCGGCAACTGAACTTCAGAAGCACTGCTGCCTCCAGCTGTGGAGCATGGCCCTTGGGGCTAGAAGCCACCGATAGTCCTCTCCTCGTCTATGAATTTGTCCGGGTCCCTTTACCTTTACCTTCTGAAGCTGGGACGCGGGTGGTGCTGTGGGTTAAACCACAGAGCCTAGGGCTTGCCGATCAAAAGGTCGGCGGTTCGAATCCCCACGACGGGGTGAGCTCCAGTTGCTTGGTCCCAGCTCCTGCCAACCTAGCAGTTCGAAAGCACGTCAGAGTGCAAGTAGATGAATAGGTACCACTCTGGCGGGAAGGTAAACGGCTTTTCCGTGTGCTGCTCTGCTTCTCCAGAAGCGGCTTAGTCATGCTGGCCACATGATCTGGAAGCTGTATGCCAGCTCCCTCGGCCAGTAAAGTGAGATGAGTGCCACCACCCCAGAGTCGGTCACGACTGGACCTAATGGTCAGGGGTCCCTTTACCTTCTGAAGCCCACCCCGGTTGGCGGCCATGCCTGCCTCCTGGGCAAGCGAGTTCTGTAGCTCGACTCTGCAGTCTCACATTATTCCTTCTGTTAGGAGAGAGGGAGAAAAACGGTTCTGCTTTTGCCACAACATGCATAACTTTACAACCCTCCTGTAATATCCTCCTTTAATAGTCTTCTTCCAAAATAAGGTTGTAAGGAAGATCAATATTGGTATCATCCAACACATTTAATTTGGTGTTAGGGAGGTGGCTGCCAGCAGGCGCCCAAAGCTCCCTTCTGCGCTGATAGGAGAGGCGAGGCTGCCCCCTGAAGTCAAGCTCACGTCTCTGTCCCGAATCTTCTGCAATCCTCTGTGCACTTACCTGGGAGTAAGCCCAGCTGGGGACGGGGAGCCTGTGTCCAGGACTGCACTGTCTGTAACAGTCTTGTGCTAGCTTTCAGACGGAAAGCATCAAAATTCAATAAGATCAAGGCAGCTTAAAATCATCCATCAATTGAACATTAAAATCAATAGAACAAACTAAAACTAAAAGAGCAGCAAGAAATAGGGTTTAGAAACTTACAGGATTTTATTTTATTATTTTTTAAAATAAACTCTGCGTGTCTGAAGGTCACAACATCAACTATCCGGAGGAAGTGTTGTGCGTTTCCATAAGTGCGTAAGAGCATGAGGCGAGCCTGCTGGATCAGGCCCATGGCCCATCTAGTCCAGCATCCAGTTCTCACTGTGGCTTTTGATACCATCAACCATGGTCTCTTTCTGGAGCAGCTGTCTGAGTTAGGGGTGTGGTGGTTCCAGTCTTTTTTAAAAAATATATTGTTTTGTGTAAAGATTATACATCACAAGTATAACAGTTCCAAAGATACAAGAAACAAGAAAAGGGGAAAAAACGGTTCTCCCAAACCCATGGGTTCCCTCCATGGGTTCTATTTCTAAATTTTATTCCTGCATCTTTTGCTGTAACCTATCCGTTATATATCCATAGTATTCAAAGTACATGTTACTTTACAAGTGTCATTGTATTTCTGCCAATGATTTCAACTGTTTACAGTATTCTCTCAAAAATGTTAAAACTCATGTTGGTAGCTTCGAGAACACTGTCCCACCATCTCGCCCTCTGACTTCCCCTTCTCCTTGTGCCCTCCATCTTTCCCAACACCAGGGTCATTTCCAGGGAGTCTTCTCTTCTCATGAGGTGGCCAAAGTCTTGGAGCCTCAGCTTCAGGATCTGTCCTTCCAGTGAGCACTCAGGCCTGATTTCCTTAAGAATGGAGAAGTTTGATCTTCTTGCAGTCCATGGGACCCTCAAGAGTCTCCTCCAGCACCATAATTCAAAAGCATCAATTCTTCGGTGATCAGCCTTCTTGATGGTCCAGCTCTCACTTCCAAGAAGGCTGATTGCCAAAGAATTGATGCTTTTGACCTATAAAGCCTTCAATGGATCAGAACCACAATACCTCAAGGACCACCTCTTTCCAAATGAACCTCCCTGAACCCTGAGATCATCTTCCAAGGCCCCTCTTCGTGTGCCTCCTCAAAAGGTCCAGAGGGTGGCAACACGAAAACGGGGCCTTTTCTGCAGTGGCTCCCCATCTGTGGGATGCTCTCCCCCAGGAAAGTTCACCTGGCACCTTCACTACATATCTTTGGGCACCAAACAACATAATTCTCCCTCATCTCCCAGGCATTTGGCAAATTAAACCATCTATGGCCTTTTAGAATGGCAGGGGATGTTATTTTATTTCTTATTATGGTATGTAGTTTTGTGTTTTGATATTATGAACTGCCCTATGATCCTCAGATGAAGAGCAGTATAGAAATTGAAATAATAATAATAATAATAATAATAATAATAATAATAATGGTGTCTGATGCCTCTTTCTGGGTGACAAAGAGGATTGTGGCATCCCAACCCCCAGCATTCTTGGAAGAAGCAGATTATCTGGACCCTTTAGCAATAAGAGCAATGACTGGTTCTGAATGCACAATTTGTACCGCGTTTCTTATATCAATTACTTTTTGTTGAGATTTCAAAACCACTTAGAAATTTATTTTTGAAATATGAAGCAGTGCATAAATGGACTGAATCAATGATAATAACAGTTTATCATTTTTCTATTTCATATGTTGCATTAGAAAATAATGTACACACCAACTCAAGACTTTAGGGAAAAGGTGGCGTAGAAATTCTTCACACACATAAAAAATAATGGAAGTGGAGAGAGTGGATGGCTGGATGGTCATCTGCCAGGACTTTTTTGTTGTTGGTGGTGGTGTGGGCAGAACCTCATAATTGTATTGATTTTAACTTATTTGGGGGGGTGCAACTGCCCCCCTTGGCTATGCCCATGGGGGGGCCACAGGAAGGAAAAAGGTTGGGAAACCCTGGAGTAGATGAGCCCTGGGAACCCCTCCCAACTCTCCAATTCTACGGTTCTGTGAGTCCAAGAGATGGACATTCCAGAGAAAAATGCTGGTGGTGTTGAAGGGGCTGAGAGACCCCAGATTTCCATGAAAAGGCAAGGCAATCGGTTTAGATTTGAGGTTGGGACTCCATCCCTTAACAGTGATGGCTAACCTTGACACTCCAGATGTTTTGGAACTACAACTCCCATCATCCCTAGCTAACAGGACCAGTGGTCAGGGATGATGGGAGTTGTAGTCCCAAAACATCTGGAGTGTCAAGGTTAGCCATCACTGCCTTAAGAGATGCCCCACCCCTGTTAAAAGACTTCGATAACAGCCATACACGGAGACCCTGACAAAGGCTGGGAGTGTGACGGATCGCCTCTCCCCGAAGCCTCCCAGAACGAGGGCTGGAGGGAAAGGGAAGATTTCTCCAGAACATTCATGAGCAACCTGAGCCTGACAAGCCTCTTCAGGATGGAGTGGTGTGAGCAGCAGAATCCCCAAATGATTTTTTGCCGTTTACAGCCCAGCCAGCCCATAAAGGACCATCACCTGGGTGATATATCACCCAAACGCTCCCATAAATCCCAGGGTCAAGGCACCTTACTTGGCTCTATTGGGCAATTAAAGAGAGGGGGGAGGGAAAGAGAGAGAGAGAGAGAGAGAGAGAGAGAGAGAGAGAGAGAGAGAGAAGAGAAGCTTCCCCCATTTCAATCTCTGGGGGCAAAGGAGGGAGGCGAGCGCAAGAAATCTCTGGGCTCGGTGAGAGATGGTGCTGTGCTGCAGAGCTTCATCGCGACCCAGGGGCATCGGGGGTCTTGAATTCTGTTTATACTGATTTGCATGTCTCCTTTTGGCCCCCAAACAACACCCCAAGGCAGCTCACAAACAATGCAAAGGCAATTCGGTAAAAATCGAGCTGTACGGTTCTGGGATTTCAAAAGTCGATTTTATGTGCCAGCAAAGTGACAGATTTCCCCCCTCGAAAACATTAAGAGAGAGCAAGAGCATCGGAAAATAGAAAGAGCCGGCTAGATGAGGCCAAGGGCTCATCTAGTCCAGCCTCCTGCCCTCAAAATGGCCGGCTAGATGCTCCCAAGAAGAAGCCCCTAAGCAGGACCTGAGCGCAGGAGCCCTCTCCCCTCCCAGCACAACCTGAGGAGTGCCCACTCCTACCTCTCCGTTGCCCCCTGACATGTGGCTCCCATGCTCTGTCCCTGGCGCACTGTTAGCCAGAGCCACTACAGGGAGGAGCTATTGATGGCTCCTAGCCAGGACCAGGGAGGAGCTGGACCATCAAGAAGGCTGATCGCCGAAGAATGGATGCTTTTGAATTAGGGTGCTGGAGGAGACTCTTGAGAGTCCCAAGAAGATCGAACCTCGCCATTCTGAAGGAAATCAGCCCTGAGTGCTCACTGGAAGGACAGATCCTGAAGCTGAGGCTCCAAGACTTTGGCCACCTCATGAGAAGAGAAGACTCCCTGGAAAAGACCCTGATGTTGGGAAAGATGGAGGGCACAAGGAGAAGGGGACGACAGAGGACAAGATGGTTGGACAGTGTTCTCGAAGCTACCAACATGAGTCTGACCAAACTGCGGGAGGCAGTGGAAGACAGGAGTGCCTGGCGTGCTCTGGTCCATGGGGTCACCAAGAGTCGGACACAACTAAACGACTAAACAACAACAACAGGCAGATAGATAGATAGATGGATAGATAGATAGATAGATAGATAGATAGATAGATAGATAGATGGATGGATGGATGGATAGGCAGTGGAAGACAGGAGGGCCTGGCGTGCTCTGGTCCATTGGGTCACAAAGAGTTGGACATGACTCAACGACTAAACAACAACAGCAGCCTGGATGACTATGCTCTGTCAATGCTTCTGAATACCAGCTGCTGGAAAGCACAGGAGGGAGAGGGCTCTGGGGATCGGATCCTGCTTGCGGGTTTCCCATAATAGGCACCTGGATTCACCTGATACTTATGAATGGACATCCCAATTAAATACCGGGGAAAACTTTCTGACCGTATGAGCTGCTCAACAGTAGAACAACCTCCCCCAGGAGGTTGTGGACTCTCCTTTCTTTTTTAAGCAGAGGTTGGATGGCCACCTGTCAGGGATACTTGTGCTGAGATTCCTGCATTGCAGGGGGTTGGACTAGAGGCTCCTTGGGGGTCCCTTCCCACTCTACAATTCTATGTTTTGAGAGAGCCCTTGTACCCTAATGTGAGCACCCCCTTAGACTGAATCCTCTGCCCCAAGTCAGGGCTGCCAGCTCATTTCCAGGTGCCATTTAAAGCACAGGTACCCCCTGCCCTGCCAAGCCTGGAGCCACAAACTCACATCCGCACCATAGATTTAAAGTCCATTTAGGAGTCACAGCTCCTAAGAATCCCAGGAACGGTTGCTTGCTAAAGGTCGCCCAACAGTTCTCACAAACTCCCGTTCCTCAGATTCTTCAGGGGAAGGGACAACTCCTAAAGCGGTATGAAAGGGCTTTAAATACATGCTGTGGATGGACCCAAGTTATCAGAGAGCTTTGTGAGTCTGAGGATGCAGAGCAGCCTCCTTGAGTCTTAAGGTGGGAGGCTGTCAGCACCCAGAGGGCCTTCCTGCAGGTATGGAATCCCCTTTTGGCAGGGGGTGTGTTTGTGTGTGTGTGTGTGTACTTATATTTGAACACTGGCATATTTTGCAAAAAAAAAACCCAAAAAACCAGAAGATATTGTTGTGGTGAGACATTCTGGAAAGCGTTGAAGTAACAACTTGCAAATGAAGACATGAGCCCTGGTTTCTTTCCCATGACCTTCAGAAGACGCATCTCCCAAATTTATTTGATTGATGTGAAGGTGCCAAACGGGAGGTTCCCGAACAGAGACCCCGAACCGAGAGACCCCCCCCCATCTGAACCTGGCTCTGCAGCAGATTCCCAATCCCTCCCTGGCAAAAAAGAAAGGAGGGGGGAGGCTGTGTTTGCAGCCTTCTCCAGATTGTGATATAGAAAGATCAGGTCCTGTTTCTATGGCAACCCCAGCCCAGAAATGCACAAGCCTCTTCCCCCCCCCAGCTCAGCACAGAGAGGGTTTGCTTCTGCCTGTTAACTGTTTCCTTTGCCACATGTGACAAATAAGCTAAATTAGCTATTAACCGAATTAGCTATGCAGAGTGTTGGCCCATTTGAATCTCATCACCACAAGAGAAACTTCCAGATGCTCAGCTGCAAGAAGAAACAGTTTGCTGACACCCACGGAGGAGACCCAGGGAATCCAGCTGCACATTTGCCAAGGCTCAGAAAGGAGGAGGCTGTCGAGCGCACCCTTACTCGGGAGTAAGCGCCGTTCAGCTCACCCAGGCAGACACAGGGAAGCATGTCAGGTGGGCAAGAGATCTGGAGTCCCAAACAGTTGGACTAAGGGGTCAAGGAGCAATGTTCTTGTCTTAACTAAGGAGCAAATTTTTAATTAGCCGGGTCACAAGTAATTATACTAACCTGCTTGCTGATTTTAAACTCATTAAATCATACCTAAACTATTTTTATCTAAATTGTTAAAGTGATGTTGTATAAACTGTATACGGTTCTTAAATTCTTTTCTGTGGGCCTATGGCCGTAAATAAAGAAATTTGAATTTAGGGGTCAAGGAGCCATCCAGTCCAACCCCCTGCCGGGCAGGAATCCCAGCTGAGAATTAGCAGAAGAGCTTGCTGGATCAGGCCAGTGGCCCCTTGGGCCTGATCCAACAGGTTCATCTTAGGTTCTTATGTTAGGTAAAAAGGTAAAGGGACCCCTGACCATTAGGTCCAGCCGCGGACGACTCTGGGGTTGCGACGCTCATCTCGCTTTATTGGTTGAGGGAACCAGCATACAGCTTCCAGGTCATGTGGCCAGCATGACTAAGCCGCTTCTGGCAAACCAGAGCAGCGAACAGGAGCTGGGACTGAGCAACAGGAGCTCATCCCCGTCACGGGGATTCGAACCGCCAACCTTCTGATCAGCAAGCTCTAGGCTCTGTGGTTTAGACCACAGTGCCACCCGCATCCCGTCTTATGTTAGAGGCCTGCTCAAATACAAAAGAGTTTCAGGTGTTTGGGGAGCTGAAAGCTGGGGAAGGAGAGAGAGAGAGAGAGAGAGAGAGAGAGAGAGAGAGAGAGAGAGAGAGAGAGAGATGGAAAGTGCTTTGTCAGCTCCTTCCAAGCTGCTCCCAGCTGTGATGCTGTCAATACCACGTCAAGCAGCAATGGGATCATCCCAGGCCATCTTCATCGACGGGGAAGCTGCTTGCTTATTGATATCCGCTGTGAAGTCAGGGAAGGAGAAGCAGCGTTTGTTAAAGGGCTGAGCAGTTTCCTTATTACTTTTGGGGAGTGCAAAGGAGCAGCAGCAAATGGGGACAGGGGCTGAGTGTTCACAGCAGTGGGAGCCACAGAATAAACAGAGAGGCAGCTATTCTGGGAGGCCTAGACAGGGTGGGGTTTTTTTTGCAGCACAGTTTGGTTTCATATCATCTATGAATATCAACGGATGTGTTTTCATTTATCTGTTTGTTTCATAGAATTAGCACACGGCTGGATTGTAAAAATGACAAGAACAAAGCAGTTCGTTCTTGTCGTTTTTACAATTTGAAAAAAAGAAGAAGAAAACAGTTTGCGAAAACATAAAATCGAGAAAAAAATGCAATTGTTTTTCAAAACATGCATGAAGTTAAAATACTCAAACAGGTTAAAATTCTAGATTCAGGTAGGTAGCCGTGTTGGTCTGATGCAGTTGAAATTTTTATTTGTTTATTTTATTTTATTTTAAAGTCCAGTAGCACCTTAGAGACCAACTCAGTTTGTTCTTGGTATGAGCTTTCATGTGCATGCACACTTCTTCAGATACACTGAAACAGAAGTCACCAGACCTTTATATATAGTGGGAGGGTGGGGTGGGGTATTACTCAGGAGGGTCGTAGGAGATGGGTGATTGGCTCAATGGGTATGGTAAACCTGTTAATCCCCTTCATGGATCACTGCCTTGTCGTGGCGAAGGGGCTTGAATTACTCAGGGAAGCTATGGACAGGTCAAGATGGACAGGTCATAGTGGAGAGTTTGGACCAAACGTGATCCACCTGGAGGAGGAACTGGCAAGCCACTCCAGTAACCCTGCCAAGAAAACTCCATGGGCAAAGACAACAGGCATATAAAAGATATGACGCTGGAAGATGAGCCCCTCAGGTCGGAAGGCGTCCAACATGCTACTGGGGAAGAGCGGAGGACAAGTACAAGTAGATTCAGAGCTGATGAAGCGGCTGGGCCAAAGCCGAAAGGATGCTCCGCTGCGGATATGCCTGGAAGCGAAAGGAAAGTCCGATGCTGTAAAGAAAAGTATTGCATAGGAACCTGGAATGTAAGAACCATGAACCTTGGTAAGCTGGATGTGGTAAAAAATGAGATGGCAAGAATAAACATTGACATCCTGGGCATCAGTGAACTAAAATGGACGGGAATGGGTGAATTCAGTTCGGATGACTATCATATCTACTACTGTGGGCAGGAATCCCGTAAAAGAAATGGAGTGGCCCTCATAGTCAACAAAAGAGTGGTGAAAGCTGTACTGGGATGCAATTTCAAAAATGATAGAATGATCTCGATACGAATCCAAGGCAGACCTTTTAACATCACAGTAATCCAAGTTTATGCACCAACTACCAGTGCTGAAGAAACTGAAATTGACCAATTCTATGAAGACTTACAACACCTTATAGAAATGACACCAAGGAAGGATGTTCTTCTCATTATAGGGGATTGGAATGCTAAAGTAGGGAGTCAAGAGATAAAAGGAACAACTGGCAAGTTTGGCCTTGGAGTTCAAAATGAAGCAGGCCAAAGGCTAATAGAGTTCTGCCAAGAGAACAAGCTGGTCATCACAAACACTCTTTTCCAACAACACAAGAGACGACTCTACACATGGACATCACCAGATGGGCAACATCGAAATCAGATTGATTATATTCTCTGCAGCCAAAGATGGAGAAGCTCTATACACTCAGCAAAAACAAGACCCGGAGCTGACTGTGGCTCAGATCATCAGCTTCTTATAGCAAAATTCCAGCTTAAACTGAAGAAAGTAGGAAAAACCACTGGGCCAGTAAGATACAATCTAAATCAAATTCCTTATGAATACACAGTTGAAGTGAAGAACAGGTTTAAGGATTTAGATTTGGTGGATAGAATGCCTGAAGAACTGTGGATGGAGGCTCGTAACATTATACAAGAGGCAGCAACGAAAACCATCCCAATGAAAAAGAAATGCAAGAAAGCAAAGTGGCTGTCAAATGAGGCCTTACAAATAGCGGGGGAGAGAAGGCAAGCAAAATGCGAGGGAAATAGTGAAAGATACAGGAAATTGAATGCAGATTTCCAAAAAATAGCAAGGAGAGACAAGAGGGTCTTTTTAAACGAGCAATGCAAAGAAATAGAGGAAAACAACAGAATGGGAAAAACCAGAGATCTATTCAAGAAAATAGGAGATATGAAAGGAACATTTCGTACAAAGATTACCACAATTAAGGATAAAAGTGGAAAGGACCTAACAGAAGCAGAAGACATCAAGAAGAGGTGGCAAGAATACACAGAGGAATTATACCGGAAAGATATGGAGGTCTCGTACACCCCAGGTAGTGTGGTTGCTGACCTTGAGCCAGACATCCTGGAGAGTGAAGTCAAATGGGCCTTAGAAAGCCTTGCTAACAACAAGGCCAGTGGAAGTGATGATATTCCAGCAGAACTATTTAAAATTCTAAAAGATGATGCTGTTAAGGTGCTACACTCAATATGCCAGCAAGTTTGGAAAACTCAGCAGTGGCCAGAGGATTGGAGAAGATCAGTCTACATCCCAATCCCAAAGAAGGGCAGTGCCAAAGAATGCTCCAACTACCGCACAATTGCGCTCATTTCACACGCTAGCAAGGTTATGCTTAAAATTCTACAAGGCAGGCTTAAGCAATATGTGGACCGAGAACTCCCAGAAGTGCAAGCTGGATTTCGAAGGGGCAGAGGAACCAGAGACCAAATTGCAAACCTGCGCTGGATTATGGAGAAAGCTAGAGAGTTCCAGAAAAACATTTACTTCTGCTTCATTGACTACGCAAAAGCTTTTGACTGTGTTGACCACAGCAAACTATGGCAAGTTCTTAAAGAAATGGGAGTGCCTGATCACCTCATCTGTCTCCTGAGAAATCTCTATGTGGGACAAGAAGCTACAGTTAGAACTGGATATGGAATAACTGATTGGTTCAAAATTGGGAAAGGAGTACGACAAGGCTGTATATTGTCTCCCTGCTTATTTAACTTATATGCAGAATTCATCATGCGAAAGGCTGGACTGGATGAATCCCAAACTGGAATTAAGATTGCCGGAAGAAATATCAACAACCTCAGATATGCTGATGATACAACCTTGATGGCAGAAAGTGAGGAGGAATTAAAGAACCTTTTAATGAGGGTGAAAGAGGAGAGCGCAAAATATGGTCTGAAGCTCAACATCAAAAAAACTAAGATCATGGCCACTGGTCCCATCACCTCCTGGCAAATAGAAGGGGAAGAAATGGAGGCAGTGAGAGATTTCACTTTCTTGGGTTCCATGATCACTGTAGATGGTGACAGCAGTCACGAAATTAGAAGACGCCTGCTTCTTGGGAGAAAAGCAATGACAAACCTAGACAGCATCTTAAAAAGCAAAGACATCACCTTGCCAACAAAGGTCCGTATAGTTAAAGCTATGGTTTTCCCAGTAGTAATGTACGGAAGTGAGAGCTGGACCATAAAGAAGGCTGATCGCCGAAGAATTGATGCTTTTGAATTATGGTGCTGGAGGAGACTCTTGAGAGTTCCATGGACTGCAAGAAGATCAAACCTATCCATTCTTAAAGAAATCAGCCCTGAGTGCTCACTAGAAGGACAGATCCTGAAGTTGAGACTCCAGTACTTTGGCCACCTCATGAGAAGAGAAGACTCCCTAGAAAAGACCCTGATGTTGGGAAAGATGGAGGGCACAAGGAGAAGGGGACGACAGAGGACGAGATGGTTGGACAGTGTTCTCGAAGCTACCAACATGAGTTTGGCCAAACTGCGAGAGGCAGTGGAGGATAGGTGTGCCTGGCGTGCCTTGGTCCATGGGGTCACGAAGAGTCGGACACGACTGAACGACTGAACAACAAAGGTAGCAGTGCATTCAAAAAACAATGGGGGAAATTTTTGGAATATGCGCAGAAGGTTGGATAAGAGGAAACACAAGCAATAAGGAGATAAACCTCGTAACAAGGAATGAAAAATACACTTGGAAGTAGAATTAATATGACTTATTTAACTAATGTGAAATTAGAGGTAAATGAAACAACAAGACGGACATTTGGATTTATGTATTTTATTGAGGAAATTAAAAGATAGACACAACGAGACATGTGAAACTATATAATTGATTAGAGATGGATAGAAAAAGCAAGAGTGGAAGTTCAAATATGGTATTATCAGTAAATAGAAGAGGTTTACATTATTATTTAAATGATTGCATTAAAAGGTTTATTATTATTTACAGGAATTATATTATGTACATAGCATGCACTATAAACAAAGCATTTTGTGTTACTGTATGGATATAAGTGATGTGTAAAATCAATAAAAATTATTGCAAAAAACAACAAAAGAAAAACAAAAGAAGAAATAGAAATGCCTCAATCCATATAAAATTAAAGTAAATAATCCCCCTCATAATTCATAATAAGGTGTGCCAATCACAAACCACCAAAGAACGGCAAAAGCTCCTCCATAATTAAATCTCCGAAAGCCTCACTTTTGTGCAGCAAAAATTTGCGGGAGGACAATGGGCTCAGTTGTGGTCGTGGTTGTAATATTTGTTTTATCATCATCATCATCATCATCATCACTCGCTGCTTCTCAAATCCGTAGGAGCTGACAAGGAACCTGCCAGACTCGGAAAGTCTCGGAACAGTTGGCCACCGCCAACAGCTTGAAACTGTTTAACAACAGCCGTTTGCAGCTATTGGATAAAACATCGCCTCTAGATAATTTGCATTTGGATTTTCAAAAGGCTAATTATAATAGGAACCTTCAGCTGCGGCGACGGGCGGCAGATCCATCCTTTGCAAGCTATGTTTCGGTTGCACAGGTTCACGAGTAAACCCCGTTGGCCCCTCAAAAAGCAGAAATTCTGCGTACGGCGTAGTGCAGAGTGCGCTGGGGAGAGAAACCAAACTGTTGATGTCAGAATGCTAATTTATTTTTATGCCTGCCTTTTCAGAGTGCATTTCTCCTGCGCCTGATACCTACTGGTAATTGTTCATGTCATGTCTGATTTTCTTCTTACAGCACAAAGGCAACAAAGGTTTTCTTTCCAGGGCCAAGAAAAGGAAGGCTGGGGAGTCGGGTGGCATGAAAGAGGGTCCTGCCAGGGCTTTTGCCACAAAAGTCCAGCCTCCACTCTTACTTTGTACTTCCTTGTTTATTTTATTTTTATTTATTGAAGTTATATTCCCCCCACCCTTTTCTCTGAGTGACTCAAGGCTTACTTCCTGACAGTAAGAGCTGTTTGGCAGTGGAATTGGCTGCCAAGGAGTGTGGTGGAGTCTCCTTCTTTGGAGGTCTTTAAGCAGAGGCTTGACAGCCACCTGTCAGGAATGCTTTGATGGTGTTTCCTGCTTGGCAGGGGGTTGGACTGGATGGCCCTTGGGGTCTCTTCCAACTCTATTATTCTACCCTGCACCCAGCTCTCCCTTGTGGCTCCTAGAAGCTCTCAGCAGGTGACAGCAGCAACACTCCTGGAGCGGCTTTGACCGGCTGGCTCCAGCCGATGGGACCAAGTGGGTGTCCAATGGTCAAGAAGGTGGATTCTGCCCATGCTGTAGAGCAGGAGCCAGCAACCTTTTTCAGCCGTGGGCCAGTCCACCATCCCTCAGACCATGTGGTGGGCTGGACTTTTTTGGGGAGGGGTTGGAGGGAAATGAACCAATTCCTATGCCCCACAAATAACCCAGAGATGCATTTTAAAGAAAAGGGCACATTCTACTCATGTAAAAACACGCTGATTCCCAGACCGTCTGTGGGCCGGATTGAGAAGGCGATTGGGCCGCATCCAGCCCACGGGCCTTAGGTTGCCTACCCCTGGTGTAGAGGGAAGCAGGGGGCAGGTGGGGCTCGTCCACCTGAGAAAGGAGCCTGTGTAGGAGAAGAAAAACTCTGGTCCTCAACCTCCATTGCCTTGTAGGGCATCTTTGGGAGAAGAAACGGCTCAGAAGTAAACCCTACATAAAGTATAGTCCCTAAGGCAGTTGGATGGCGCTTTGTACGCCTCTTTCCAGCAACTCCTGCAGCCAAGCTGGCGCCCAAAGTCTTGCTCTGCTTTCCTTTGGACCACATCATTGAGGTTGAGAGGGGGGTCTTGTCATCTGGGTAGCCCAGGACCTCCTATCACACTGCCCAGGCTTGTGCCCCAGGATGGTCACATCGGTGCTGCTAACACAGAGGTTTGACTTCACCCCCAGAGGTGCACTCCATTGCCTGTCGAGACCGATGAGTGCCAACAACAGCCCCATCAGGTAGGCTAGGCTGAAAGACCCTGACTGGCCCAAGGTCACATCCAGTGAGCTCCACGACCAAGCAGGGCTTTCAACTCTGGCCTCTCCCAGATCCTAGTCAAGCCCTCTAACCATTACACCGCACTGCCTTTCAATTTGCAGCCTGTTTTGCTGAAGCTCCCCTGACACTAGGCAAATGCACCCCAAAATTAAGACTCGGGATTTGAGTGAATCCTCTTTCCTGCCCTTACACCCGCCTCTCATTTCATTTCTGCAAGTTGGATGAGAAGAGAGAGGAGTATCTGACTCGAATCATCTCCGGATCCACAGCCCTCCCCTTGCCCTATGTAGGTCTGACCCCACCGTAGGCAACGTCAACCTGTCTGGGGTTGGCCATGTTATGTATTGAGTTTAGCTGCAGTACACATTCTGGCCACCGAGGCTGCAGTTCTCACTCTGTCCACAGTGGCTGCAGTTCTCACTCAGGTCCCTACATGCAAATGAAGGATTGAAAGTGACGTTCACTGATTGGGTAGCCAGAGGAGTTGTTACTGTTGCAAGTTATTGAGTTCTATATAAGCCAGGCAACTGAGCTGCTGTTTCCAGTCCAGGACTCAGAGCTAAAATAAAGAGCTGGTTGTTTTAAGAGCTGTGTCTTCGTCCATCTTTCCCACTATTCAACACTGGCGACGAGGATGGGATCGGATGCAGCAAGCCACAGCTAGAGCTGAATCACTGAGCTGAACACTTAAGAGCGGAATCACTGCTGAGGCTAGCCTCCATTCCTTCGCCATCCAGTCGGCATCAGGGAACCATGGCTTCGCTACTGCCTCTACCTCCGTATTCTCCAGCAACTGAGTCCTGGCACTCGTATATGGCCCGTTTTGAATGCTACATTGAGGCAAACGCTTTCATCAACCTAACAGATGATCGGAAGAGAGCCATTTTCCTCACTGTCTGCGGTTCAGAAGTTTTTGAAACAGCTCGGGCACTCATTGCACCACTCGCTGTGCAGACCACACCTTGGGACACGCTGAAGGAGAGACTCAAGGTTCACTATGCGCCCAAGGTATCAAGGATTGTTGCCCGCCACGCATTCCATCACCGGAATCAAGCCGAGGGGGAGACGATCAGCGAATACCTGTCTGCTCTCAGGAAGGCAGCTTACCACTGTGAGTTCAGAGACCTGGAAGACGCCCTGCTTGATAGAATTGTGTGTGGTGTGTGGGATGAAAAGCTGCAGCGCCAACTCCTTGCCAAGCCCAACCTCACCCTCAAGCAGGCCATCGAAGATGCCCAGGCCGCGGAGCTGGCAAAGCACTCAACAGTTGAGATTCGCAAGGCCAACAGTCCGGCGTTTCCAAGGAGGCCAACCCCAGTCCACCATGGGGAAATCAGCGAATCAGAGAGCTCCTCGGCTGAAGATGACGACGTCCACCGTGTTAAGCAGGAACATAGGAAGTTCAAACAGCGAACAATGGACCAATCGGACTGTGCAGGTTGTGGTGGTAACCACCCTCGATCCAAATGCCGTTTCAGGGACGTCATCTGTCGGCATTGTTTCCGTAAGGGACACCTTGCAAGGGTCTGCCGCTCATCCACACCGGCAAACACGCCCCCATCACCTGGAAAAAAGAAGGCATCAAGGTCGGTCACAGAGAATTGCCATGCCGTCACCCACTGCCACTGCTCAGCTGAGCAGACAATTGGTCGAGCTGATGACTCTATGCACCGGAAAATCCACATCACTGTGACTGTTGAGGGCAAACCTTGTGACATGGAAGTTGACACGGGCTCTGCCATGTCCATCGTCTCTTGGAGTACCATCAAGAGACTGGTTCCCAAGATATCCAAGAGACGCCTTGACTCCCACCACCTGCACCTGAGAGACTATCAGGGAAATAGCATTCCAGTTGTAGGTGTGGGCATGTTCAGTGTGGCCTACAAGGATTTTTCAGGACCTCTGAAACTAGTGGTAGTCGATGGAAATCGTCCCAGCCTGCTTGGACTGGACTGGTTCGCGTCCTTGGGTTTGGAAGTCACTGGCATCCATAGCGTGTCACAGCTAGAAGTAGACGCTCTCCTCACTGAGTTTTCAGACGTGTTCGACGGAACCTTGGGACAGTATGTGGGGTCGCCCATATCGTTTAACCTTGACCCACAAGTTGCGCCCATCCGGATCAAGCCACGACGTGTACCATTTGCTCTCAAGCCTAAAGTCGACGAACAATTGGACAAGCTGATCGCACAAGGGGTCCTGGAGCCCGTAGACCAGGCTAAGTGGGAAACTCCCATCGTAACGCCCATCAAGCCTGACGGGTCAGTACGTATCTGTGCGGACTATAAATGCACGATAAACAAGGCACTTCAACAGCATGCGTACCCTGTCCCTGTCGTTCACCACTTGCTGCACTCGCTGGGAGAGGGCAAAATCTTTGCAAAACTCGACCTTGCTCAGGCATACCAGCAGCTGCCAGTAGACGACGCCACGGCTGAGGCACAAACGATTGTCACACACCGTGGGGCTTTCCGTTGTCGACGGTTGCAGTTCGGGGTCAGCATAGCGCCAGGGATTTTCCAGAGCTTGATGGAGCGGCTCCTACAGGGTCTGCCTGGCGTCGTCCCCTATTTTGATGACGTGCTCATCTCGGCAGAGACAATGCAACAGCTTTTTGATCGTCTTAGAGCTGTCCTGACCAGGTTCCAGGAAGCAGGCCTCAAGGTAAAAAGAGAAAAATGCCAAATTGCTGTACCACAGGTCGAGTTCCTGGGGTACCTGGTTGATGGCTCCGGCATCCATCCCACGACAACGAAGGTCAAGGCCATCCAGCAGGCTCCCAAACCAAGGAACAAGACAGACCTTCAGGCTTTCCTATGCATATTGAACTTTTACAACATGTTCTTGCCGCATAAGGCAACCGTCGCTGAGCCTCTCCATCGGCTTCTAGACAAAAAGGCATCGTGGAGGTGGGGCCGCCAGGAGGCCGCTGCATTTGCTGCTGTGAAGACCTTATTAACATCGGACTCCGTCCTCGTCCAGTACAATGAGGAGCGTCCTCTCATCCTGGCATGCGACGCATCGCCATTCGGTGTTGGGGCTGTTCTCAGCCATAGCTTCCCTGATGGCCAGGAGGCCCCTATTGCTTACTTCTCACGAACCCTGTCGCCAGCAGAGAGGAACTATAGCCAGCTTGACAAGGAGGCGCTGGCGCTTGTGGCAGGCATCAAACGCTTCCACGAATACCTTTATGGCAGAGACTTTGACCTTGTCACGGATCACAAGCCTCTTTTGGGCATCCTGGCTGGTGACCGCCCAACTCCGCAGGTGTTGTCGCCTCGAATGATGCGCTGGACAGTCTTTCTCGCGGCTTACAACTACCGGCTCCAGCACCGACCTGGCAAGGCTTTAGGGCATGCCGACGCCCTTAGCCGCTGCCCATCCAGCACCTTCGTCAGAGGTACTCCTGATTGAGGAACTACCTGAATCTCCGCTGTCGGCATCTGACATCGCCCTCCATTCCTCCAAGGATCGCACCATTGCCCGTGTTCTCAACTGGGTGTGGAGGGGGTGGCCAAAAGGGCCAACTGATCCAGAGTTTCAGCCTTTCACCCAACGGCAGCACGAGCTCTCAGCTCACCGCGGCTGTCTCCTGTGGGGAGACCGAGTCATCATCCCGCCCAAGCTTCGTCAGCGCGTCCTTCAGGCACTCCACATTGGCCACCCAGGAATTGTGCGCATGAAGGCGTTGGCACGCAGTTTTGTCTGGTGGCCGGGCATGGACAAAGCTATTGAATCCTGGGTTGAATCATGCCAGGCCTGTCAACAATCGAGGCCAGATCCACCGGTGCACCGTGGAAACTCCTGGGAGACCCCCAAGGCACCCTGGTCGAGGGTGCATATTGATCTAGCAGGGCCTTTCCATGGCCACATCTTCATGGTGATAGTGGACGCGTATTCCAAATGGCTGGAAGTGGTTCTGATGTCCTCAACCACCTCAGAAGCCATTATACACGTGCTGCAGAGGCTCTTCGCCACCCATGGATTGCCTGACGTGCTGGTATCAGACAACGGGGCCCAATTCTCGTCTGGCACATTTGAGCGCTATCTCCTTGGCCGAGGCATCCGCCATGCTCTGACGGCACCTTTCCATCCATCCAGCAATGGACAGGCGGAGAGAATGGTTCGCTCGGCTAAGGAGGCACTGGCACGTATGGACAATGGGAACTGGCATGAACGGGTAGCCGAGTACCTGTTTGTCCAACACATCACCCCGTGTACAGCAACAGGGCGGAGTCCGGCTGAACTTTTGATGGGCCGCCGCCTGCGATCTCCTCTTGACCGGCTGCACCCAGACTTTGCTGTGGAAGATCCCCCAGGCTGTGATAACCCGCCACGGTCTTTTGTTCCAGGGGACAAGGTGTTTGCGAAGAACTATGCTGGAGAGATTCCCTGGATGCCAGCTGTGGTGGTTGGGGTTACAGGGCCGAAATCGTATCAGGTAGCTTTGGACTGCGGCAGGTTATGGCGCCGGAACATTGACCAGCTGCGCCGCCGGGCTGGGAACTTGGACACTGGAACAGTGCCTCCTCCGGCCCCGGCAGAGGCTGGCCAGCCACCAAGTACTACTGAGGAAGAACATCCAGGGCATAGACAATCTCCCCCGGCACCCTCGCTGGAGACTCCGGTACAACCGCAGTCTGAAGCCGCCGCTACAGCAGCCGACGCGGAAGCCTCAGACTCAACCGATCCAACTGCGTCACCTGTGGCGGACGGTTGCCAAGGCTCAGGTACTCCGGATGCCTCTCCAGTAGTACCTCGTCGGTCTACTCGGACTCGTAGTCATCCAGCCTATCTTAAGGATTATGTTGCCAAATGAACCAGTATATTGTACTTGTATATAGTTAAAAATGTATGCTGTTGAAACTTGTGAAACCATATGCTTACGGGGCCTAGTTGTAACCTTTATGAATTTGGGGCCTAACATCTCATCCTGGTGGGAAGGGGTGTTATGTATTGAGTTTAGCTGCAGTACACATTCTGGCCACCGAGGCTGCAGTTCTCACTCTGTCCACAGTGGCTGCAGTTCTCACTCAGGTCCCTACATGCAAATGAAGGATTGAAAGTGACGTTCACTGATTGGGTAGCCAGAGGAGTTGTTACTGTTGCAAGTTATTGAGTTCTATATAAGCCAGGCAACTGAGCTGCTGTTTCCAGTCCAGGACTCAGAGCTAAAATAAAGAGCTGGTTGTTTTAAGAGCTGTGTCTTCGTCCATCTTTCCCACTATTCAACAGGCCACACTCAAAAAATACAGATTGCTTGTCTCTTGCCAAGTTATAAAGGCTCCCATTGATTTATTGCTTTTACAACACTTCATATTTGCTCAAAAGGGCTGGAGCAGCTCAAATATCTCCTCCAAATGAGACCCAAAGGTCCAGGAGATGGACAGGGAGGGAGCATGTTTAATAGTGGAAAATTCTTGCTGTGTTTTTTAAGCACACACACACACACACACACACAGAGAGAGAGAGAGAGAGAGAGAGAGAGAGATCTGATAGAAGTTTATGAAATGTTGCATGGCATGGAAAGAGTGACAAAAGAAAAGGTTTTCTCCCTCTCCCATAACACTAGAACTCAATGGGGACCTCTAATGAAGCTGAATGGTGGAAGATTCAGGAGAGATAAAAGGTGGTTATTCTTCAGGCATTGCATAGTTAAACTGTGGAACTCCCTCCCACAGGAGGCAGAGATGGCCACCCACTTGGATGACTGTAAAAACACATTCATGGAGGAGGAGAGGGCTCTCAGTGGTTCTAGCCATCATGGCTGTCCTCTGCCCCCCCAGCTGGAGGCAGTGATGCTTCTGAAGACCACTTGCTGGAGCCACTCCGAGAGCAGAAGGCTGGACTAGGTGCAGACCTTCCACTAAGAAGTGGCCCCAAACTGGGACACCATCTCCTGGGGCCGCACTCCTGCACAAGTCATACAAACTGCATGATATTGTGCCCCCCCAGCAATTCTTTTTTCAGACACAGGGCTAAAACCCCCCACATATTTTGGAGGCACACTGTGCAAGATTGCTGCCCCCCAAAAAGCACTTTTTAGGGGCAGCAATACTGTGCAGTGCCCCAAATGCAGGTTTTTGCTTTCCTGCCCAAAAGTGCAGCCCCAAAACACACGAGATCGCGGCGGCTGCTTTGGCCGCTGTCCTCTGCCTTCCAGGGCAGTTGACAGGTATGTCGATGGGCGCCTGGCCTCATCCGGCAGGCTCTTTTGGAGTTCTTAGCCAGAAGAAGTGGGGAGGCCACACACTTCTCTCCCACAGCAGAGAAGCAACTATCTCAGCAGGGATCCCTTTGGAACCAAAGGAAGGCACGTCCCAGGTGGGTTGGGAGCTAAGCATTTGCAAGACTGCAATGCTTACGTGTCCACAGGTATTTGCAATGGTGGAGAGTGGAGAGAAGGGCAGACCCACCTGGCCATGCCCCTGTGACTCCCTAGTAGCCCTATCAGGTTCAGTGGACACCAGTTGCCATTGGTCAGGGGCCTAAAAAGTTAGAAGAGGCTTGGGCCTCCCTGGGTCTCTGAGAGGCCCTCTCCATCCCACGACACCCCCAGTGAAGAAGAAGAAGAAGAAGAAGAAGAAGAAGAAGAAGAAGAAGAAGAGGAAGAAGAGTTTGGATTTGATATCCCACTTTATCACTACCCGAAGGAGTCTCCAAGCGGCTCACATTCTCCTTTCCTTTCCTCCCCCACAACAAACCCTCTGTGAGGTGAGTGGGGCTGAGAGACTTCAGAGAAGTGGGACTAGCCCAAGGTCACCCAGCAGCTGCATGTGGAGGAGGGGAGACATGAACCCGGTTCCCCAGATTACGAGTCCACCGCTCTTAACCACTACACCACACTGGCTCTCAGTGGAAAGCAGGCTTGGTAGAATCTCCCAGAAAGTGATTTTGGGATCAGCCACACTTTCACTGATATTTTGATTGTATTGTGCACCAATTAATTCCCCAGGTCCGAGAACTTTTTTGCAGCTGTGCCTTGCAAAAATCCAGTCCTACCCTCCAAAACTTGGTTCATTCAGCAAAACCTCCCTTCATTTTTTCCCCTTGCAAGTCTGATAAGATCCAATTTAGTGGGCAGACGGTTTTCACAAGACGCAGCCGCAGAACAGCAAGGTAAGTTCACAGAACTGGGGGGATTAATTGGCATGCAATACAATCAAAATACAGGTCAGGCAAGAGTGTGGATGAGGCCCTGGTGCACCAGTGAAATGGGCATTTCTATTTTCGGAAATCAGAAATTATCACAGCCTCCCCGTAAGTAAGCCAGCCCTCGATGAACGAGCGAGCGGCCTGTTCAGACTGATCTGCATAAATTGCTTTCTGAGAAATGCCTGGTTGTGGTGCTGAACATTTAAAAAAAAAAAAGAAAAGAAAAAAGAGCCCACTCAAAATGGTTCTTCTTGAGAGAAAACCCTCAGCTTGTTTTCTAGTGGGTCCTCTCCCTCCCCCTCCATTTTTTCCTGGCAATAAGCAAAGTGTATAATTAACACATCTCTGCTCTGAATATCTTCAAGGAACAGCTCGAGTTGTAACACTCTGGCCTATTTTGTAGGATGAGGATTATAACAAGTCATCTCAAACCGTGAGGATTAAACCTCCACCTCTTCAAGAGATTTTTTCTTGGCTGGTCAAGGGCTGAGGCTGATGTGGGAAGCGCAGGAATGTCTCCTGGGATGAAGGTGCTGCAGATTCATTTCGCTATTGCTTCGTGGTCAGTGAGCACAGAATGAAGGCGCCTGCGTTTAATGTGAGGGAACATCAGCATCACCAAAGAAGAGCAGAGCTCTGCTCTCGGTGGTGGATTCCTCTAGTGCCTGTGGGACCCCCAGACATTAGGAAATCATTAGTTACACTCAGTCAGACCATGAGGGCATCTGGCGGAGTATTGTGGTAGGTATGGGGGGTCAGTTTGGATGATGCCCTGAGCCTTCCAATTCTTGGGGTTCTAGTGAGGGCTAAAATCTAACAGAGGAGGTTGCTGCCATGGCCACTTAAGTATCTTCATCCGCATCCCAAAAGAATGAGCTTGCTTGCAAGAGTTTCTCACCCTCACTTTCCTTGTCCCATATCTAGAATGTGGGGTGCAATCCACTGGGAGCAGTCAAGTACAACATTCCTTGTTTTGCTAGAGTGGACATGCAAGGGGATGTTTGGTCCAGCCTGTCAAAACTTCCTGTTCCTCCTGGCCTGGAGCATCCTTCCTTCCATGTGACTAGTAGGTGGGCATGACCTTTCCAGACCTGGTAAAAGGACAAGTCACGCAGCCACCTCCTTCCTCTTTGACCTTCCTTTTGTCCTGCCTGCTTCCTGAAATCTCTCACTTGGGGTGCTGCACGTAACAGAATTGTCTAAGCCACCCAGAGTGGTTGGGGCAACCCGGTCGGATGGGTGGGGTACCAATAATAAAATTATTAGTAATTATGATGATGATGCAAAGTAGGTGCTCTACCTAGATAGATAGAGATAGAGACAGATAGACAAATAGATGATAATTAGATTAGATGATAGATAGATGATAGATAGATGATAGATGATAGATAGATGATAGATGATAGATAGATAGATAGATAGATAGATAGATAGATAGATGATAGATAGATAGATAGATAGATAGATAGATAGATAGATAGATATAGATAGATGATAGATAGATGATAGATAGAAAGATAGACAGACAGACAGACTTGATGTCTAGGAAAATGAGGAACCTTTGAGCCACCAAGACTAGCCTCCCTCTCCATCTGCCAAAGCAGGCATTGTGTGTTCATTAAAAGCTGCAGCTCCTCAAAAGAGGCAAAGGTCAAGCAAGCAGAGAGTTGGGAGTCTTTGCCTTTCCCCTCAGAACAGCTCTGAGTAAGAAAGGAAGGTAGTGTCTCTGCAAGGAATGATGGCACTGGGGGGGGGGGTTCACCCCTTCGGAAGGAGAGTGTGCAAAATATTCCTTGCGTTAGCCAGCCAAGAGCAATCCCTTGCGCTCAGCAGAATTTTAGCTTAACCTTTTCTCCCCGGCTGAAGGTTCATTAAGCGGACTGTCGAATTGATTCATACCTCGCAAGCCTCTGTTGGAAATTGCCGGCGACAAAAGGTTCGTCTTCAGAGTCCCTGTTGTGTCCTTCCGCAAGAGGTCAACCTTTCCCTCTCTGCTGGGCGAAGCACTGCTCAGACATCACCTTCTGAAAATGCCACCTGCAAAACAGGGCAGAGGAATGAGACAGAGGTGTCGAGGGACACCGAGGCTGTGATCCTCAATGGACTTACTAAGGAGCAACCCCCATGGAGCTCAATGGGACCTGCACACGAGTAGAGATCTATAACTTAACTGGTCGACATGGTGCCAGGGCCCCCCGCTGGCTTAATCTCTTCTCTGGAGATGCAATGCAGAATTAC
This sequence comes from Darevskia nairensis, assembly GCA_034642065.1. Lineage (NCBI taxonomy): Eukaryota > Metazoa > Chordata > Lepidosauria > Squamata > Lacertidae > Darevskia > Darevskia nairensis. Next base: position 858,568 of record JAWWNI010000310.1, read on the forward strand.
GTTTTTAAAAACCTAACAAGCTATCTTGTGCTGGTGGCTTGGCTTATCATTGCTACTCATGATGCATGGGGCCTCTTTAAAGTCCCAAAGACCATCTATGGGCCAATAAACTAAGGTATAAGCCCCCTACGCTCAACAGACGGTACCACACTTCTAAAAGATAAAGAAGCTATTGCACTGTGCTGGAAAGAACATTACCAACATCTCCTTAACCGCAACTCCCCTGTAGCTGCTGACGTTCTCTCACAAATTCTGCAAAACCAAGTTAGAGATGAGCTTGCACTATCTCCAAATCTGGGAGAGTTGTGTACAGCTAGTAACCAAATGAAAAACAACAAAGCCAGCAAACCTGATGGGATACCGTACCTGCCGAAGTCTTCAGAATTGAATTTACACAACAACTTCACAAGCTCATTGGAAAAATCTGGGAGACAGAGGAGATCCCAAGCAGACTTTAGGGATGCCAGAATTATCAATCTCTTTAAAAAAAAGGTGATAGAATGGATTGCAGAAATTATCGAGGCTTGTTTTCGTCAGCTGTGGCCAGCAAAATTCTTGCAAGGATTTTAGCAAACTGTCTCCTAACTATATCTGAGGATATCCTTCCTGAATCCCAATTCTAGGGGGACAGTGAACATGATTTTCACCGCTCAACAGCTTCAGGAAAAATGCAGAGAGCAAAACCAACCCCTGTATGTGGCATTTATGGACCTGACTAAGGCCTTTGACACTGTAAATCGTAATGCCCTGTGGACTGTCCTTCTGAAAATTGGCTGCCCAGACAAATTTGTGAACATACTTCGGCTCCTCCATGATAATATGACAGCAACAATCACAGATAAAAATGGCTCTCAGAGTGAACCATTCACAGTGGGATCAAGCTTTAAACAGGGATGCATTATCGTCCCAACTCTATGTATTTGCTTCATCGCCATGATCCTACTCATTGTTGAAGGGAAACTCCCCACTGGGGTAGAAATCATATCTCAAACAGATGGAAAGCTCTTTAATCTGAACAGGCGGAAAGCAAAGAGTAAGGTGACCGTAACTTCCATCATAGAGCTTCAGTATGCTGATGACAACGTAGTGTGTGTACACTCAGAGGATGACCTCCAAACCATCCTAAATATCTTCACAGAAGCTTACGAAAAGCTTGGCCTGTCACTTACGGACTCACTGTTAAGACCATGTTCATGGAAGACAATCTTTTTCGGCTACGAGTGATCACCAAATAATAACTCAGGGCGGCTAACAACAAATATAAAACACTGATTAAAAATGACTTAAAAAGAAAAAAAGAAAAAGTTAAAAACAGCATCAAATACAACATAAATGAACATCACCAGGGCTAACTGGCCAAGTTATTCCTGCTAGGGCCAGTAAGGAGACCAGGGAAGGGTTTAAATGTGGGGTCTCAGAAAGGGTTACTTCATAGAAAAAGGGAAGGGAAAAAAGAAATGGAGGATCAGGCTAAATTGAAGGCCAGGCGGAATAGCTCTTTCTTACAGGCCCTGTGGAAGGAGATCAGCTCCTGCAGGGCCCTAGTCTCCTGGGACAGAGCATTCCACCAGGCTGGAGCCGTCAAAGAAGCAGCAGCTAGGTAAAGAAAAACAAAATAAAATGTGTTGGTGGGAGGATTGTTTTGTTCTTGTTTTATCATGTATTTTGTAATGCAAACAAGTCTTCATCGTCTATATTTGGGACACCAAACCAGATACAGGCTTATTGACAGGCACCAACTTCTTCTTTTTTGCTACTGTGGAAAAGCGGGTCATAAGGCCATAAGCAGGCACTGCGTCAAGCAGGTCTTTCTTTGGTCTGTCCTGAATCTGCCAACGTTCAGCTTCATTGGGGGTGAGGGAGGGGGGAGGGAGAGCGAGAGAGAAGAGAACGTTTCTCCCTCCACTTTCTCCATGCCAGGCATAATTTTAGAAACTTCTAACATGTTGCCTCTTCCTTGCCTTTTCTCTAAGCTAAAAAGTCCCAAATGCTGCCACCTTTCTTCATAGAAGAGTCTCTTTGATTATCTCTTTGATATCCCTGTTATGTAAACTATAACAATAAAAAAATAATATATATGTATAAAATTTTACACAACAATTTGATTAAAAAATATTGAAGTGGTTTGCAACACACACACACACATACATATTCACTCACTTAAAACCAGAAAGAGGATTAAATTTACCGATCATCAGCTAACTATTACAGGAAATCTTTCCTCTTAATTGCCCGCCAGCATAGAAAAGCTTTCAGCAAACACGTAAATGTTAATATAGGAGATTTACTTGGGAAGATAAGAAAATTACAAACCAAACCAAAACACTGTATCAAAACACCATTCCAAAGCAAGAAGCAGATGAGATGCTACGCCCCCTAACCTATGGATTAATCTCCAGTCTCTTAGGCATCTTCCAATGAAGCCGAGGAAGATGTGGTGAGTCTTGGAGGAGGTGGCAGGGAGTTCCACTGGTGAGGAGCAGCCACCAAGGCTGGTTCTCAAATGCTCTTCTGAATAGCAGTGATCTTGGCCTTGCATTACGTGACAGCGCAGAGGGGCGGGAGTCTTATATTGGTCTTAAGGTAATGCCATTTAGGGTCTGTGCACCGTGCATGGGATTTATGTCAGCCTCCACCTCACGGCGGCTGATTGCCTCCTGTTTGCCTCCCGTGGAATTAACAGCTTGGGGAATTACATTGTACTGGAGGGGATGAGCGTGGGATGGGAGGAATCACAGGTATTTACACACTGCTTGGCTCTCCTGACGTGTGGGGAGATTAATGTGTCAGCTGAAATAACACGGTGTTGGGAGGCGCCGATGAAGGAGAAGCAGCTGCCTCCATGGCAGGGAGTTGCTCAAGGCATCAGTCAATCCAGAGCCCAAGGGCTTGGGGGGAGGGAGGAAGGAAGGAGGAAGAGATGGAACAAGGGCTGGTGGAGAGAAGCTGAAGTCAGACCCAGGGCATCCTAGAGGACCAACCAAAGATGAAGGAACAAAGGGATTGCTTCCATTTATTTATTTTAAATATTGGTAGGCTACTGTGTCCCATGGATGGGTGGGTGGGAGACGGAGCAAGCTGGTCAGTAAACCACACAATTGAAAGCCGGAGTTAATTCCTTGTCAGCAAAACACAATCTTCACAGACTTGGCTGAGTGTCAGGCCTAAGGAGCCGAGCAGCTCATGTCCTGAAGGTCTTACTCCATGAAGCCAAGATGAAAGGTCCCCGCTTCCCCACAGCGCTCTACAATATTTCTCCTCCCCTCCAAGGCTTCTTCCAAGCAATCGGAGACTGCACCCCCGTGTGCAGGCCATCTTGGCTGCTCCTGTTTCATACATCTGGAGAGTGTGGACTAAACACGTTTTACTTTTAAAAAACAGTGTTGTTTTGGTGTGTGAAAGCACTTCTTCATGCAGCATATAGTTAATCTATGGAACTTGCTCCCACAGGAGGGGCCAATGGCCATTGGGTGGCTTTTAAAGAGGATTAGACTAATTCATCAAGGAGAGGGCTACTGATGGCTACTAGCCATGAGGGCTTTGCTCTATCTCCACGGTTGGAGGCAGCAAAGTTTCTGAACGCCATCTGCTGGAACCTGCAGGAGGATCTTGTGTTCAGATCCTCCTTGTGGGTTTCCCATGATGGGCATCTGGTTGTCTGCTGTGAGATCAGGATGCTGGGCAAGGGAGGTCATGGGGCTGACCCTGTTGACATTCAGAGGACATCGAAAGGGCAGCTGGCTAGCCCCTAGCTGTACAGGCCCTTCCCCGGCTGACTGCCGGGCGAACACCGACCTCCGAAGCCACGTAGAAATGATTCAGACACGATCATCCAGGAAGAAGGGAACATGCCAGCCGGACATGTGTCTCTGCCAGGGTTCTACTTGTGAGTAGAGGCCATTTCCTGACAGACCCATTAGACTCTTCTGATGTTCTGAAGTTCTTGTAGCTCTCAGCTTGTGGTTGCTCAGTTCTCAAAGAGGAAGACAAATGTTTCACTGAGATGTCCACCTGCTGATGATGGAGGGTGGCCCACTATTTTTATTTGGAGGGGATTGTTCCCTCCCAGCCCAAAGGCTGCCTCTCTGACTGGGATGCTAGTTGCTGGACTGGATGAGCATTTGCACAGAAGGAATGTTGTTTCTTTCTCCTCTGTGAAGAGCTCATCAATTGGAATTGGAAATGTCAGGGTTGTTGCTCCCTTTTTGAAGAGGTGTGTGAATTATTCACTGCCAGAGATCTTTTATTTCATGCCCTCCTCTTAACAACCGGAGTTGCTGGGGGAAAGCTAAACATCCCATAGGGAAGCATTTTGGGGAAGCCCCAGCAGTCCTGCCATCTGCTAAGCCACAGGTTTCCCACCACCCCACGTCGAACAACCGCTGGAAGCGCTGAGAGGCAACAACCCATGAAAGCAGTTATGTGAGCAAGGGCGATGTGGGAGGAATGGAAACATCTCCCAATGCTCAGGCTCAGCGGCTGTGCAGGAGGCTCAGTCGAGTTTGGAATCTGGCAAACCAGGTGAAGGACATCAGAAGGTAAGGAGAACTTCTTGGATCAAGCGAATGGCCCATCTAGTCTGGGAAGGCCTCGTTTCAGGGGAAGGTGGACTGCCGCCCTTGTCCAGTGGCGGGGGTTACAGCCCCCGGGCAGCAGTTCTCATCAGGGTGGTGACTTTGATCTGCCTTCCCATGTTTGATCCATGTATACGGCTTTGTGTTTCCAACTCAAGACCCACTGAAGAACATGCCATCTACTTCAGCTTTGATAAAACAGCTTTGAACAACTTTTGCATATCTTGCTGTGCGCTACCCTTATCGTTGTGGTGGCACTGGGTTGTCACTCCATGATTGGACTCACGCTACTTGTTGAACAGTTTATAAAGCCATTCTGTACCGGTATTACATTTACTGTGCATGTAATTTGTCAAAATAGAATTGTACATTTGTCTGTTTCATGATTACAGGATCTCCAGGTCTTGCACATGGCACCTTAGTATGTTTGTTGTTTGAATGGTTACTAGCCTATCTCCAATTTGTCTATTATTCTAGTAAACTGGGATTCAAAAACTTCACTGACTCCAATTATGGAGGGCAAATCATAGCCCTTGTGGCTAGCAGCCAGGGGGTTGGACTGGATGGCCCTTGTGGTCTCTTCCAACTCTATGATTCTATGATTCTAGTACATACATCAACCTTTTATTGGCATCGAAAACAAATCAATACAGAATTACCACTTCCCCAGTGGCACAAAACTTTTAAAAAAGAAAGGAGGCACAGCAGTCTAACGTCACATCTCTAGGTCTCCAGGGAGATCAGACGTCTTTAGTGTATTTCGACGACAAAAAACTAAATAGAGATATTTAGCCACTAACTTGGTGAGCTCCTGATCTTTCCCCAGTAATAGGAAATGTATGACCTCTAACTCTGGTTTCCATTTGGGGATGCAGAGTTGATCTAGAAATTGCTGACGGAGAGTGGCTGGGGAGACCCGGCCAGATGGGCGGGGTACAAATAATAAATTATTATTATTATTATTATTATTATTATTATTATTATTATTATTATATATGATTCTAGTCCTCTCCTCTTCCATGGGATTTGCCTAGTTCACTTTTAAAGCCATCCAGGTTGGTGGTGTTCACTGTTTCCTGGGAGAGGGAGTTCCATCCTTTAACAATGAGCTGTGTGATGAAGGACTTCCTTGTATTTGTCCTGAATCATCAAACATTCAACTTAACTCCTTAACGCCCCCCCCAAATGTTTTAGATCCCCCCAGTTTAGTGCTAGTTTTGTGCCATGAACCCCACATTTTGTGCCAGCCCCCAAACTGAATAATTGACACAGCAACAAGTCCATGCCAAAAGATCCAACCTCGTGTGATTGACTCCAAAGAGGTGCCAAAGTTTCATGCTAGTTTTGTGCCGCAAACCCCACATTTTATTCTGCTATGCAGCTTCATTGAAGAAGAGGAGGAGGAGGAGGAGGAGGAGGAGGAGGAGGAGGAGGAGGAGGAGTTTGGACTTGATATCCCACTTTTCACTCCTCTTAAGGCGTCTCAAAGCAACTCACATTCTCCTTTCGCTTCCTCCCTCACAACAAACACTCTGTGAGGTGAGTGAGGCTGAGAGACTTCAGAGAGAAACTCACAACCAGGATCTGACCACAAGATCACCTTCTTGTGCAGCCTCCAAGCAACTGGGATCCATAGGCCTTGCTGCCTCCGACTGTGGAATCAGAGCCCAGCCATTGTGGCTAGGAGCCCTCCATAGCCCTCTGCTCCATGAGACTGTGTTTGGTCCGAAGTTCTGCAGAGGGGGACTTAAATTCTGCCCCTTTGCAGACCCCTATCATCCCTGGCCCCCAATGCCACCCAGCTACCTTCCATCACTGGCAGTTTTCCGCCTCGTGCGCCGTGATTTGTGCTCTAAATGCACCACAATGACCTTTCCTTTGAGTAGTTGAAATGTTTTCATTAAAAATGAAAGAGCAGATACATCAAAATGTTTGGCGATGTAAAGGCCCACGTTGTGAATATAAAGCAGAGGGAGCCGGCACTGCCAGAAGGGGCCCTCCAGATGAAACAATGGACAAATTGGCTTGTTTTGCGACTCACAGCTAAGACCGATTTGGGGAGCAGCCACCTGGGCTTGGTGGGCGGAAGCAAAGGCAAGAGGCAGAGCAAGGGAGGAGGAGATCTCGGAAGACAGGACACACAGAGAGAGCAATTGGAGCAACTTTGTGGTGGCAAGAGCTGTTCTCCCGTAGAACAGGCTCCCTCAGAAGGTGGTGGACGTTTCCTTCATTGGAACTTTTTACATAGAGGTTGGATGGCTCTTTGCCAGGGATCCCATAGCTGTGATTCCTGCATTGTGGGGGGCTTGACTAGATGATCCTTAAGGTCCCATCCAACTCTACAAGTCAATAAGTCTTCAAAGAGAGGCCAGAAAGTGACAATGGTAAGGAACAGCCATCCTTCGGAGAGCAGCGATCCCATTGCAGGGGTTGGATTAGAATCATAGAGTTGGAAGAGACCCCAAGGGCCATCCAGTCCAACCCCCTGCCAAGCAGGAAACACCATCAAAGCATTCCTGACAGGTGGCTGTCAAGCCTCTGCTTAAAGACCTCCAAAGAAGGAGACTCCACCATACTCCTTGGCAGCAAATTCCACTGTCGAACAGCTCTTACTGTCAGGAAGTTCTTCCTAATGTTTAGGTGGAATCTTCTTTCTTGTAGTTTGAATCCATTGCTCCGTGTCTGCTTCTCTGGAGCAGCAGAAAACAACCTTTCTCCCTCCTCTATATGACATCCTTTTATATATTTGAACATGGCTATCATATCACCCCTTAACCTTCTCTTCTCCAGGCTAAACATACCCAGCTCCCTAAGCCGTTCCTCATAAGGCATCATTTCCAGGCCTTTGACCATTTTGGTTGCCCTCCTCTGGACACGTTCCAGCTTGTCAGTATCCTTCTTGAACTGTGGTGCCCAGAACTGGACACAGTATTCCAGGACATGCTCTGCCTCAATGGCCAGTGACAGCAATGTTTCTGAGTCGCTTTTGCTGGAGACAACAGGAGGTGAGAGGGAACTTGTATTCAGATCCTGCTTGCTGGTTTCCCACTGGGGCACCGGCTTGGCCACCGTGGGAACAGGGTGCTGGATTAGGTGGGCTCCTGGCCTGATCCAGCAGGCTCTTCTGATGTTCTCAAGAGCACCCTTCATCTTGGCGTGGTGGCGGCTTGTCTCTTCCTCCACGATCTACACCGAGACATTTGCGACACTATTCCGCCCGATAATGCAAGTGCCAGAATGGGCCTGACCTGCTTTTTTCTTCATCATCTCTACATCCACGGTGGCAGCAGTGATTCTTTGAAGAGGCGGAATAGTGCCAGACTCCTGCAGGCCTTTCATTTCAGAGGAAAGGAGGAAGAGTCGCTCCTCTGACACCGCAGCCCGTTGCTGCTTTGTTCACACACAATGGCAGGTGGGGACGATCACCTCCGAGATGGGTTTTCTAGCTGAGGGTAAAGCAGAAATAGAGGGGAAAGCGACAAAGAGATGTCATGGGACTTGACAAAGGGTGGCATGTCGCTTGCAATCCCAAAAGTAAGTCATGGCAAGCCAGGACTTTGCTACTTGCTAAATAAAGCCGGTCAAGAGAGGAACTGCGTTCATGTTACAGGAGATTTTCCTCTCCAGAAAAACATGAGCTCACGCATTCACTGCTTTCAGTTAGGGCAGCAATTCCCAATCTTTTTGAGGCTCCCCTTGGTTCCATAAACTGGCCTCCAGTGCCCTCTTACCCTCTGCCTTGTCTGGACTGAGTTCCAGCTTATTCACCTCCACTCCTGAACTGACACCAGACATCAGTTCATCATTTTCTACAGCCACCCTGGGACCGGATGTTAGGAAGGAGAGACGGAGCTGAGCGCCATCTGCATACTGATGGCCCTTCAGCCCAAACCTCTGCATCATCTGAGTTTCACGTGGGCATCAAAGAGGATGGCAGGCAAGGTGGGATCTTCTGGGACTTGCCGTGATCCAAAGGCCATGTGGCACAGCGGTCACATCCTGGCACCACCTTCTGGGATTAAGCTTCTGGGAAGGAGCGGTGTCTCTGCAACATGGGGATCAATAATTTGATCCCTTGAGGCAGCCAAGAAGGATCCCACGGGTGCTGTTGTATCACAAACCACAGAGAATTCTGGGAGAACCAGAAAAGCATGAGTCCATCTCCCCCCGCAGATCATCCACCAGGGCCACTAGGGCTGGATCAGTTCCAGATTGGAGTCACCTGCCCCTTCTGGTAGGAATCTCAGTTTGCAGCAAGTAGTCAACATCAACTTCGTTGGACTGGTCATGTTGGGTGGATCGTCTTCCAAAACAACCACTGTATTCCAAACTTAACAATGGAAAGCGTAATGCTGGTGGTCAACAAAAGAGGTTTAAAGCCTGTCTCAAGGCAAATCTTAAAAAATGTAGTATAAACACCAACAATTGGGAAACACTGGCCTGTGAGCGCTCCAATTGGAGAACAGCCTCTACCAAAGGTGTCCTGGGCTTTGAAGACACTTGAACTCAGGACGAAAGGGAGAAAAGTTCTAAGAGGAAGGCACGCTTGGCAAACCCTCACCAGGATCAACTCCCACCCGGAAACCAATGTCCCCACTGTGGAAGGATGCGTGTATCCAGAATTGGCCTCCACAGTCACTTACGGACTCACTGTTAAGAAGACCGTGTTCATGGAAGACAATCTTACTCTGCTATGAGGGAAAGAAGAAGAAGAAGAAGAAGAAGAAGAAGAAGAAGAAGAAGAAGAAGAAGAAGAAGAAGATCAGGATGGCAATCCCATTTAATCAGACTATTTTCCTCTCAACTATTTCCTCAGTTGATATAAGGTAGGTATGACATGACATCATAGCGATCTTCACAAACAGTTGCTCTTCTCCCAGCTAGGGGTGGACTTTGGTAATATGGCACCCTGAGTGAGGACAAAATTTGCCACCCCCCAATATTTCTTATTTTCCACAATTATTTCTTTTGGTGCAATTGGATAACTCAGTTGGTTAGAGCATGGTGCTGATAATGCCAAGGTTGCAGGTTCAATCCCCGTATGGGACAGCTGCCTATTCCTGCATTGCTGGGGGTTGGACTAGATGATCCTCAGGGTCCCTTCCGACTCTAGGATTCTATTATTCTATTAATTTTTGTAATCCTACTGGATCTTCTCAATAGGTACTCATGTTATTACTATTTTGTGCTCCTCAGCTTGGCACCCTCTGGGGGGGGGGGAGCACCTACACCACCCAAACTCCAGCCTGTCTCAGCTCACCTGGTGGTTGCTCTGAGGAAAAAAGAGGTTCCCCCGTGAGGGAGACACTTTTGACCTGAGCTGAGAGATTCAAATGACAAGAAAGAAGAAACCAAATAAACATCAGGAAGAACTTTCCGATGGAACGGACTCCCTCGGGAGGTGGCGGACTCTCCTTCCCTGGAGGTTTTTTTTTTCTTTGGAAAGTCATCTGTCTGGGATTCAGTAGCTGAGATTCCTGCATTTCAAGGGGTTGGACTAGATGACCCTTGGGGTCCCTCCCAACTCTACAATTCTATGATTCTATGACATATGAGTTTGGGGAATTGAGGAGAAGAGGAGCAGAGGACCCTGGTAGAAGTTCACAGCACGAATGTGGCGACGGAGAAACACAAAACATTATTTAATGGAAAGGTTAAAGAAAAAAGTTAATTGAATCCCATATTTGCCCGAATTTATCTTGAAATTTACTTGTTCTTCAGGAGAGTTCTCCTGTTTTTCAATTCACCTCCATGCTTAAACTCTAATGACACGGGTTGCTTTGAGACTTCAAGAGAGGAAATCTTAATAAAAGCTCGACTTGATGTTATTCCACTGCAAAGCCGGCGCTGAATTAAACATGAGGAGGGGAAGATTTTCCAACCGATGAGCGTCTGCCTTCAGCACCATTGGCCAGCCAAGGAAGATTGTTGGGGGGGGGGCTCTCTCTTCCTTCCGGATCCCTTATGGACTAGAATCTTTCCCCACCGGCAGGAAAAACTGACACCCTCATTGGAAGGTTGGATTCTCTCTAATATATCACGGTTACTGACTACTCCACACAAGTCTTGATTTATTAACAGGCTTATTAAATCTCACTGAGAAGATGCTCGTTTTTTTGGGGGGGACATGCCTTCAATCAGTAACTTTTAAATATTTTTCATTATCTACAACAATAAAAATACTGTTGTGGGTTTGGTGGGGTCAGTTTGGATGATGCCCCAAGTCCCTCCCAGTTCTTGGAGTCCTGTACCCAGGAAGGGTTGGAATCTAATGAAGGAAGTTGTTGAACTGGTGAGACAAGCTTCTATGCAAAACAAGGACCTTAGCTGTTTGCTCAAGTGTCCTCATCAACATCCCAAAAGAAGGAACCAGGTTACAAGAGCTACAACATGGGCAGGCAAACTAAGACCCAGGGGCTGGATCCGGCCCAATCACCTTCTCAATCCGGCCCGTGGACGGTCCAGGAATCAGCGTGTTTTTACATGAGTAGAATGTGTGCTTTTATTTAAAATGCATCTCTAGGTTATTTGTGGGGCATAGGAATTCGTTCATTTCCCCCCCCCCCCTAAATATAGTCAGGCCACCCACAAGGTCTGAGGGACAGTGGATCAGCCCACTGCAGAAAATGTTTGCTGACCCCTGAGCTACAACTGAGGGTTGGAGCCCTCCGGGCTAAAGGGTGGGCTCTTCCTCCACCTCTTCACCTAACTGCTAGAGTATTGTGTGAGAGCTGAGCTGGGAAAAGCAGGCTGGAAGTTGGCGATCGGGGTCATTGCTTGCTCTGAGTTGGATCCAAAGCTGTGAGTCTAATGGAGAAGCAATGTCTGTTTGGGTCTTAAACATGGGTAGGCAAATAAGGCCTGGGGGCTGGATCCGGCCCAATCGCCTTCTAAATGCAGCCCGCGGATGGTCCGGGAATCAGTGTGTTTTTACATGAGTAGAATGTGTCCTTTTATTTAAAATGCGTCTCTGGGTTATTTGTGGGGCATAGGAATTCGTTCTCTCTCCCCCCCCCAAAAAAAAAAATATAGTCTGGCCCCACACAAGGTCTGGCCCCACACACTGGCCCCCTGCAGAAAAAGTTTGCTGACCTCTGGTCTTAAAGCTACAAGCGCCTCCATCTTATGCTCAGGTTGCATATGTTGTTGTTCAGTCGTTCAGTCGTGTCCGACTCTTCGTGACCCCATGGACCAAGGCACGCCAGGCACACCTATCCTCCACTGCCTCTCGCAGTTTGGCCAAACTCATGCTAGTAGCTTCGAGAACACTTCGAGAACAGGTTGCATATATGTGCAACTAAAACCATGAACCCCAAAGACACCACAGTCTACGCTAACTTTCATTCCAGGGAAACCAAACCTGGAGAAGTGTCTGGAACCTCAGCATTTTCTCAGCCCTTGGAGATCAGAGTGTCCTATTACAATAAGAAAGATTATAATTAAAACCACCACTTTTTTGGGGGGGAGCATGTACCCCACATATTAGAGACTCCCTTTGGAAGGTGGTTGGCTCTCCTTCCTTGGAGGTTGGATGGTCCTCTTCCAGGGATTCTTTCGTTGAGGTTGCTGCGACACAGGAGGTTGGACTAGATGACCCTTGGGAATCCCTTCCAACCTGACAAATATATGATTCTGTGATTTTCTTTGGTAGGTGCGTAACTATCCAAAGGCAAGGAGGCTTCTGGCAATTCAGTGCCATCCCTGCTGCAGCATTGAGCTTCTGTGGAATGATTGAACGCCAGACCTTCTGTTTTCAATGAGGTGAGCCGGGAGATAAGGAACAAGATGGAATAAGGAGATATGGGGAGAACAAGATGTGAGAGGGAGGAGGCATTTGTCTGCATTTGTCAGCTGGGCAAGGAGGAGCTGGATGATCAGGCCACAGCAGATGCTGCTTTGGGGGGAGGGGGAGGGAAGAGAGAGGCAAGACGTGTGGAAATCAGCCTGGACCTCCGGAAAAACTTCACTGTTAATTCATTGCATCTGAATGCAACATCTGGACAATCAAGAGCTTAGAGGGCTCATATAAAATAACATAAGGAGAGCCTTCTGGATCAGGCCAATGGCCCTCCAATTCCAGCATCCTCTTCCCACAGTGGTCAACCAGAAGCCCCAGTGAGAAACCTGAAGGTAGGACCTGAACATAACAAGAAGTATCCCCTCCTGTGGTTCCCAGCAACTGGTTTTCAGAAGCATTGCTGAATGTGGAGGCAGAGCATAGATGGCGCTATGGCTGATAACCACCTCTAGCCCCCTCCTCTGGGAATTTGCCCAATCCTCCTGAGGGAGCAAGTTCCATAGTTTGACTCTGCACTGCAAGAAGAAGGACTTCTTTTATCTGTCCCGAATGTTCCAAAATTCACCTTCATTGGATTTCCACCAAGTCTAGTATTGATGTTAAATTGTATGCAGTGGCTATTTCTTCAGTATATAATCAGAGAATCAGAATTGTAGAGCTGGAAGGGACCCAAGAGAGCCAGTTGTGGTGTAGTGGTTAAGAGTGGTAGACTCGTAATCTGGGGAACCGGGTTCGCATCCCCTCTCCTCCACATGCAGCTGCTGGGTGACCTTGGGCTAGTCCCACTTCTCTGAAGTCTCTCAGCCCCACTCACCTCACAGAGGGTTTGTTGTGGGGGAGGAAGGGAAAGGAGAATGTGAGCCGCTTGGAGACTCCTGAAGGGGAGTGAGAAAGCGGGATATCAAATCCAAACTCTTCTTCTTCTTCCTTCTTCTTCTTCTTCTTCTTCTTCTTCTTCTTCTTCTTCTTCTTCTTCATCTAGTCCAACCCTTGCAATGAAGAAATCACAGAGAGGCCACCACCTTCCAAGGAAGTCCCTTCCACTGTCAAACAGGTCTTGCCCTCAGAAAGTTCTTCCTATTGTTTAGTTGAAATCTCCTTTTTTGGCATTTGAATGCATTGCTTTGGGTCCTCCCCTCTGGAGCTGGAGAAAACAAACTTGCTCCATCTTCCACATGGCAGCCCTTCAGATACTTGAAGATGGCTATCCATTTGAGAATATTTTTTATTATTATTATTTTTATTAATTACTAAGTGTGCAGATATAAATAAGATAGTTAACTGGACTTTCCTCTTCTGGGGTTTTTTATGTCTGATATTTCTTCCTTTATTTCACTGCTGGTGAGGAGTCTCTTTCTTCTTCTCTTTCTGATCTATCAGATACTTAAAGATGGCCATCATGTCACCTCTCCAGTGACATTATGTGTTCTGTTTTCAATGTGCTAAGTCTCTCTCTCTTGCTCTCTTGATTTCCAGGACCTTAGGCCTGTCCCCCTCCCCACCACAGCTGAGTTTAGCATCAAGCCTGTCAACGCAGTCTTCTTCCCCAGTTACCCAACACAGATTGGGGGCTTCCCCTCATGGCCTGCTATCAATGTGGGGAGGGAGAGAGAGGGACTTTCTCTTGTGTGCAGAACAGTGGAGTCCCCAGAAGGTGAACAGCATCACCGGGTTATTGGTCGTCCTGTTTCAGCTCGACGTGCCCTGTTAAAAGCCGTTTCTGCCCGCTGGAGGGCTCAGCAGGGATTCATGACTCAGATTGCATGGCTTTGGCTTGGGAGAAAGTGAAAGGAAGGCCCATATAATTGAAATATGTGGGATAAAAGACCATTAGCATGTTTATTGCTGGAGTAACTGAGCTTCTGCTGTCTGGGAGCAAAGGGCAGGCAGCCTCGGAGGCCGATTCATTAGTAACTGTCCAGATTATTAGGGATTTGTTTTTTTATTCTATATTGTTATTATTATTACTATTTCAGATGGTGATAATCCAAATGCATGTACTTAATCATTAACACAATACACACATGCAAAGGGGGAAGAAGACTAGCTGGAAGGTGTGCAGAGGAGGGAGACCGAGAGAATTAAGGGTCTGGAAACCAAGCCTGATGAGGAACAGTTGAAGGACTTGGGTCTCTTTAGCCTGGAAAAGAGGAGACTGAGAGGAGATAGGAGAGCCATCTTCAGATATCTCAAGGACTGTCACATGGGAGATGGAGGAAGCTTGTTTTCTCCTGCTCTGAAGGGTAGGACTTGAACCCATGGCTTCAAGTTACAAGAAAGGAGATTCCAGCTAAACATCGGGAAGAACTTTCTGAGGGCAAGACCTGTTTGACAGTGGAATGGACTCCCTCAGGACTCTCTGTCCTTGGAGGTTTTAAAGCAGAGGTTGGATGTCTCATGGGTCCTTTCCAACTCTAGAATTATACAATTTAGATTATAGAGGTTGATCCCTTACCTGTTCCCTATTCCAGAACAAAGTCCTTTCCCCATATAAAAGATGGCGATGCCTTTCCTGAAGATAGATCAACTGGAACAACTTCCCGTAGGAGGGAGTGATGGCCCCCAACCTAGTTAGCTTTAATAGAGGAGAAGGCCAGCAATGGCTACTAGCCACAACTGCTATGCCCTACCCCAGGGGTCAGCAAACATTTTCAGCAGGGGGCCAGTCCACTGTCCCTCAGACCTTGTGGGGGGGGGCAGACTATATTTTTTGGGGGGGAAATGAACAAATTCCTATGCCCCACAAATAACCCAGAAATGCATTTTAAATAAAAGGACACATTCTACTCATGTAAAAACAAGATGATTCCCTGACCATCCGTGGGCCGGATTTAGAACGTGATTGAGCCAGATACGGCCCCCGGGCCTTAGTTTGCCTACCCATGCTCTACCCCCTCACTTGGAAGCAGTGATGCTTTTGAATCCCAGTTGCTGGCGATTGCAGGAGGGGAGAGTGCTGCTCCTGTGTTCGAATCCTGCTTGTGGATTTCCCAGGATGCTGGACTCGATGGGCCCCCTTTGGACTGACCCAGCAGGCTCTTCTCATGTCCTGATGCTGCAACCTTAAACCAGATACCTCTTGCATATGATCTGCAGCTGGTTTCTTAATTAACCGTTGCTGCTGCGGAGGTGGGGGGGGTCACCCTTGTGCAATAACTCATTAAGGTGAAGGAATGAAAGGGAGCTGAGCTGACAGTTATTACAAGGAGAAGAGAAGATTCATGGCGTCTTAGGAACTTTCTCAATCCAAATTAAACACACAGAGAACCCCCCCCCTTCTCCTCGCCCCTCGACTTCCCTCCCTCCTATTTAAAGAGATTAAAATCAAGATTAGTTTGAAGGGACAATTTTATCTAATTAAAGGAGAGGCCTTTAAATGGTTTATTTCATTAACGCATACTGGAGGGGAAGATGAGCCCAGACGAAATATTGCTTTCTGGAAACTGTCAAGAGGGATGAAGATGGCACACAAATAGCCCATTAGGAGCAAGATCCGTCTTGAGGTTATTGGGCGGGGGGAGGGGGGCGGGAGGGGGGGGGTTCTTTGCTGTTACTTGCACAGACCTTGCGAACAGTCTTATTATTCCCCTACTTTCCACCCACCCACAAGGTCAGAGACGACAGGACTGAAGCAGAAAGCTCATGGAGCTTTTTGGCTTTTTTCATAGAATCATAGCATTGTAGGATTGGGACCCTCAAGGGTCCTCTAGTCATAGAATCCTAGAGTTGGAAGAGACCACAAGGGCCATCCAGTCCAACCCCCTGCCAAGCAGGAAACACCATCAAAGCATTCCTGACAGGTGGCTGTCAAGCCTCTGCTTAAAGACCTCCAAAGAAGGAGACTCCACCACACTCCTTGGCAGCCAATTCCACTGCCGAAAAGCTCTTACTGTCAGGAAGTTCTTCCTAATGTTTAGGTGGAATCTTCTTTCTTGTAGTTTGAATCCATTGCTCCGTGTCCGCTTCTCTGGAGCAGCAGAAAACAACCTTTCTCCCTCCTCTATAGGACATCCTTTGATATATTTGAACATGGCTATCATATCCCCCCTGAACCTTCTCTTCTCCAGGCTAAACATACCCAGCTCCCTAAGCCGTTCCTCATAAGGCATCGTTTCCAGGCCTTTAACCATTTTGGTTGCCCTCTTCTGGACACGTTCCAGCTTGTCAGTATCCTTCTTGAACTGTGGTGCCCAGAACTGGACACAGTATTCCAGGTGAGGTCTGACCAGAGCGGAATACAGTGGTACTATTACTTCCCTTGATCTAGATGCTATACTCCTCTTGATGCAGCCCAGAATTGCATTGGCTTTTTTAGCTGCTGCATCACACTGGTGACTCATGTCAAGTTTGTGGTCTACCAAGACCCCTAGATCCTTTTCACTAGTCCAACCCCTGCAATGCAGGAATCTCAGCTAAAGCATCCCTGACTGATGGCCATCCAAGTTTTGCTATAAAACCTCCGATGAAGCAGAGTCCAGCACTTTCCCAGAGAGTCTGTTCCTCTGCTGAACATCTCTTTCCCTCCAAAGGTTCTACCTAATGTGTGCCTGGGAGTGCGGTGCCGAATTTCGTGAAAAGGCTGAGGACCCCCAAGCCTGCCTTTCCATCACCGTTGCATAACTGCAGCAGACAGCACGCCCTTTGAATCTGAAGAGGCACAGCCTCTGCCTGGAATTAAGTCGTAACACATTTTATTTCCCAGACGACACCCACCTGGTGGATTTCTGTAGCCTAAGGGCACGATATTGCAAACAGGGCTGCCAATTCTGTATCTTTGCAAGGTGCACAGAAAGGAGGGTTCCAGCACTGCAGCCGTGCGGGGGGGGGGGGAGAAAGCAGCGAAATCTTAAAGGCAGAGCAGCCTCCTCAGCTTCTGGACTTGGCCACTCGCAGCAGTTCAGCCCGGCTTCCTTTTTGAACAAAGCGCCGTCCCGTGATGCCCCCATGCCATGCCAGCAGAGCTTGCTGCTGCTGTCCACTGTTGGAGACAACATGCCTCTACATGCCAGTGGCTGGGAGTCACAGGAGAGGAGAGAGCAGGTCCTGCTTGCAGTGGCCAAAAATTTCTCTCTTTCTCTTTGGCGACCACTCATAGCAGAGTAAGATTGTCTTCCATAAACATGGTTTTAACAATGAGTCCGTAAGTGACTGTGGAGGCCAATCCTGGATCCACACGTCCTTCCACAGTTGGGACATTGGTTTCCGGGCAGGAGTTGATCACGATGTGGATTTGCCAAGCGTGCCTTCCTCTTAGCACATTTCTCCCTTGCGTCCTGAGTTCGAGTGTCTTCAAAGCCCATACCACCTTTGGTCAAGGCTGTTCTCCAATTGGAGCGCTCACAGGCCAGTGGTTCCCAATTGTCGGTGTTTATACTACATTTTTTTAGATTTGCCTTGAGACAGTCTTTAAATCCTCTTTTGTTGACCACCAGCATTACGCTTTCCATTTTTAAGTTATTTGCTTTGAAAGACGATCATCAGGTATCCGCACAACATGACCAGTCCAACAACATTGAAGAATCATTGCTTCAACACTGGTGATCTTTGCTTCTTCCAGGACACTGGTATTAGTTCGCCTGTCTTCCCAAGTGATGTCAGAGACACCATTGATAGAATATTTTGAGGAGTTGGAGATGGCGTTTATAAGTGGTCCGTGTTTCACAAGCATATAGTAAGGTTGGTAGTACAATAGCTTTGTAAACAAGCATTTTGGTTTCCCTGCGAATGTACCAGTCCTCAAAGATTCTGCACTTCAATCGGGAGAAAGCCGCACTCACAGAGCTCAGGTGATACTGGATTTCAGTATCAATGTTGGCCCTTGTGGAAAGAGAACTGCCCAGGTAGGAACCCCTCTGGGAGGAGCCAAGCCCAAGGGCCCTCTCCTCTCCAGGTATTCAGAAACATGGCTGCCTCCACCCATGAAGGAAGGGAAGAGCCATCCTGACTAGAAGACATCAAAAGCCCTCTCCTTTATTGTCTAATCCTCATCTAAAGTCATTGAGGTTGGTGGTCATCACTGCCTCCTTGGAAGCAAGATCCAGAGTTCAACTCTGTGCTGCACGAAGAAGGACTTTCTTTTATCTCCCAGTAATTCACCTTTGTTGGCTTTACACAAATTCTAGTGTCATGAGAGAGGCAGGAATATTTCTCTATTTTTAAATCTAAGGGCTTATCCACACTTAAATTTTGCCCTGTTCTTTCCAGGGCTGTGCTTTAAATCTCCATCTCTGAGGGGGGGGGGGACTTTCCCTGCTAAAACCTGCTCTTTACCGCTCAATCAGAGCAAATATCAATTCAGGTTTTCCACAGATGGTTGTTTTCTCCTGTTGAGCTTTAAAGAGTGTTTTTTTTTCTGGGGAAAGGTCTTGAGAGAAAGAAAAGGTACTTGGACATGGAGCTGTAAAGCGCAGACTGTGGCTGGAAAGAGTAGAGGCAAAGTGTGAAGAAGCCCTAACAGATCCTTTATGCACCCTTTCCCCTAACAGGGGCCTTTTCCTTGCAGAACTGCATTGCAAAAGTTGTAGAAGTCCCAATTTTGAAGGGTACCTCATTCTTTGGTTCATGTATTTCTTTGAGAAGTGCAGGTTTGGGTTGGCTCATATTAAAATCAGTTTTCACCTAGGGTCACCCCCGGCCCAGAAACTGCTTTCCATGCCTTAGCTCAGTCCTTGAAATATAAGAGTATAATAACATAAGATGAGTCCACCAGACGAGTCCAAAGGGGGCCCACTTTGTCAGCCTCCTGTTCCCCCAGTGGCCAACCAAAGCGAAACCCCCAGGCAGGATCCGAGCATGAGAGCAACTCTCCCCTCCTGGGGTTTCCAGGGTCCCCTCCCCTCCCCCAGGCAGCTCCCGATAGATGTGCTGCAACATTCCTTTATCTAATGATTGCGCCAATGGAAGCAATCTGTTCCACAGAAGACAGATGGCTTATTTATTAGGCAAAGACCCCCGGAGAGGAATCCAGTAGTGACAACAAAGGAGGGTCACCTCACCCCAGCTCCGCAGATTTAATACCTGATATCACACCTCTCCGCAAGCTCAGGGAGGCCCTGGCGCATTCCTCTGTAACGAATTAGATCTTTCCCAATGGGTGCCTGTCATCCCAGCCTCTGAGGTTTATGCTCATCAGAGCAAGAAATGATTAATTAGACTTTTATTCAAGGATGAAGTGTCTCCACTCTACGGTGTGGGTGGGAGAGGAGAACTAGGTGCCAGCATCATTTCTGCATGCTTTGGGTAGCCTTCTAGGTTCATGGATCACACCTCAGTGGCCCCCTAGATCTAACCAGTGCAAGGGGTTGGACTAGGGGGCCCTTGGGGGCCCTTCCAGCTCCATGATTCTATGAACTATTCATGTGAGGCCTCAGCCCTAAGCTCTTTGCATTAAGGAGAACTTGTGTTTCTGAGCATGCGCAGTTTCACCTCTTTTCCTTGCCACATCCAAAGTGGTCCACCTCCGATGTCCTGATCCACTGGGCTGTTCTTACGAAGAGAGTGGGGAGGACAAGCACAAAATAACTGAAGCCCACGAGCTTCAAATAAACCCACAAATTCCTTCAGTTAAAAGTGTGGATCAAATCCAGGGGTGATTTGGAGTGAGGCTCCCTGGGGATGGTGCTCCTACTTCATGCACATCCAGGACACTCAGGTCTTGCCTGTGGCTGTTCTGAGATGCATCTGTTTGGCCACTGTGAGAACAGGATGCTGGTCGAGATGGACCATTGGCCTGATCCAGCAAGCTCTTCTGATGCTCTACTGTTCTGGAGTCTCTGGTTGGCGGCTACCAGAATGCAGAACGACGAGGGACCCAGACCTGTATCTGTTTTCCTGTTCTTCTGTGGCTTTGAATGAATCCATCCTCCTCTCCCAACCCACTAAGATAACTTCACAAGAAGGAACCTTTTCTGCCAAGTCCTGTGAAGCTCCTCTCCCTCTGGCAAGGCCCTTCTTATTTACAATTCAGGTCAGCTTGTCCCACCATGAAATTGCTTTTGCCAGAGTCGGGGCCGGGGAGCAGGGCGAGAGATTTTGAGGTGGGTCAGCAAAGAGAAGCGGATTCCCTGCCGTTCCCAGTGACCCGTCCCACATTGAGCACTCTAGCGGGGGGCTAATCAACTCTGCGCTGGGCCAAGGCCTTCGGTGGAGGGAAATGTCCTCCGTGGTGTCACCAGAAGCAGAAGCCAAGGCTCAAAAAGCCAACAAGATTTCTACGAAATCTACGACAGGACTCTTACACTTATTGACTGCTGGATTTGGATTAATACAAGGGTGGGGGTGGGGTGAAGAGGATTCAATGTAAATTGGTGGATTCTCCGGGATTAAGATTTGTGTATGGACAGGGATACTGGCTTTAAGGATTATATGCTGATTGTTTCGGGACCACTGGGAGGGGGTGTGTAGAAAATAGGGAATATGGATAAGGCCTTAGGGAAGGATCAATATCATGAGGCTGAGGCTTGCAAAAAAAAAGGGGGGGGATAGTTTAAGTAACATGAAATTGATTATTTTTACTTTTTTATGTTGGACAATGAAATTATTGTGTATTTTTTGGGTTATTTTAAGTAATATGAAAACTTTTAGAGAGGAAAAACAATGAATACAAAAGAGAGGGATTTGAGGAAGTCAATCGAAATATGAAATTTTGAAGGAAGGAAAGAATGCCTGGCCCTGGAATTGGGTCAGGCCCAAGCAATGAAATTAAACAATGTTTGTGAGGTTAAATGTACAATGATAAGGATTACCCCTGTGAGAGAGGGGGATATATGTAGCTTCCCACAGTGAGAGGGGGGAAGCATGGAAATTTAACCGTTATGTTTGTGCTTGTAAAATTATATGAAACCAATAAAATTTTCGGGGGGGGGGGAAGCCAACAAGAGTCTTGGCGCACGTTGTTGTCTCAGGATGGCAGGACCTTTTCTGAGTTAGTTGGCGGCGATGGCAGCAGGAGGAATGCAAACTGGTGGTCCTCAGGAAGAGGTGGTTCAGAAGAGGGCAGGGACAAAATGCCCGGGACCCAGAAGAACATTAGAAGAGCCCTGCTGGATCAGTCCAACGACCCATCTAGTCCAGCATCCTGTTCTTATTGTGGCTGATCAGGTGTCACCAGCAGGATCCGGAACACAAGAGCAAATCTCCCCTCCTGGGATTTCCAGCAGCATGGCTGCCTCCAGCTGTGGCGGCTGAGCATGGCCAACATGGCCAGAAACAAGGGGAGAAACTAGATTTGCTTGTTTGTTTTGTGCAATATTTTTTTATTAAATTTTCAAATTATTTTTAAATGCAATCAGAACTAATCTCTCGTATCCGTTGACTTCCCATCCACCCTTCCAGGGCGTTCTTTTATTCCCTTACAAAGAAGAGTTTTAGATTTGATATCCCGCTTTATCACTACCCGAAGGAGTCTCAAACAATCTCCTTTTCCCTTCCTCCCCCACAACAAACACTCCGTGAGGTGAGTGGGGCTGAGAGACTTCAGAGAAGTGTGACTAGCCCAAGGTCACCCAGCAGCTGCATGTGGAGGAGCGGAGATGCGAATCCGGTTCCCCAGATTACAAATCCACCGTTCTTAACCACTACACCACACTGGCTCTCAAAGCTGCTATGTTGCTTGTATTTTATCCATCATATACGCTAATTCTAAATGATTCAACTACAGATTCTCCCTTGTTGCTGTACTTCAAATCCTGCAGGTGTTTTAACATAACCATGATTCTCCCCCCCCCAAAAAAAAAAAAAAAATCCACAAATCATTTCCATTCTTCAAGAATTTTTTTCCTCATTTCATTTTCTAATTGTCACAGTTAGCCTAGCCATCTCAGCATATCAAATCATCTGAAACTAGGCTTCATTTCACCCAGGTCAAAGACTCAGCTTGGCAAACAAACAAATAAATAAATATGCATGCATTTGCATTCACACACACAGGCTGGGAGCCTCAATGGTCCCCCTCTGGAGGCTTCACCTGGGGCAAAAAAACCAGTCCCCCCCCCCATAGCTATGGCACTGCCAGGAGCCATTGACATCCCACTCCTTTGCAAAGAGGACCATTTGTGAACAGATGAGGTCATCACAGGGACCTGGTCTGGCTTCACGGTTTTTCCTGCTCTTCCTGATGATTCATGTTATAGTGCCAGGTCAAAAGTTATGAAACCAGTATTACAATACGGACTTCAAACTGGTTTGGGACGATCTATCAGTATCTCCCCCAGCCCTAACTGGAGGGCTGCATTTGGCCCCCGAGCCTTAAAATGCCCACCCCTGCAATAAGGCTATGTGGTCACTGTGCCACAAGCTTCCGTCTTGCTGTTGGCACCTGTCTGTCTTGGGAGACAGTGGAAGAGGAGTGCCCCTTCCATGGACCCACCAAGATACCCCTTCCGCTCTTGGGATGATGCTTGGGCAGGGCTTGTCCTGTTAGTATTTCATGCCTTCGATGCTGCAGATGAGATTGGTGTAAATCACATGCCTGTCTGGGAAGAGTGTGGGAACGGAAGACAGTCTTATCTCTTCCGCTGTATGTACTATTTGTACTGTACTTTTGCTTTCACTTGCCCTTGTTCTTCTCTCAGAGCCGGAGAGAAGAAGAAGAAGAAGAAGAAGAAGAAGAAGAAGAAGAAGAAGAAGAAGAAGAAGAGAGTTTGGACTTGATATCCTGCTTTATCACTACCCGAAGGAGTCTCAAACCGGCTCACATTCTCCTTTCCCTTCCTCCCCCACAACAAACTCTCTGTGAGGTGAGTGGGGCTGAGAGACTTCAGAGAAGTGGGACTAGCCCAAGGTCACCCAGCAGCTGCATGTGGAGGAGCGGAGACGCGAACCCGGTTCCCCAGATTACGAGTCCACCGCTCTTAACCACTACACCACACTGGCTCTCAGAGGACGCCATGACTCCTTTGTCTGTACATAGTGTATAAATAAATACGTAGATTAACTCTACGATGTCTCACGCTTCTTACTGTGTTATGCTAGAAGATTAGTCTGCATATGTCATTTGATATATGTCGCTGAACCGCACTGGAGAAGAAGGGAAATGCCTTTTCCAGAGCTGCACATACCAGAGGACGCTCGGAGTTCGGGGGCTGCAGGGGCACCCTAGGGCATTTTCCAACATGTCCCAGGTCTGGACCCAGGACACAGAGGACACAGAAAGCTGCCTGATGCCCAATCAGATCATGAGGTCCATCATGCCCAGTGTTGTGTAAGTAGATCAATAGGTACCGCTGCAGCGGGAAGGTAAACGGCGTTTCCGTGCGCTGCTCTGGTTCGCATGCTGGCCACATGACCTGGAAGCTGTATGCCGGCTCCCTCAGCCAATAAAGTGAGATGAGCGCCGCAACCCCAGAGTCGGCCACGACTAGACCTAATGGTCAGGGGTCCCTTTACCCTTTACCTATTCCCGAATTGTCTGCTCGCTGCTGCTTGAGTCACACCCCCAACGCAAGCCCTTTTGTTCTCAATCTACCACTTGTGTAAATGTCTTGAAGGCAGGAAGTATTTAGGTTTGTTTTGGTTTTTTGGGGAAAAAGATTGACCTTTTCAGGTCTGCCACATCGATATAAATTAGTTTTGGGGAACTGCATTGCAAAGACCTTTTTAGTAGGTTAGAAAAAGGATTTTTGTTTTAATCAAGCATGAGTAATGTCTCCACAGTTGGGCAACGCCGTATTAGGACAGTAGAAAGGCTTTTCTAATTTTCTGATGCTAAGGGCTGTTGGACTGTGGAACGGACTCCCTTGGAAGGTGGCGGACTCTCCTTCCTTGGAAGTTTTTAAGCAGAGGTTAGACGGCCATCTGTCTTGGATGCTTTAGCTGAGATTCCTGCATTGCAGGGGGTTGGAATAGATGAGCCTTGGGACCCCTTCTGATTCTTAATTAATCTCAGGGCCATGGGTTCAAGCCCCATGTTGAGCGAAAGATTCCTGCATTGCAGGGCGTTGGACTAGATCAGGCTTCCTCAACCTTGGCCCTCCAGATGTTTTGAGACTACAATTCCCATCATCCCTGATCACTGGTCCTGCTAGCTAGGGATCATGGGAGTTGTAGGCCAAAAACATCTGGAGGGCCGAGGTTGAGGAAGCCTGGACAAGATGATCCTAGTGGTCCCTTCCAACTCTTGTTGTTGTTGTTCAGTCGTTCAGTCGTGTCCGACTCTTCGTGACCCCATGGACCAGAGCACGCCAGGCACGCCTATCCTTCACTGCCTCTCGCAGTTTGGCCAAACTCATGTTAGTAGCTTCGAGAACACTGTCCAACCATCTCGTCCTCTGTCATCCCCTTCTCCTTGTGCCCTCCATCTTTCCCAACATCAGGGTCTTTTCCAGGGAGTCTTCTCTTCTCATGAGGTGGCCAAAGTCTTGGAGCCTCAGCTTCAGGATCTGTCCTTCCAGTGAGCACTCAGGGCTGATTTCCTTCAGAATGGAGAGGTTTGATCTTTTTGCAGTCCATGGGACTCTCAAGAGTCTCCTCCAGCACCATAATTCAAAAGCATCAATTCTTCGGCGATCAGCCTTCTTTATGGTCCAGCTCTCACTTCCGTACATTACTACTGGGAAGACCATAGCTTTAACTATACGGACCTTTGTTGACAAGGTGATGTCTTCCAACTCTACAACTCTACAATTCTATGAGAAACCAATGACTTAGTGTGAATGAGAAAGTGTGTCTGTGCCAAGTGAGAAACTGGGGGCTGCTTCACTCCGTGCTGCTGCTCCATTAACTGGGAGGGAAGGAACAGCTCAAATCTGTGTTATTTGCAAACCAGGCTGATGGTTTGTCTTGCTCCAAATATTCCAAAAGATGTAACCAAGGTTTTCTCTTGGCTATCCGTGGATGATTTTATTGGGGAGTCGAACCACGACCTCAGCAGGACGAGGAGAGGAGTAAATTGGCAGCGAGTTTCTAACTGTCCCAGCAATCTTGCTCATTTGCACTAAGCCAGAGTTTGGCTCAGTGTTACATGCAAGTGAGTCCATTGTATCACATTGCCTAGTGGTTGGAGAGTTGCATCCTTCAAACTGCAAGGTCCACTCCGAAAGTCTCATTGGTAGCTTTTCATATCCTCACTCTAAACATAGCAACAACTGTTCTGGTCACCTCACTTCGAAATGGATATTGTAGAGTTGGAGACGTCTCAGAAAAGAGCCACCAAAATGATCCAGGGGATGATTGCCCTATGAAAAAAGGTCACAGGATTTGGGGCTTTTTAGAGAAAAGGTAAGAAAGAAGCTGAAGCTGAATGGCAGAAGTTAATAAAACGATGCATGGCCAGGAGAAAGTTACTTTTGTGGTTGCATTTTTTGATGATGTTGATGGTAATAATAATAATAATAATAATAATAATAATAATAATATATTTATTATTTATACCCCGCCCATCTGACTAGGTTGCCCCAGCCACTCTGGGCAGCTTCCAACAGAGGATTAAAAATACATTAAAACATCAGACATTAAAAACTTCCCTAAACAGGGCTGCCTTCAGATGTCATCTAAAAGTCAGATATTTGTCTATTTCTTTGACATCTGATGGGAGGGCGTTCCACGGGGCGGGTGCCACCACCGAGAAGGCCCTCTGCCTGGTTCCCTGTAGCTTTGCTTCTTGCAGTGAGGGAACCGCCAGAAGGCCCTTGGTGCTGGTACGCTTTTTTGGAATTGTTTTAATGTTGTATTTTCAATTGTTTAAACCCTCAGATCTAAGGAAGAATAGCAGGTAATAAATGATGGTGGTGATGATGATAATTCATAGCTCCCTTGCGAATCACAGATTGGACATTTGTTTTTTCTGCAATGGGGCTGTAATCTGACAAGAAACTCGGTTTCCGTTGAGCAGCTCAGCTTTTACACTTCAGGTACAAAATTAGCAGACGTCACAGGCCACTGGGCAACATCACTTGCTTTGATCTTGCCTGGTAAGCTTTTGAGGAGCTGCCTTTAATTGGCAATAACTTTGTTTCAGAAACCGCCATAAAACAAAACTGACCTAGAAACTGAGTGAAACTCTGGAGAGAGCATATCTTCAAGTGCAGAGGAGGGGAGGGAGGGAGGCAGTCTCCTGGTCAGAGCCACCTGGCAGCTCTTCAATCTTGCTCAGCAATAGAAGGGGCCAAAAGGGCAGAGGAGAATCTCACATCTTCTTTACTCTCTGTCTCTGCCCAGGCTCATCCCAAGGAGAGATGGACTGCAAAAGACCGAGAGAACCCACCAGACATTTAATGGCTCCCCTCTAAACATAGACTTTTTAATTATTATTAATTTTCTGTACCACCCTTCATCTGAAGATCACAGGGCAGTTTACAATATAAAAACATTAAAATGCATACATTAGGTGGAACAGACAACCTCAGCAAGAGGTGGCTTCTCCTTCCTTCTCCCTAAACAGCCTCAGCACAGTAGACCTGAAGGAGCATCTCCACCCCCATTGTTCAGCCCGGACACTGAGGTCCAACTCCGAGGGCCTTCTAGCGGTTCCCTCCCTGTGAAAAGCAAGATTACAGGGAACCAGGCAGAGGGCCTTCTCGGTGGTGGCGCCCGCCCTGTGGAATGGCCTCCCATCAGGTGTCAAGGAAATAAACAACTATCTGACTTTTTAAAGACATCTGAAGGCAGCCCTGTTTAGGGAAGTTTTTAATGTTTGAAGTTTTATTCTGTTTTTAATGTTCTGTTGAATGCTGCCCAGAGTGGTTGGGGAAAGCCAGCCAAATGGGTAGGGTAGAAATAATAAATTATTATTAGGATTAGGATTATTCCTTGGAGATTTTACAGCAGAGGCTGGATGGCCATCTGTCATGGCTTATCTAGTTGAGATTCCTGCATTTCAGGGGGTTGAACTAGATGACCCTTGGGGTCCCTTCCAACTCTGTTGTTGTTCAGTCGTTCAGTCGTGTCTGACTCTTTGTGACCCCATGGACCAGAGCATGCCAGGCACACCTATCCTTCACTGCCTCTCGCAGTCTGGCCAAACTCCAACTCTACGATTCTTTTATTCTAACCACTCCTTCCTAACCTGGTCTCCAGAAATTTTGAAGGCCAGCTCTCACCAGCCCCAGCCATCACCATTTGGGACCCATGCTGTTATTTTATTTATGGAGCCTCAGAGCTGAAACAGTGTCTTGTAAAAAGATGTTGCAGATTTTCGAAGAGTTGCAAGTGCAACTCAATTTATTCCTCTCTGTCACCTGATAATGCTACTTTTTGCTGACTCTCCTTCTCCTCCACTGACAGGACCGTGAATAAATTGAGTGTTTCCCCTGCAGAAGACTTTCATCCTGGAACGCATTTGGCTGCGGTCTCTTCCTACATAAACAAAACCCAGCGCTCCCATCCCCGGAGGCCCTCTTCCCATTTGCCTTCTGCTTTCAGCAGCCTTCATTGGGAGGTGGAGGTGAGGTCCTCATGAGCTCACAAGAAGGACATCAGATGCAGATTCCCCTCTTCACAGTGACAGGCTAAATTGCTTTCAAATGGCTGGGAAATAGCTAGTGACAAAATTCAAATCTTCTCATGCCCTTCATATTTGTGGGACCCTCCTTCCCTCCAGCTGGAAGCCTGGAGTCTATGAGGGCTTTGAACTTGGAAGAGACAAACTTCCTAATGTGGTCCTGCAGAGGAGAAGTGCTGCTTCTTACATCTGCCCAAACAGTCCTGCCGACAGGAGCAATTCTGGGATCTCCTTTCGCTGGCGCTCTCTGGGCCCTTGGAGAGCAGAGGGGTGTCAATCACAGCTCCTTGCTCCGAGCTGAGACACCCAGCTCTTTCTTCTGCAGAGGATGAGGAGGAAAAAAAGACTCTCTGGAAGGGTCCCCTTGCCAGGTTGCGAGTAAAAGGGGTGCAGACGGTCCTGGGAAACAGGATGGTCCAAAAACACAGTGGCCAGATTCCTGGCTGGGCTTCTAGTCAGATCTCCCATGACCCTTGTATTAAAACAGCTGCACTGGCTGCTGTTTATTTCTGGGCCCAAATCAAGGTGCTCAAACGGCTGTTGAAAACCCTAAACAGCTCAGGCCCCGAATGCTTGAAAGACTGCCTCTTTCCCTACAGACCCTTTGGGGTCCTGAGGTCCTTGAGGTGAGCCCTGAGCTGTGAAGCTCCCTCCCCACAAAGGTGTGCCAGGCCCCTTTGTACAGCTTCCAGAATAAAAAAAATCCTTCCAGTAGCACCTTGGAGACCAACTAAGTTTGTTCTTGGTATGAGCTTTCGTGTGCATGCACACTTCTTCAGATACACTGAAACAGAAGTCACCAGACCCTTATATATAGTGAGAGGGTGGTCTAGTGACTTCTGTTTCAGTGTATGTGTATCTGAAGAAGTGTGCATGTACACGGAAGCTCATACTAATAACAAACTTAGTTGGTCTCTAAGGTGCTACTGGAAGGAATTTTTTATTTTTGTTTCGACTATGGAAGACCAACACGGCTACCTACCTGTAACTAGCTTCCAGAATGTCATAGAATTGTAGAGTTTGAAGGGACCCCAAGGGTTCAGCTAGCCCACCCCCCTGCAATGCTGGAGACACACTTCTTGTCCCTGGCTTTTGACACTTGAGGTGTCTGTTTTTTGAGCCCACCTGAATTTTGTGACAGTGTTTTGAATTGTTTTTATATTGTGTTTTAACACTGTAACCTGTCCTGGGACCCTGGGGTGAAGGTTGGGCAATAAATGGTATATTATCATCATCGTCATTATCATTATCATTACTATTTTCATGACTTCAGTTACTCTTGGAGGAACATAACCCGCCCAGGTCATCACCCCAAGATCTGTGCCCAGGGAAGAAAGGAGAACATAGCTTGGCGTTCCTCTTCCCCAAGTCATAAATCCAGGGCTTGGGGCTCCATGGCTGGCCTTCAGTGACACTGTAATAAAACAGAGCTCAGCGTTTGATGGATGGCCCCATTCTTGATGGATCCGTGTGTCACCTGGCAAACCCATTCCTGGGCCAATGGCGGGGACACCTGCCTTTGGCACACAGGGGAAGGATTGAATGGTGTGCAGAGCTGACGCGGCAGTTTTCTCAGAAATCCACACTCAGACGGCAAAGTCCAGCTGGGAAACGGGTGAGGACTCAGAGCAGTGGCTGGCTGCTCCACTAGTGGATGGGGCAAACTCTCCAGCCTGAATTTCAGCTCAGCCATCATTCACAGAATCACAGAGCTGGAAGGTACCCTGGGGATCATCTAGTTCCACTCCCTGCAATGCAGGAATTAGGATTATTTCATCATTATGCTGTCTGTTATGATGCTTTCTATTATGTATTTATTATTGATGCTCCATGAAATGTGTTCTTAATGTTGGGCACTGGGTTCAGTCAGTCAACCAGCTACAAATCCACCTAACAGTTACCTCGTTCATTTCACCAGCTTCCTCGCAAGAATATCATGGGGGACTTTGTCAAAAGCCTTACTGAAATCAAGATACACTGTGTCTACAGCATTTCCCTGATCCACCAACTTTTGTAATTCCATCAAAAAAGGAAATCAGATTGGTCTGGCGTCACTTATTTTTGAGAAACCCATGCTGGGCCTTAGTAATCACAGCATCCTTTTTCTAAATGCTCACAGACTGACTGTTGAATTATCTGTTCTAGGACTTTCCCTGGTGTCAGGGTAAAGATCACCGGTCGGTAGTTACCTGGGTCTTCCTTCCCCCCCCCCTTTTGAAGATGGGGACAGCATTTGCCCACTTCCAGTCCGTAGGGACCTCCCCTGTTCTCCAATAATTCTCAAAGATCATAGACAAAGGGTCTGAAATTACTTCTGCAAGCTCCTTTGGTATCCTTGGATGCAGCTCATCAGGCCCTGAAGATTTGATTCCTTTAAAGTATCCAGGTGCAAGGTTTTTATGCTGACCTTTCCTCGAGCCTTTTGAAAATATTCTGTTGGTGCAGAATCTAGCAGAAACCTCAAAGATGCTCAGACTGGAACACCCCCATCATGAGAGATATTCTATTGCCTATTCAACAAATATGGAGCAGTGCTGTCTAAATACATGAATTTGCCGAATCCTCTTTTAAAGCCATCCGAGTTTGTGTTCATCACTGCTTCCTGTGGCAGTGAGTTCTACAGTTTAGCTACCTGCTGCATGAAAGGGTATTTTCTTTTACCTATCCTGAATCTTCCAACATTCAACTATTGACACCGCACAGGTACCTTTCCCGTACTCTTTTCGGTGCCTGCTAAAAACCCTTTTGTTTAGACAAGCCTACCGAGACGTGGTTTTCCTTTTCTTTTAATTTATTGCTGCTTTTCCTTTCTCTTACATTTTAAAATTCTTTTTACTAATAATGCTGTTTTATTCTTTCTGTAAATCTCTCTGAGGTTTGTTCCAATCATGCAAATTTCATTAAAATAAGAAATTGGGTGTCCGCTAGCGTTGTGAGAGAGGGGGACCCTCTGGGAGGGACGGCAAAAGCTCTGCAGGTGGATCTGCTCCCCATTTCTTTTGCTTCATTAGTGTTCACTTTGAAGAGCAGAAAAAGTGTGGTTTCCTGAGCCCTGAAGACATTGACAGCACCTCCTCCTCCTCCTCCTCCTCCTCCTCTTCTGCCACTCCTGCAGCCATACCAGAGATGTTCACCAGCCTCTCTCCCAGCGAAGCCTTCAGCTCCTGACGGCAGCTTGATGGATGACCCCGGCTGCAGTTCCAGTCCGAGGAGCGAGAGGAGACATCGGAGGAATTATGAAGGGAGCAGATGATATGCAATTGGCGAGACGGCGTGACAGAGCGATTTGCTTAAGCTCAGCCCTCTTCCAGCTGCGAACAGGAGTCGGGCAGGAAGAGTCTTGTCAATATTTAAATAGCCGATCACGTCCTTCGCTTGACAGGCCATTTATATGGCGAGATGAGATCCGTGTAGCGCAAATGCGCAGCTCTGTTCCGGCCTTGCCGCCTCTACCTTGGAGAGCGGCACTTGGGACAGGAGGAAAGCGAGCAGGCCGCCACGGAGCAGGGCCCCCACAGCAAAAAGCAAGGGCGGCTGCAGAAGGGGCCCAGGGAGCTGTGTTCTTAGCTCTGAGCATGTGAGAGCCTCCCTGGGGAGGACGGTGGAGGCCTGAAGGTCCCACCCTCCAAAACCCCTGCCTTATCATCTTTCCCAGTTCTAGAATCATGGAACCAGTTGGAAGGAACCACAAGGATCATCTAGCCTAACTCCCTGCAGTGCGGGGATATTTTGCTCAATGTGGGACTCGAACCCATGACCTGGCGAGGCTTCTGGGAATGTGCAGATAAATGTGCATAGATGCCACTCCTTAAACACCCAGCATTGGAGGTGCAGGTGCCTCCAGATAAGGCCACTTGTGGGAATAGCAAGTAGGAACAGAAGAACAAAAAAAGGTGCCACTGGCCCATCCTCACCCAGCATCCTGTCCTCAGAGATGCCCCAATGGGAAGCCCACAAGCAGGATCCAAGCGCAAGAGAATCTCGTGCAGTTGGGATTCAGAAGCTCCAAGAACATCAGATGAGTCTCCTGAATCGGGCCATTGGCCAGGCCAGGCCAGCCTCCTGTTCTCACAGTGGCCAACCAGATGCCTCAATGGGAAACCAGCAAGCAGAATCTGAGCACAACAGCAACTCTCTTCTCCAGTGGTTTCCATCAGCTGATATTCAGAAGCATTGCAGCCTCCTGGCTGGTAGCCACCCATAGTCCTCTCCTCCTCCATGAATTTGCCTAATCCTCTTTTAAAGCCATCCAAGTTGGTGGGCTTCCCTGCCTCCTGTGGCAGGGAGTTCCATAGTAAATGGCCCATGTGGCATGCCTCCTCTCGAGAAACCTTAAAATAAGCCCAGTTTTAGCCCCACACCACTCCTTCCTCACCTAGAATTGTAGAATCATAGAATTGTAGAGTTGGAAGGGACCCTGAGGGTCATCTTGCCCAGCCCCCTGCAATGCAGGCATGTCAACTCAAGCATCCATGACAGGTGGCCATCCAAGTTCTGCTTAAAAAACTCCAAGGAAGGATAGAATGGGATAACCCATCAGAGGACCATAACATCCAGCTCTGCCCCTTCGCCTTATTTGCTCTGTCAAGAACTTGACCGACCCTTGACAGTGGCTTCTGGTTCTCATTTCTCAGCCCTGCTCAACTCCCTGAAGAAGAGAAGGCGTGGACTCTCCCTGGGTCCCCAAAATAGGGACATTCAGCCAGCAAGGGGTCTTTTCAAACCCTCCAGACACTCTGCCTAGAACAGGCTCCAATGCTCAAGCAAAAGTTCTTCATACATCATGACGACTCTGAGAGGCGGCAGAGCTGGAATTTGCTAACAAGCTGGTTTCTTTATTTCTCAGGGTTTAAATAACGATTATGGCTGGGTTCTTGCACCATAAAAAGCGAATGGCTTCCCATTTTGTTGCATATCGTATCTTTTTAGAGCTCACGCTGTCAGGAGGAGTCTTGCGCTTCGGCTCGCTTGAGTTCTCACCAACGGTGCTCTGCTCCCATTTGTGCGCAGGCATGTATTTGGGGGCCACGCATGACAAGAAGTTCTTCCGGATAAATGCTGGAGCCACAAGGAGCCAGATCTGGCTCTCCTGCTCGGTCACCTGCCTGGGATCCACACGGGGCTGCCCTAGAAAATGCCTCAGAAACTTCACATGGTCCAAAATGACAAGTTCATGGGGGACAATTCTCCTGATGGCTACTAGCCCTGAAGGCTGCGCTCTGCTTCCACAGTTGGAGACAGCAAGGCTTCCAAAATCAGTTGCTGGAAGCCACGGGAACGGAGAGTTTCTCTTGCGCTTTGGGGTTTCTCACTGAGGCATCTGGTTAGCCTCTGTGAGAAGAGGATTCTGGGCTATATGATCCACTTCCTGATACGGTGGACTCGCAATCTGGGGAACCGCGTTCGCTTCCCTCTCCTCCACCTGCAGCTGCTGGGTGACCTTGGGCCAGTCACACTTCTCTGAAGTCTCTCAGCCCCACTCACCTCACAGAGTGTTTGTTGTGGGGGAGGAAGGGAAAGGAGAATGTGAGCCACATGGAGAATCCTTCGGGTAGTGATAAAGCGGGATATCAAATCCAAACTCTTCTTTTCCTTCTTCTTCTGATCCATCAAGGTCTTCTTCGGTTCTTAGGAACACAATGCCTGCATCCCTTTCAGTGAGGCTTCAGCCCAGGTGCGATTGCCATGGATGGATGTGCTGCTATTGTGTGGAAATCACGCACGGATGGTTCCCTGATCCCCACCTCAGGCTCTGTTGTCAGAAAGGCACCTGTTTGGCTCTGGTCTCGCCTCCCTCTTCTGGATGCTTCTCCTCCCTCTCCAGGTGTCCGTCTCCTCACTGCACCGGGCTCCGCTTCCCCCTCATTATCTGCACAAGCTGCCAGCCCGCTTTGTTCCCATCTGCAAGTGCCACGCAGTACAGGAGCTCCGGAGGCAGCCTGGCTGGGAAGGACATCAGCGGAATGAGCACTTCAGTCCCACAAGAGGGATTTCCACCTGGTTGGAGGGATGATAAACTAGCCACAGAGAGGAAAGAAGGAAAGCGCCTGATGCCAGCTTGCTCCAAGCACCCGGGAAGGTGGGTCTGCCCCTGTGGCTTCGACTTAGCCATTAGCGCTAGCCAATGGCCCTATCTTACCCTCTAGAGTCCTAGAGTTGGAAAGGACCCCAGGGCTCATCTAGCCCAACCCCCTGCAATGCAGGAATCAGGGCTGAAGGATCACTGGCAGACAGCCGTCCAACCTCTGTTTAAAAACCTTCAAGGAAGGAGAGTCCAGCACCTTCTGAAGGAGTTGATTCCACTGCCATCTCTTAAGGCAGGCATGTCCAATAGGTCAATTGTAATCTACTGGTCAATCAAGGGACGTCCATGGTCAATTGTGGTCAATCACATGATCCTTAGCGTTCGCCCCCCCCAAAAAAGAACCCTCCCCCCAAAAAAACTCAACAACTTTTCCTGGCATTTACAATGGGTAGATCACAGCCAGTATTTTTATACTGTGGGAGTTGGACATGCTTGTCTTAAGGGATTCAGGCTTGTTCACAGAGGCTGATCTGAAGGGTGATGGAGGAGGCAAGGGGACAATTCTTCTGCTGCTCAACTTTTTCCTGAGTGCTTGGAATGCAAGAGCATCAGGGGCTGCCTCATCCTTGAGTCAGATCTGTGCTCCTTCTAGCTTGGTATTCTCTACATAAGAAGATAAGAAGCACCTGGTAGATCTAACTGAATAGCTCAGATGGTTAGAGCCTGGTGCTGATAACTCCAAGGTTGCAGGTTCGATCCCCATATGGGACAGCTGTATATTCCTGCATTGCTGGGACTAGATGATCCTCAGGACTCCTTACAACTCTAGGATTTGGTGAGATAAAAAGCTAAGAATCTATATTATACACAAACACACACCACCAAAACAGTTTACAAAAAGGTGAAACCAGTGCTTTTTTCCCTAAAATAATGTTTAGGGGTACTCTCATTTTGACTCAAGAAAATCACCATTTTATAGTTCAAATCGGGTGAAATAAATACAGTAAATGGTCAAAAGTACAAAGATTCACAAAATGTTTAGGGGTATGTGTACTCCTGTGTCCCCCCAGAAAAAAAGCACTGGGTAAAACAAAACATAAATCGAGAAAAAATCCACTTTCTAGGAATCTGTTCAGGCTTGCCTGAACAAGAATGGTTTTAGCAGGCACTGAAAAGAGTACAATGAAGGCGCCTGCTCTAATATCAAGAGGCAAGGAGTTCCAAAGTGCAGACGCTGCCACACCAAATGATCTGAGCTCTTACAAACGTGGAATAGAGATCATGTGACACCTGTTGTAGTGCCAGTTCCACCCGTTGAGCCAGTTGAGTGGGCACATGAACTTGGCCAGTCAGATCTCTGAGGTTGACAAGGCCTCCCTCCTCTCGGCATTGTGCACTAACTGCAGCTTCTAGACCCAGCAGGAGGGAAGCCCCACCAAGGGCACAAGGCAGTCATCATTTCTCTGTCCAAGGCCCTTCCAGCTGCCAAGGCTACCTGAGCCTTGAGTGACCACCCACAGCGATGGACAGCCCTCCTCATTTCAGCAAAGGATCAAAAGGGGTCTGAGGCTTCCGTGGGTCTCTGCTGGGGTTTCTGACCCAACTTCATCAGGATCTGCTACTTCCTTCTGAGAGTGAATGTTAATAATGGATTGCCTTTTTTAAACACACACACACACACACACACACACACACACAAACACACACACACACGACTTGATTTTCCTCCGAGGTCTTGCTGAATGACCTGCAATTTATGACTTCCTGAGGCTGTTCAAAGTTAAAGCAACTGAAGGGCCGCCTTGGGTAAATGTCTGCTCTGAAAGTACCAAACTTAGCTTTTCATTAAATGGAGTAAATTATAGATATCATCCGCTGGTGCAGGGCTGGCTGGCAGCACAGGAGGAGCCCGTGACTCACCATCCCTTCCATGCTCTTCATCACCTAAAACGGCAAGGGAGCACACAGACAGGAAGCTTCTCTTCTCCTGGATAGATAGATAGATGATAGATAGATAGATAGATAGATAGATAGATAGATAGATAGATACATAGATACATAGATACATAGATACATAGATACATAGATACATAGATACATAGATACATAGATACATAGATACATAGATTCTGAGCTCCTGTGTTCTGATTCGATACATGATGTCCAATCACAGAGCATTTCAGGGTTTGGGTCTCTGCCATTGGCCCTTGAACTCTGAGTCGTGATTTGCAGTTTGGAAGTTTAGACAGCCAATCACGTTGGGAGTGGGTGCGACCCGGGCTTTGAGAAATGTATATAAGCAGTTGCTTTGCCCCCGTTTCCCAGTTATGTAGTTCAATCATGAACAAGGCAAGGGCCAGTGTGGTATAGACCTTGGACCAGGACCTGAGAGACCAGGGTTCAAATCCACCCACTGGGCCATGAAGTTCATTGGGTGAAGCTGGGTCACTCTCTCTTTTTTATATATACTTTTTATTGGTGTTTTTTAAAATACATTTTAACATAACAATTTCTAATATTAAAGTACAGGGTTATTTTGATCCTTCGTATCCCTCCCTAAGGGTTCCATGTTTAAGATTAAATTTGCTGCATCTTTTACCATTATCCATCTGTTAAATAACTATAATTATCATAAATAATTCCATAAGTGTCATTACATCCCTGCCAATGATTTTAACTGTTCACAGTGGTCTTTTAAATAAATTAAAAATTTACTCCAGTCTTTAGAAAATACTTGATCGTCCTGGTTTCGGATATTCCCCATCGGTTTCGCCATCTCTGCATCCTCCATCAGTTTCCTCTGCCATTCCTCTTTTGTCGGTGCTTCTCCTTCCTTCCATCTCTACTCTCTCACTGTCAGCCTAACCTGCCTCAAAGGTTGCTGTGGGGATTACAGGGGAGGCATCCCTGTTTAAGGAAGTTTTTAATGTTTAATGCTGTATTGTGTTTCTAATATTCAATTGGTAGCCACCCAGAGTGGCTGGGGAAACCCAGCCAGATGGGTGGGGAATAAATAAAAATAAAATAATAATAATAATAATAAATAATGGAGAGAGCCAGCGATGCTATATTGAGCCCCTTGGAGAAAATGGTGGGAGATGTGTGTGTGTGTGTGTGTGTGTGTGTGTGTGTGAGAGAGAGAGAGAGAGAGAGAGAGAGAGAGAGAGAGAGAAGGAGAAAGATATTGCATTAGCCAACTTTTCTTACAAGTTCTGAACTCAGCTCATGTTCAGCTTTCCAACTAGATGACTTTCAGCTAGATTCCCAGGTTTGAGCACCAAATGTGATCGGACGATGCAATCAACATTAGTACCTACCAATCCAATCCAATTCCTATTGTTGTTCAGTCGTTCAGTCATGTCCGACTCTTCGTGACCCCATGGACCAGAGCACGCCAGGCACTCCTGTCTTCCACTGCCTCCCACAGTTTGGTCAGACTCATGTTGGCAGCTTCGAGAACACTGTCCAACCATCTCGTCCTCTGTCGTCCCCTTCTCCTTGTGCCCTCAATCTTTCCCAACATCAGGGTCTTTTCTAGGGAGTCTTCTCTTCTCATGAGGTAGCCAAAGTACTGGAGCCTCAACTTCAGGATCTGTCCTTCTAGTGAGCACTCAGGGCTGATTTCTTTAAGAATGGATAGGTTTGATCTTCTTGCAGTCCATGGGACTCTCCAGAGTCTCCTCCAGCACCAGAAATCAAAAGCATCAATTCTTCGGCGATCAGCCTTCTTTCTGGTCCAGCTCTCACTTCCGTACATTACTACTGGGAAAACCATAGCTTTAACTATACGGACCTTTGTTGGCAAGGTGATGTCTTTGCTTTTTAAGATGCTGTCTAGGTTTGTCATTGCTTTTCTCCCGAGAAGCAGGCGTCTTCTAATTTCGTGACTGCTGTCACTATTAGGGTTTGATTATGTCCAGTAGGAACCCAACAGGAGTGAAACTTATGCAGTAAAATATAACAGCCACGACAGACCCCTGACTAAAACTGAAACGAATCACTCAGTTTATTAATATACAATCTTAATAGTATTAAATGATATTAAAGTGAGATGAAATGGGATTATAAATGATATAGAATTTGCAGAAATTACATAGAAAATGGAATTTATAGGAATTAATACAGAATAAGGTAAAACATGTGGAAAGACAGTAACTTACACATGATTAGGTTTAAAGTAACTTAAAGCGATTGGATATAATTTGCATATGAACCAATAAGTAGAATTGAGGGAGCCAGCAATCAAAGTAAATAACACCATTCCTAACTATGTCCAGCCCCTCCAGTTGTGAAACAAATAAAAGTTCTCTGGCAGATGGATGAAGAAAGACATTTAGGCTGCTGCCCCTCACGGCCTCCTGTGGGGAGGGGGGAGAGACGTCTCTCAAATATATATAAGCCAGAGGCAGCAATGGAAGCTTCCCTCCCAATGGAAATGAAAATGCCAGAGCCAGGGATATTTATTCAGGATGCTGGCTGAGGAACCAAGGGCTATTCTTCCCCTCTCCACTTTCAGTGGTCCTGATACTGCTCCCCCACTTTTCTTTGGGGGGGGGCAGAGCAATGTTGTGATTCCTGCATTGTTGGGGGTTGGACTAGATGTCCTTTGGGGGATCCTGTCCAAGTCTAAGATTCTACATGTGTGGAAATTGCTGCTTCTTCTTTGGCGATCCCTTGTAGCCAAGTAAGATTGTCTTCCATGAACATGGTCTTAACAGTGAGTCTGTAAGTGACTGTGGAGGCCAATTCTGGATCCACACGTCCTTCCAAAGTGGGGACATTGGTTTCTGGACAGGAGTTGATCACAGTGAGGGTTTGCCAAGCATGTCTTCCTCTTAGTACATTTCTCCCTTGCGTCCTGAGTTCGAGTGTCTTTAAAGCCCATGACACCTTTGGTAAAGGCTGTTCAGGGACATGGGTGGCACTGTGGTCTAAACCACAGAGCCTAGGGCTTGCCAATCGGAAGGTCTGCGGTTCAAATCCCCGCAATGGGGTGAGCTCCTGTTCCTCGGTCTCAGCTCCTGCCAACTTAGCAGTTCGAAAGCACGTCAAAGTGCAAATAGATAAATAGGTATCACTCCGGTGGGAAGGTAAACGGCGTTTCCGTGCGTTGCTCTGGTTTCGCCAGAAGCGGCTTAGTCATGCTGGCCACATGACCCAGAAAAACTGTCTGCAGACAAATGTTGGCTCCCTCGGCCAGTAAAGCGAGATGAGCGCCACAACCCCAGAGTCGTTCACGACTGGACTTAACTGTCAGGGGCCCCTTACCATTACCTTTAAAGGCTGTTCTCCAACTGGAGCAACTTTCAGGCCAGTGTTTCCCAGTTGTTGGTGTTTACTGTATAGTAAGATTGCTGGCCACATGACCTGGAAGCTGTACGCCGGCTCCCTTGGCCAATAATGCGAGATGAGTGCTGCAACCCCAGAGTTGGTCATGACTGGACCTAATGGTCAGGGGTCCCTTTACCTTTACCTTTAAGGTTGGTAGTACAATAGCTTTGTAAACAAGCATTTTGGTTTCCCTGTGAATGTCCTCAAACACTCTGCACTTCAATTGGGAGAAAGCCACACTCACAGAGCTCAGGCGATGCTGGATTTCAGCATCAATGTCAGCCCTTGTGGAAAGAGAACTGCTCAGGTAAGAGAAGTGACTGACATTTTCCAACATTACATCATTGAGTTGGATGTGTGGTGCTGCAGAGGGGTTATTTTGTACTTGTTGGTGCAGCACTTTGGGACCTATGCCAATGCTAAGAAGAACCAGAGAACTAAAAAAGCCATGGTGGATAAAAAAAGCTCAAGATATCCAGCACTTAGCGGACACTCAGGATGCACAGAGTGGAAATTGTATTCATGCCTTGTCCCTAAGGCCACCTAGTGAGTTCTGGGGACTCCCAGCTTTGCAGGAAGCACACTCAGCCAGCTCCGTATGGACCGGATCAGTTTGTTAGCAAATTGCATGTAGGTGGTGCATCTACTGTACAGCAGCTTTCTAAGTGTTGTGTGTGAGTTGTGTGTCCTGTTGTCAGAATAACACACACACACACACACACCTGAAAAAGCACCCTGCACAGGCTGATCTTCATGAATCTGGTTCACAGGCAGGATTAATCTGCCTGAAAAGGTAATGAAGCCTCGGCAACAGTCGCTAAAAGGGATCCTTAAGGTGAAATACTCCCATTGTCTGTGAAAATTACTGTCGGCTAATGCGTGCCATTAAGTTTGACTGGAGGAGCAAAGAGTGGTGGTACCAGGCACATGGGTGCGCATTCTTGTGCAGCTGTATGCAAATACACACACACACACACACACACACACACACACACAGGGTTTCTGCTGGGCTTTAATTTAGCATCACAATAGCTGAAGGCCAGGCCTCTAATAGTTTCCAGCTCTGACCTTTCGGAGTTTGATTTATTTGTGACCCAGTAAAAGGTTCAGCGTGAGCATAATTGCATTGCAATGTGTTTCCTGCAAGAGAGATACTGGCAAAGATATTGATAGAATCAAATTTGGCTGCCTTTCTCCCAGCGTGGGATTCCATTAATGCAGAGAAAAGTCTGGAAGGGGTGGGGGGAAGATGGCACAGAGAAGAGGCACGCATGGAAACACACACACACAAACACATACATCTCAGCTCTGAGGCAGGAGAGCTTCAGAGTCTAGAGAGGACTATGAGCCACGATGTCTCTGCTCTGCCTCCACGGTCAGAGGCAGCCAGGAGGGGAGAGGGCTCTGGTGCCTGGGTCCTGCTAGCAGGTTTTCCATTGGGGCATCTGGTTGGCCACTGTGAGAACAGGAGGCTAAACTAGATGGGCCAAGTTTTGTGGAATCATAGAATTATAGAGTTGGAAAGGGGAGCCCGGTGGTCATAGAATCATAGAATCATAGAGTTGGAAGAGACCACCAGGGCCATCCAGTCCAACCCCCTGCCAAGCAGGAACACCATCAAAGCATTCCTGACAGGTGGCTGTCAAGCCTCTGCTTAAAGACCTCCAAAGAAGGAGACTCCACCACACTCCTTGGCAGCAAATCCCACTGTCGAACAGCTCTTACTGTCAGGAAGTTCTTCCTAATGTTTAGGTGGAATCTTCTTTCTTGTAGTTTGAATCCATTGCTCCGTGTCCGCTTCTCTGGAGCAGCATCTAGTCCAACCCCCTGCAATGCAGGAATCACAGCTGAAGAAGCCCTGACAGGTGGCCATTCAACCACTGCATAAAAACCTTCAAGGAAGTTGAGCACCTTCCAAGGGAGTCCATTCATTCCACTATTGAACAGCTCTTCCTTCCTTTTAGCATTAGAAAGCTCAACTGCTCTCCATTTTGAAATGTGGGTGCTAATTTTCCTTGAGAAATGTACTGCATCATCTATCTATCTATCTATCTATCTATCTATCTATCTATCTATCATCTATCTCTATCTAATTACAGGTAGGTAGCCGTGTTGGTCTGCCGTAGTCGAAACAAAATAAAAAAATAAAATAAATCCTTCCAGTAGGAACCAACTAAGTTTGTTCTTGGTATGAGCTTTTGTGTGCATGCACACTTCTTCTGCTTTTGGTGTTGTTTATGCTGGCATAACCTCCTTCTGCAGTAGTTTCAATAGCAATGATCTATATTTTAATTATCTAATTATCTATCTAATTATCATCTATATCTATCTATCTATCTATCTATTTCTATCTATCCATCTATCTATCTCTATCTGCCTGCCTGCCTGCCTGCCTATCATCTAGCTAGGTAGCTAGCTGTCATCTATCCATCCATCACACCAGTCTCCCTCCATGCCGCTCACTTTAGCTCCAATGCCAGCATTGCCTGGGGTTGGGCTAGATGACCACCAGGATCCCATCTAACTCTACAGATCTGTGAGTCTATGACTCTGTCTCCTCCCTCTGGCTCTTGGCTTCCTCCCAGCCTGCTGCACTGGACCCTGTTCTTTTATTTACCCATATGCATTCAAAGCTGGATAAGGCAGTAAAAATTCAAATGAGGAGCCTGAGATTTTCAATCTTGCAAGCAAATTCAGGCTGTAAGAGTTTGACGGAGAACATTCCCCC
Organism: Darevskia nairensis; assembly: GCA_034642065.1. Classification (NCBI taxonomy): domain Eukaryota; kingdom Metazoa; phylum Chordata; class Lepidosauria; order Squamata; family Lacertidae; genus Darevskia; species Darevskia nairensis. The sequence goes on from JAWWNI010000310.1 coordinate 900,460, forward strand.
TAAACCTTACATGAGCGACTTTTTTTTGAGCCAGCCATTCATTCAGAGATCTAAACTGTCAGCTTTAATCCTTGGAATATCAGGCGCCGCTCAGCATTTTAATGGATGGGCTCTACAGTTCTCCACTATCAGATAATTTCTTTTTATTTAAGCACTCTGAATCCAATGGGGGGACCTGCAGAGACTCTAGCGAGGACTCGCTGCCGGCTGTGGAGCTAGAGCTGCCTTCACAAACACCCTGCCCACCAAGAACCAAGCCGTTCTCACTTGCCTTTGGGGCCAGCTGGGAGTTCCCCCAAGGAGAAAAACCGAAAGCCCTTTCGTATACTTAAGAGGAGAATTTCTGGGAAGTTATATGAGCAGCACCTGGTAGTAGTACACTCTCCAGTGTGGTGTAGTGGTTAAGAGCGGTAGACTCGTAATCTGGTGAACTGGGTTCGCATCTCCGCTCCTCCACATGCAGCTGCTGGGTGACCTTGGGCTAGTCACACTTCTCTGAAGTCTCTCAGCCCCACTCACCTCACAGAGGAAGGGGAAGGAGAATGTGAGCCGCTTGGAGACTCCTTCGGGTAGTGATAAAGCAGGATATCAAATCCAAACTACTCTTCTTCTTCTTCTTCTTCTTCTTCTTCTTCTTCTTCCTTTCTTGGAGGTTTTTCAGCGGAGTTCGGATGGCCATCAGGGACAGAGGTGCTTTAGCTGAGATTCCTGCATTGCAGGGGGTTGGACTGGATGACCCTTGGGGTCCTTCCAACTTTACACTACAATTCTATGATTCGATGACCTCACTTGCTGCCTGGATGTTGCTAGTGCAATGTTTCTTTTGACCAACTCCTTGACTCTAACTGTAGCCACCTAGAGTGGCTAGGGCAACCCAGTCAGATGGCCGGGGTACTAGAAAAGAAGAAGAAGAAGAAGAAGAAGAAGAAGAAGAAGAAGAAGAAGAAGAAGAAGAACTACTGCTGCTGCTGGGCAGTTATGCTGACTCAGAAAGCTTTTATTTCCTGAAACGTAGAAACCTTATTCCAACTCAGGGTCTTTTTCTGTTTCACCTGGAGATGCCAAGGATTCAACCTTCTGCAGGATAGCTCCCTTGCCTGATCACTGATCATTAAAGTCCTTTATCTTATTTTTCTAATTTTCTAAGTTTTACAGGGAGGTGTCAAGTATTGAACCAGAAAGTGTGTGTGTGTGTGTGTGTGTGTGTGTGTGTGTGTGTGTGAGAGAGAGAGAGAGAGAGAGAGAGAGAGAGAGAGAGAGAGAGAGAGAGAGAGAGAGAGTGTCTCACACATATCACCTTCTTCCAGCATCTGGTTGTGGTTTTCAATATTTTTGCTTTCAAGGAACCTTGTGCACATCAATTCATCTTCAGGTGAAACCCTGTACTGTACGTCTGCTACAGAACACCAGATCCCTGTAGTAGTTTTTTTGTGGGGGATGTTTAGGGTATGCAGCCAGCTCACCCAGAACAGAAGCAGCCAGACGGTTGGGTCTCATGGCTCCCTCTGGGAGCAGAGATCACAATCTAAAACACTCTTCATTCTGCACCAAACACTCTTCATTCTGCAATTGTGCTTTTCAGGGCACACTCGGGAGTGGAGGGACAATGGTCTGCCATCTGTGATCTTCTCCGTGAGGAACTCCTGATCAGCTTCCAAACAATCCCAGGTCTTCTGATGCACAGTTTGAATATTATTGCGCTATGATGACCCACTAATCTCCATCCCCTTCCACGGAGCACATTCTGGAGCACATTTTTAGGGAATATACAAAGTTCCTTATACCGTCATAAGAGCAAATGACCCACATTGCCCAGCACCCAGTTCTTGCAGTGACCAACCAGATATTATTATTATTATTATTATTATTATTATTATTATTATTATTATTTTATTATATTTTTTATTTTTCAGAACTTGACTTCCTTCCCCCTCTTTCTGCGGTTCCTTAAATTTATTTTTAATATTTTCTGCATATCCAAATTAACTTAATTTGCTCATTTATTCATCTACTTTAAATATATACTCTTATAAAACTGCAGGTTATTACAATAATCCTGTCAATGTTTACAGTTTATTTGTAAATATTCAATAAACCATTTCCATTATTTTATAAAAAGTTTGTTATCTTGATTTCTTATTTTTCTGGTAAGTTGCCATTTCTGCATATTCCATAAGCTTTTGTATCCATTCTTCTTTCGCTGAGACTTCTTCTTCTTCTTCCCATTTTTGTGCAAGTAACATTCTTGCTGCTGTAGTCGCATGTATGAATAAATTACTATATATTTTGGGTAGTTCTGTCCCTATAATTCCCAAAAGAAAAGCTTCTGGGTTGTTGTTGTTGTTTGCAAACGTTATTTTAAACATCTTTTTCAATTCATTATATATCATGTCTGGGCGGCCTCCAACAGATACTAAAATACATTAAAATATCACAAGTTAAAAACTTCCCTAAACAGGGCTGCCTTGAGGTACTTTCTGAACATCAGATAGTTGTCCATCTCTTTGACCTCTGATGGGAGGGCGTTCCACTACCGAGAAGGCCCTCTGCCTGGTTCCCTGTAACTTCACTTCTCGCAGTGAGGGAACCGCCAGAAGGCCCTCGGCGCTGGATCTGTGTCCGGGCTGAACGGTGGGGGTGGAGACGCTCCTTCAGGTATACAGGACCGAGGCCGTTTAGGGCTTTCAAGGTCAGCACCAACACTTTGAATTGTGCTCGGAAACGTACTGGGAGCCAATGTAGTTCTCTCAGGACTGGTGTTATGTGGTCCCGGCGGCCACTCCCAGTCACCAATCTAGCTACCGCATTCTGGATTAATTGCAGTTTCCGGGTCACCTTAAAAGGTAGCCCCACGTAGAGCGCATCTAGGGTGATGGTCCTCACTGCCTCCTGTGGCAGGGAGTCCCACTGTTTAACCATGTACTACATGAAGAAGGACTTTATTTTAAGTCAGGCAGGAGTCTGTTCCCAGCCCTAACAGGAGATGCCATTGGGGAATGAACCTTGGTTTGAACCACAGATGCTCTAACTGCTGATATTTTTTCACAGGCCATTCCTTCTTTCATTCACTCAGGATTTTATCTGTTGCAGAAACTCCATCACGCGACACAATGATGATCAGTTCCGCTTCCATTCAGTTCAGACAGAGGCTCCCTAATTGGACAAGAAAATTCATTTTCGAGGAAATTGCGAGCAGGAGTGTCATTCACAATTGTCAAATAGATCTTTAATTCATTTCCTTGCTTGAAGAAAGAAAGAGAGAGAGAGAGAGAGAGAGAGAGAGAGAGAGGTGGTGGAACATTTGCTCCACAAACCAAGTTATTCAGAGGAAGAGAGCAGAGAAATCTATTACGAGGCAAAGGCAAATGCATAATTGAAGAAATAAGCATTTGCTTGCATGTTGCTGTTTTGAGTCCTGCTGGGAGATTCCCCAAGACAGGCCTTCCATTAGAGTGTTTGTTTTCACTTTTACTTCTCCGTGTGCATCCTGACCCAGGACACTTTGCAGATGGGTTATATAGTAAACAAGAAAGTTGCAGGGTCTTCCTTGGGGGACTCCAAAGTGCTTGCAAAGGAAGAAGCGATTGGAAAGAACTCTGCTCTGGAAAAACCAGGGGCCTTTCCGTCCAATGCGGAGAGAGCATTTATTTATCACATTCCGATATCTCAAGGGCTGTCACATGGAAAATGGAGCAAGTTTGTTTCCTCCAGCCCTGGAGGGCAGGAGCCAAACCAATAGAATTAAGTCACAAGAAATGAGACTCTGACTAAACATCAAGAAGAACTTTCTGACAGTAAGAGCTGTTCGCATTGGAACGGTCTCCCTTGGGATGTTGTGGACTCTCCTTCCTTGGATGATTTTTAAGCCAAGATTGGATGTCCATTTGTCAGGGATGCTTTAGATGAGATTTCTGCACTGCAGGGGGTTGGACTAGATCAGGCCTAGGCAAACTCAGCCCTCCAGATGTTTTGGGACTACAACTCCCATCATCCCTTGCTAGCAGGACCAGTGGTCAGGGATGATGGGAATTGTAGTCCCAAAACATCTGGACTAGATGGCCCTTGGGGTCCCTTCAGGCACTACAATTCAATGATTCTGTGATCTCCCCAATCTGCAGCCCACCACAATCCCCTTAAAGTGGATCATAACTGTATAAAGGTAAACAGGAAGCAACACTTTCTCCTCATGTGGTCTCCAGAACCAGATATTCAGAAGCATTACTGCATCCAACTGTGGAGGCAAAGCACGGCTATTATGGCTAATGGCCATCAATAAGCATCTCCTCCTCTATAAATTTGTCTAATTCTCTTTTTATAGAATCATAGAATTGTAGATTGTATTGCGATACTGGCAGTTTTATTCTCAGTTCATTTCCTAGCATTCCTGGCATGGAATTTGCCTTTTTCGCAGCTGCAGCGCCCTGGGTCAAGGTCTCCATTGCGCTAACAGTGAGGACTTACAACTGTCCAATTATATTCCCAGCAATGCCTATAGATGTATGGCTGGAAGCAAACAAGAGATGCTCCCCCAGGGACGGCCCTCCTCGGGTGGTGGAATTGTGTGGGTGCAGCGACAGTGGCTTATGCCAAGATATACAAGTTCTCCTGGACCTCTCAAGAGCTTGCGAGATCTCACCAGAAGCTGGTGGGGAGCAAGCAAGGCTTGGGTGGGCGGGACCTTCCCATTTGGCCTCCGGTGGTGAATCAGGATTGGCTGTTCCTTGTAGGCGGAGTCCTGATACAGCGGGTGACGCTGTGGTCTAAACCACTGAGCCTCTTGGGCTTGCTGATCGGAAGGTCAGCGGTTCAAATCCCTGTGACGGGGTGAGCTCCCGTTGCTCTGTCCCAGCTCCTACCTATCTAGCAGTTCGAAAGCACACTAGTGCAAGTAGATAAATAGGTACCACTCCGGCGGGAAGGTAAACGGCGTTTCCATGCCGTCTGGTTTCTGTCACGCTTTCCATTGTGCCAGAAGTGGTTTAGTCCTGCTGGCCACATGACCCAGAAAGCTGTCTGTGGACAAATGCCGGCTCCCTCGGCCTGAAAGCGAGATGAGCGCCGCCACCTCATAGTCGCCTTTGACTGGACTTAACAGTCGGCTGGACTAACAGCAGCCTTAATGTCTACAGCACCAAAAGGCAATATAATAAGTCCGGGGGGGGGGCTGTACTTGATATATATCATCATTATCATTTGTATGTCTTCTTTCCATAGAGAAAACCAGGCTCAAGGCAGATTACAACATGAAAAAACACATAATTATGAACATAACAAATCTTGTCACAGACAATAAAGAAAACATATCCAAAAGTACACAACCAAATGGAACAGTTTCCACAGAAATCACTGTAAGATCTAAAAACAGAGATACAAAAAATAATAATATCAATATCAGCAACAAAAACCCCAGCAAAAGTCCGTAAGCAACCCCCCAGCCCTTTGCGTACAAAGTGCAGCAATAAAATAGAACACCATCTGAACAACAATAATGAACTAGAATAAATGCAACAGTCCAATGCAAACACTTTTCCAGCTGCCAAACAGTAAAATACTCCAGTTTCTAAACACCGTAAAGTGTGAATTGGAAGTCGGAGAAAAACAGCTTAACAGCCTGATGTCAATAAGCAACACTGTCAGTCGGCATAAACAGCCTTTTGCAGGTGAGCGCCACTGACAGCTGCCAAAAGTGTTTTGAACTTTCAGCCCAGTCAACTTCTTCAGTGGAGTATCTTGAAACAGAAAGCAATCGATTCAAAGTGGATCCAGAAGAATAGCGTCAGAAGGTTCTGCTGGATCAGGTCAGTGACCCCTCTAGTCCAGCCTCCTGTTTTCCCAGTGACCGACCAGATGCCTGTGGAAAACCAGCAAGCAGGATCCCAGAGCAAATGCAACTCTTCTCCCCCCCCCCCTGCAGTTTCCAGCAACTGGTGTTGGGATGCCTGGCTTCCTCCAGCCGTGGAGGCAGAACATGGCCATTGTGGTTGGTAGCCATGGATAGCCATGGATTTCACAAATTTCTCTAAGCCTCTTTTAAAGCCATGCAAATTAGTGGCCACCACTGCCTCCTATGGGAGCAGGCTCCATAATTTAACTACCCAATTTAACTACCTTCTACCCAATGGTGGAAGGGACCCAGGTGGCGCTGTGGGTTAAACCACAGAGCCTAGGGCTTGCTGATCAGAATGTCTGCGGTTCGAATCCCTGCGACGGGGTGAGCTCCCGTTGCTCGGTCCCTGCTCCTGCCAACCTAGCAGTTCAAAAGCACGTCAAAGTGCAAGTAGATTAATAGGAACTGCTCTGGCGGGAAGGTAAACGGCATTTCCGTGCACTGCTCTGGTTCACCAGAAGCGGCTTAGTCATGCTGGCCACATGACCCAGAAGCTGTACGCCGGCTCTCGGCCAATAAAGCGAGATGAGCGCCGCAACCCCAGAGTCGGACACGACTGGACCTAATGGTCAGGGGTCCCTTTACCTTTACCTTACCCAATGATGGAGGGAGCTGGGTACATTTAGCCTGGATAAGGGGAGACTGAGAGAAGATATAAAACAAAATAAAATAAAAAAATTCCTTCCAGTAGCAACACGAAAGCTCATACCAAGAACAAACTTAGTTGGTCTCTAAGGTGCTACTGGAAGGAATTTTTTTATTTTATTTTGTTTTATTTTGACTATGACAGACCAACACGGCTATCTACCTTTAACTGAGAGAAGATATGAGAGCCATCGTCAAATATCTAAAGAGCTACCACACAGGGGTGTAGGAAGGAGGGCAGGGGGGTGACAAAATGCCAGACGGCCCTCACTGCGGGGCCTGCAGCACGCATAAGCCATGTATCTCAGCTGAAGTCCCACGGTGTGCCCCGTGGTGCATGTGCCCATAGGGATGGGGCGTGCTGCACCCATAGGGACTGGGTGCGGTGCAGCCATACGGACAGGATGGCACGGCACGTGGGGAGCGCGGCGCCCATAGGGACGACCGTCCAGTCCCGTCCCTATGGGTGCCGAGCGCCCCGTTCCACCCCTGTGGGCAGTTCATGCCGCCCTAGGTGCCCGAGAAGCTTCCTCTGCCTCTGCTACCACATGGAAGATGGAGCAAGCTTGTTTTCTGTTGTTCCAGAGGATGGGATCCAATCAATCATGGGGGTGGCCAGAATCTTTGTTGGGCCAGCAGGCCTTTTGTTAGGGGGCAGAACCTCAGTTTGCTATGTATTTTTATTGGTTTTTATTGATTTAGGGGACAGCTGCCTCCTCCTGCCCCCACCCCAGCTATGCCCAAGCAACCAATGGATTCAAGTTACAAGGAAGGAGATCACTGCCTCCCAAGAGAGGAGGTAATAGTAGTAATAATAATTATTATTTATTTATTTATTTATTTAATTATACCCCGCCCATCTGGCTGGGCTTCCCCAGCCACTCTGGGCGGCTTCCAATAAAAATATTAAAATACAATAATCTATTAAACATTAAAAGCTTCCCTAAACAGGGCTGCCTTCAGATGTCTTCTAAAAGTCTGGTAGTTGTTTTTCTCTTTGACATCTGGTGGGAGGGCGTTCCACAGGGCGGGTGCCACTACCGAGAAGGCCCTCTGCCTGGTTCCCTGTAACCTCGCTTCTCACAGAGAGGGAACTGCCAGAAGGCCCTCGGCGCTGGACCTCAGTGTCCGGGCTGAACGATGGGGGTAGACACACTCCTTCAGGTCTACTGGGCTGATGCCATTTAGGGCTTTCAAGGTCAGCACCAACACTTTGAATTGTGCTCGGAAACATACTGGGAGCCAATGTATAGTTTAAGTTTCTTCAGCAGACACCACAAAGAGATGACTGGGAGGAAGCAACTTGCCTGGTGCTGGATCTGATGAACTTTAGGCATCCATGTGAGACCTCTTCATTTGCCCTCCCAGTCTTTTCAAATTTAATCTGTTTTACTGTTTTTGAGTTTTACTGGCAATTATTATTTTTTTGCTGCTTTTATTTGTGTGTTTTGGGGAGATTATTCCTAATGTGCTTTTGCATTAATTATTGTTGTGTTGCATTTATTCATTCTTTGATGTATGTGAGGCACCTGGAAAACTCCCCGGATTATAAGGTGGGATCCAGTTTCTTTCAGAAGAAGCAAATGGAATTAAACAGACACCTGCAGAAATGGAGGACGCAGCCGGAAGGGAGGAGGGAGCTTTGGGATCCAAGCTGTTTAAGATATAATAGGTCAAACCTGGAACATCAGAAGCTCTTGTCAACTCAGCAACACAGCGCAGCATGAGATTTGACACTTTGATGGCACTGATCCAAATGCCACCCTGCTTTCCTTACCAGATCTGGCAAAATGGCTTTAAATGTGCATGTATGTAGGACGTCATAACAAAATTGCCTCCACCTGCTATGACTGCTCTGTGGCCACAGCGACATCAGATCTGGATTTTCCACTCTGTCATTTCCTGCCCATTTGCCCTTCAGGGGTTAAATCACATCTTCAATTATCCGGTCATAAATAGTAGCATATCTTACTCTCCTCCTATGAATGAAAAATGCTCCATTTCCTCCTGGAGCTTTATCTTCACATTATTGCCCCCTTGTGGCTGCCGGGGGCATCCGTCTCTCTTCCCTCCGAGGCTTTCAACAGACGCTGCCTTTCTCTCCTGCGAAGTGATGGTGGAAGTTGCAAGGAGCTCTTGGGGCCTCAGGGGATGCATCTGCCTGCAGGTGCAAGAGGACCCAGCACCACACAAGTAGGGAACTGAGTGTGACACAATAGCCATCGTTATATCCTTCATTTATTTAATTGAGGGACCTTTACCCCGTTGTTCAGTGAAATGACTCATGGAATGTGAAATTGGGTTGGCGCGATGTTGGAAACTCAGTGCCTACCATGAAGAAATCCTAGAATCCTAGAACTGTAGAGTTGGAAGGGACTTTGAAGGTCCTCTAGTCTAACCCCCTGTAATGCAGGAATCTCAACTGAAGCATCCCTGACAGATGTCCATCCAGCCTCTGCTTAAAAGTCTCCAAGGAAGGAGTGCCCAATACCTTAGGAGGGAGACCATTCCACTGTCAAACAGCTCTTGCATGAGGAAGTTCTTCCTAATGTTTCGTCAAAATCTCCTTCCTTGTCAATGGAAACCATTGGTTTAGGTTCTCCCTTCTGAAGCATCAGAAAACAAGCTTGCTCCATCTTCCATGTGTAGATATTTGAAGTGTCAGGAGTCCAGTTCCCTGCTTGATAACACAGTGAGTGTAGTCAATTAAAAAGAATGATTTATTGTCAAAGCAAACAGATAGCTCTGGACGGCTTTAAGACAGCCTCTGCCATCATCAGTCAAGATGACCCTTCTGAAGACTGCTTCCGGTGTGACCAGAAGCAACTGAACTTTTGCTTCATACGTCTTTTGTTTTGCTTCCTGTCTTGCAGCCCTCCCATTCGCTGAGACCTCGGACTGCGTGGGTCAGCTCCCTCTTCTTCCCCATTCTCTGAGAGGCTGTCTCTTAGCTCTTTCCCGCCTGTTTGTGCTTCCAGCGAGCTTTGACTGTGTCCTAGTCTGCTCTCAGCCATTCCCTTATCAACCAGAATTCCAAGGGGCGGGGGAGCTGGCCCTAGCCGATGCTCATCCTGCATGGCAGTTAACCCTCTCTGTTCCTGGCTGCTTTCTTCAGTTGGCTGTAACCCTTCCCTGGGAGCTGGCTCATTCATGACATGAAGATGGCTCTCATATCTCCTCTCAGTTCAGGCTAAACATACCCAGCTCCTTCAATCATTCCTCATAAGACTTGGTTTCCAGACCTTTGACCATCTTGGTTGCCCTCCTGCACACATTCCAGCAAGCAAAGTGGCTGCTCTGTGACTTAAGATGACACCCTTCTCAGCAAAATAAGTAAGTTCCTTGCAGCTTTCGCAGTATCTAATTCGCGTGAGATATTGGAAGGATTGGTTAAATCTTTTGAGACTGAAAAGCCAGTGATAGTTTTCTACAGATATCAGATCTCAATTAATCAGTTTGACATAAACCATCTGAGAAGTGAATGGAATAAAGCATTGGATGGTCCTTTGGGAAAATGTTTTAGCTTCTATAGCTAATGTGCCGTTAGGTTGTGAACTATGTAATTTACAATAAAAGTAATAATAATAATAATAATAATAATAATAATAATAATAATAATTTATTATTTGTACCCCGCCCATCTGGCCGGGTCTCCCCAGCCACCCTGGGCGGCTTCCAGCAAATATATATATAAAAAAAACATTAAAATATCACAGATTAAAAGCTTCCCTGAACAGGGCTGCCTTCAGGTGTTTTCTAAAGGTCATGTGGTTGTTTATTGCTTTGACCTCTGATGGGAGGGCGTTCCACAGGGCGGGCGCCACCACCGAAAAGGCCCTCTGCCTGGTTCCCTGTAGCTTCGCTTCTCGGAGTGAGGGAACCGCCAGAAGGCCCTCGGCGCTGGACCTCAGTGTCCGGGCTGAACGGTGGGGGTGGAGATGCTCCTTCAGGTATACAGGACCGAGGCCGTGTAGGGCTTTAAAGGTCAGCACCAACACTTTGAATTGTGCTCAGAAACGTACTGGGAGCCAGTGTAGGTCTTTCAAGACCGGTGTTATGTGGTCATGGCGGCTACTGCCAGTCACCAGTCTAGCTGCCGCATTCTGGATTAATTGCAGTTTCCGGGTCACCTTCAAAGGTAGCCCCACGTAGAGCGCATTGCAGTAGTCCAAGCGGGAGATAACTAGAGCATGCACCACTCTGACGAGACAGTCTGCGGGCAGGTAGGGTCTCAGCCTGCGTACCAGATGGAGCTGGTAGACAGCCGCCCTGGACACAGAATTAACCTGCGCCTCCATGGACAGCTGTGAGTCCAAAATGACTCCCAGGCTGCGCACCTGGTCCTTCAGGGGCACAGTTACCCCATTCAGGACCAGGGAGTCCCCCACACCCGCTCACACCCTGTCCCCCAAAAACAGTACTTCTGTCTTGTCAGGATTCAACCTCAATCTGTTAGCCGCCATCCATCCTCCAACCGCCTCCAGGCACTCACACAGGACCTTCACTGCCTTCACTGGTTCAGTTTTGAAAGAGAGGTAGAGCTGGGTATCATCCGCATACTGATGAACACCCAGCCCAAACCCCCTGATGATCTCTCCCAGTGGCTGCATATAGATGTTAAAAAGCATGGGGGAGAGGACGGAACCCTGAGGTACCCCACAAGTGAGAGCCCAGGGGTCTGAACACTCATCCCCCACCACCACTTTCTGAACACGGCCCAGGAGGAAGGAGCGGAACCACTGTATAACAGTGCCCCCAGCTCCCAACCCCTCTAGGCGGTCCAGAAGGATGTTATGGTCGATGGTGTCAAAAGCTGCTGAGAGATCCAGCAGAACTAGGAAACAGCTCTCACCTTTGTCCCTAGCCCGCCGGAGATCATCAACCAGTGCGACCAAGGCAGTTTCAGTCCCATGATGAGGCCTAAATCCCGATTGGAAGGGATCCAAATGGTCCGCATCCTCCAGGATATTTAGAATTTAGTGGACCCCCCCCCCAATTACATATAGAAAGGGATTATCTGCAAGAACAAGTTGCTGGAGCTGTCATGATGATATAATGCCTCTTTGAAGCCCATGTCCACACAATCATAGAAGCATAGAGTTGGAAGAGACCCCAAGGGCCATCCAGTCCAACCCCCTGCCAAGCAGGAACACCATCAAAGCATTCTTGAGGAGGAATGTCTGGAGGAAAGAATCAGGGTGTATAAATATTACTTTGGGGGAGAATTTAAAAATCTCTGATGATAATATTATTTCAAACCAAATACCAACTATGTGGGGTTTGGCAGAGGGTCAACGTAGATGGGCTCTCCACGCCCCGACTTCTGCCCAAAGTACTTCTATTGTTGTTGTTGTTGTTGTTGTTGCCTTTTCTTTCATTATATCTTCTCGCTGGAAATTTTCAATAAAACATTTAAAATAATAATTAAAAAATAGGTGAGATTCTAGCCCTCTTGGTTCTGAATGAGGAACGTTGGAAGTTGCTTTATTCTGAGCCAGACCAGGGGGCTAGACCCATATCTAGCTTAATATTGTCTACACTGACTGGCAGCAATGGCTCTGCAGGGTTTCAGGAAAGGTGGCTCTCTGAGTCCTGCCTGGAGGTGATGTCTGAGGTGGAACCTTCCGAATACAAAGCAGAAGCTTCACCACTGAATTTCCATTTCTCTTCCTGAAAGTGCGGTCCGTGTCATCCCCTCTGTTTTATATTCCGCTCATTATTCCATTCTCTTGATTTGATCTCTGAGAGTCGAAGGTTGGGCTGCTTCTCTGTTGCCCAAGTGACTCGCGCCTCTGACTCCCAGCTGCCGATGCAACATGCAAAGGATGAGAGGAAGGAGGGGGCTGCATCTGATCTGCACTTCCAGGACATCTAAATCCGACTCAGGCTCCCCACTTCACATGACGCCACAATCACCAAAGCGGAAGATTTATTCGTGCACATTTGCTAAAGCCTTCAGAGCCCACCTTCCTGCCCCAAGACAGGATCGCAAAGGCAGCGAACAACGGTGATTTAAAATGTGACAAACAATAAAACCATTTAAAACAAGAGCATTTAAACCAAACGGCATAAAGAAGCAGCAGTTTGGAAAGAGAGAAGACTAGAAAGGGAAATGGAGAGCACTGGGCTTCTGCTCCGATCCTGCACTCGCTCCAATGGCACTGCTTTGATTTGCCAATGGAAGGTGGATCAGAGGAGATGAAGCAGGTCCCAGAGGAGGGGGAAGGATGCACCCAGGCTTGCTCTGCATGTATCCAACTACTTTGCATCAAATGGAGATTGGATCCTGAGCAGGGCCTCCCCTGAGCCTGCTAGATGAGGCCAATGGCCCATCCAGTCCAGCGTCCTGTTCTTGCAGTGGCCAACCAGATGCCCCAATGGGAAACCTGCAAGCAGGATCCAAGCACGAGAGCTCTCTCCCCTCTCACTGTTTCCAGCAACTGGGATTCAGAAGCGTTGCTGTCTCTGAGGTAGAGCAAAGTCCTCCATCAATAGCCCTTCTAGGAGAGATGGCACAGCCCACGTCCAAGAACACTGAAGGCATGGGATGTAAACAGATATCCAGTAACGCCTCTGAATCCCATGAGTTGGAAACCACAAGAGAATAGAGTCCTCCTCTGCTAAAATCCTGTTTCTGACAGGCATCAGATTGGCCACTGTGAGAACAGGATGCTGGACTAGGTGGGCCATGGGCCTCATCCAGCAGGCTCTTCTGACATTGGGTCATCTCACTGGTTGCACTTTGTTTTCAAAATCCAAGGCAGTCCTTGGATTAATGTTGTCCCTAAAGCTGTGTCCATAGTTCCCAATCATTCTCTTTCTTTCTTTTTAGGGTGAGCTCTCATGGCAGGATCCAAAATTGTCTCCCACATTATGGGTCCCTTTCAGTGACTTATTTGAGAGCATCCGCCAGTTCGGGGAATATTTGCCCTCCCTTCTCAACTGTCCCTGTTTCCTTCATCATGGAACCAGATTGGATTCCCTGTTCACAATGAGATCCATAATGGAGGGAGGGGTCACCTGAGTGGCTGTAGAGGGGTAAAGATCATGAGAAGGAATAATTCCATTGACCCGTTGCCTTGATCAGGTCCTACCTGGAGTCCTGTGTCCCGTTCTGAGCACAACTGCTGAAGAAGGACATAGACAAGCTGGAAAGTTTGCAGAAGAGGCCAACCAAGAAACCTGGGAAACCAAGCCTTGTGGGGAACAATTGAGGGAGGTGGAGATATTTAGCCTGGAGAAGAGAAACCTGAAAGGTGATAGGATACCCATCTTGAAATAGCCAAAGGGAGGATGGAGCAAGTTTTTTCTAAAGATCGTTTAATAATAATATTAATAATAATAAATTTTATTTATACCCCGCCCTTCCCAGCCGAAACCGGGCTCAGGGCGGCTAACACCAATAAAAATTATAATAAAATATAAAAAAAGAAAAATTGTTAATTAAAATACAGGTTAAAATACAATTTAAAATTTAAAATTTAAATGCAGCTTCAATTATCGCCCAAAATCAAAACCATAAGGGGAGGAAAAAACATCAGACTGAGTCCAACCCGAAGGCCAGGCGGAACAGCTCTGTCTTGCAGGCCCTGTGGAAAGATGTCAAATCCCGCAGGGCCCTGGTCTCTTGTGACAGAGTGTTCCACCAAGTTGGGGCCAGTACTGAAAAGGCCCTGGTCCTAGTTGAGACCAGTCTAACAACCTTGTGGCTCGGGACCTCCAAGAAGTTGTTATTTGTGGACCTTAAGGTCCTCTGCGGGGCATACCAGGAGAGGCGGTCCCGTAGGTACGAGGGTCCTAGGCAGCATAGGGCTTTAAAGGTCAAAACCAGCACCTTAAACCTGATCCTGTACTCCACCTGTACTTTAGATTGCCATCTGTCAGGGATTCTTCAGCTGTGATTCCTGTATTGTGACTGGTTGGTCGGGCTGATCCTTGATGGTTTTATGGCTCAATGAATGACACGAATTTAATGAGGTTGGAACCTTTTCACAGTCCCTTTGAGATCTACAACATCCTTTGTAAGTTGAGGTGACCAGAACTGGACACAGTATTCCACGTATGGTCATCTGTGGAAAAGAGGAATACTTTTTAGCAGTTAAATGGTCCCCCCACCCCCACCCCGCCTTTGCGCTGAGAAAGCCCTAATTTTGATCCAAAAATCAAAATGGAGAAAAACCAGTGCTGTTAACTCAGGGATAGAGAAGATTAACCCACCCAGCAAATAAATGATTCAGCAAAGAAATCCTGGCCAAAATCACATCTAAGCAGAATCGCTGCAGAAGGACAACCCTGGAAATGCATGTTCTCTTCCTCCCCCGAGTCTCAGTGCTGTTCCTCCTCTCCCTCCGCTTGCCCACCCCCTCCAAAGGGAGCCCACCCTGTGGCCCAGCCCATGCCAGTGTGCGAGACGATCGCTGTGGAAACGGCTCACCACCTGAAGAGCAGCTGTTCCCCCCCACTCCTCTCTCTTTCCAACGCACACTTGAAGCAAACGTGGCCTGCTTAATGAGCCAGGATGCAAGCAGTCTGCAGCAGCCCCCGTTCAACAGCCTCTTTCGCTCTCAGGCTGTGAGATGAATATGTTAACAGGGAGCCTTTTGGAAAAGGAGAGACCTGTTTGCAAATGGCTCGGCAGAATGTGCTCCCACCCCCTCCGCCCTGCCTGCTCTATCATCTAGTGGAGGCAGAGAGAATGGGAGCACAGCGGGAGAGAGCATGCTTTGCATGCAGAAGGTCCCAGGTTCCATCTGCAGAATATTTAGGTGGGGATGAGAAAGACCCCTGCCAAAAACCCAGGAGATGTCACCAGTACTGAGCAAGGTGGAGGAAAGATGGCAGCTCAGCAGTAGAACAACCCTTTGATATGCAGAAGGTCCTTTCCAACTCTACGATTCTATGTTGAGATTCATGATGTCTCAATTCCTGGAGAGGTGCTGCCAGTCAGTGTAGACAATATTGAACTAGGTGGGGCAATAGTCAGATTCGGTATAAGGCAGCGTTCAGTGTTGGATATGGGCACATGCGGAGCCCTCCTTCACCTCATCTGGAGTTGTTTTTCACACTCATGGTCACCACTATTTGGATCAGGCCACTGTCTTGCATACCTGACACTGGCATCACTGATAATAGATTTCCCCAGAAATTCAACCTCGGTCCATGCCCTGCAGAGCCTCATCTGTTCAGCAGCACCCTCTTAGCAGACATGGTTTGGATTGGCAGCCCTGCAGCACATTTGAAGGGGCAAGCTTGCTTGCTGGACCCCATGGACGGATCCTGCATCCTCCCAGCAGCCAGGTTATCACATTGCAGCTGCGCCTATCATGCAACTCACACAGCGGTGTCGTTTTTTGGGTGGGCACACAAGGCTGTAATGAGCAAAGCCAACACACTCCTCTTACCCAGAAAGCTGGAAGACACTCAAAGTGTTATAAATTTCAACTTTCAAGATTTAATTTGCCCTTCTAGGTCTCACCCATTTTTCTGAGAAAATAATGGAAGGAGCAAAATCCTTTTGTTCCTCTGCTTCTCATTTCAACAAACGACCACGGCTTCCTCTGCCGAAAGAGCACCGTGTAATTCTCTTTCCAATAAGACAAATGTACGAGGCTAAGACAAAGCAAGACACACAAATGCCATTTCTGAAGAACACTTAGCAATAATCTAATTCAGCTGTGTTTTATCGCACATAAAAGCTTCATACGTCAGCAGAGAGGGGGGGGGGTTTCCTGGATGGCTGTGCTAACAAAATATTTCAGCTGCATTTTTCCCCTCCCTGAGTAGCAAGTATGGTGTCAATGCAACATTTATATACATATACTAGCTGGCCCGGGCACGCCTTGCTGTGCTTGACTCAGGGTCCTTAAAGGGGGGGGATGTGTCTGTCCATCCCCCGGGCTATGGGTTTTGTCCTCCCCCCATTGTTGTCTCATCCCTGTGATTCCTCCCATCCTGTAGTGACCCATGAGGTATCCTGTCCCCCCTCCCCGAGTCATCCCTGTGACTTCCCCCACCCTGGGTCAGCCCATGACCTATTTGGGCCCCTCCTCCCCCCACCCCCACCCCCCACTCGGCTCCACTCGGGATAGTCTGTAAAGTAGAGCCGAGGCCCAGTCTGTAGGCTGTAAAGTGGAGCTGAGGCCTAGTCTGTAAAGTAGAGCCGAGGTCTAGTCTGTAGGCTGTAAAGTGGAGTCGAGGCCTAGTCTGTAAAGTGGAGCCGAGGCCTAGTCTGTAGGCTGTAGTCGGCCTTGGCTGGGGCTAGCATGTAAATGCGAGCCAAGGCCTCCGCCATGTATCTCAATTCCTTGGCCCTGGCCTGACTCTGTGGGTTTTTGCAGCTGAGGGTTTGGGCTAGTTGAGTTGATTGTTGTGGGAGCGTTTTTGGGTTGTGGCCTGTGGCTGTGGCTCTGGGTTTGGCCATTTGCCTTTGTCTGGTAATGGCTCTGTGGGCTGTCTGGTAATGGCCGCCTTGGTGGTTTCAGTTGCTCGGTTGATGATGTCATTATTTGGTGCCACCCTTCAGAGCTTTTGCTGGTGACAGCACACGATCTGCCTTTCTATTGGATGCTGCTGGTGTCTTCAGAGCTTCTGCTGGTGATGTCATATGTGCGCGCCAATTTTTTTGAGTTTTTTCTTTATTTTAGGTATGTCAGGTGTGGGGTTTTTTTGAATTTTTATTATGCCAGATCCTTCCTTGATGGTCATGGTACGCTGTGTCCTAATTTGATGAGATTTGGTCCAGCGGTTATGGAGCAAGGTGGTGTCCGCCGCGCACGCAATGGGAACATTTTTATATATATAGATCCATATATCCAGCCTATTAATCACCAAAAAACCATGGTGTGATGATGTCCCACCATCATTAGGAAGAACTTTTTGATGGCAAGAGCCATTCGACAGTGGAATGGATTCCCTCAAAAGGTAGTGGGCTCTCCTTCATTGGATGTTGTTAAAAAGAAGTTGGGTGTCCATCTGTCAGGGATTCCTTAACTGTGATTCCTAGGTGACCCTTTGGGTCTCTTCCAACTCTGCAGTTCTGTGAGTCTATGATCATGCAGCCCATCAAATGTGATCCCAAAGCCAGAGTGGTTGGAAGGCAAGAACCACTGCTGCCTCCTGGCCTTTTAGCACCTTCCTAGGCAATCCCACTGCCCCTCACCCAAGGCAATAACACCATGCACTTGGGGAAACACTTTTCTAAAGCATGAAGAGATGGGGAGAAGGAGCTGTTTGACAGGGACCCAATTCACACACAACATCTACGTATGTGACCTGCATTCCTTGGACCAAGCCAGAGTGGCATTAGCAAAGCTCCACCTCGTCCGAATCCCCTCCCTCCCAGTCATAGGAACATAGGATCATAGAACTGTAGAGTTGGAAGGACCCAAAGGCCATTGAGTTCAACCCCCTGCAATGCAGGAATCACAGTTAAGGAACCCCGACAGATGGCTATCTCCAACCTCTGCTTAAGACGCGAGGTCTCTGGGTGCCTGCAGGCAAATTGCTGCCTGCCAAGCTCAGCTGGCCATCTGCAGCTTCTGGGAAATGATCCTGGTTCAAGGTCAGAATTAAAGAGTGCTGTGATAATATATGTTTAGGCACTTCAAGGCGCAAAAAGACAATTTCTGTTTGGGTGGTTTTGTCATAGGTTTTGGTTTTTCTTTGTCACAAGTAGATGCAGAATGGATAGGAAACGGTGCAATGAGAATAGACAAATGTGTGATTCAGCACCATGGATAGCAGAAATGGAGTCCTTTAGGGAAAAATGTGCATATTTTGTGGTTGACAAAAAAGCAGACATCAATATTGGAGAGATCAATAGATCGATAGATCGATAGATAGATAGATAGATGATATATAGATGATAGATTAGATAGATAGATAGATAGATAGATAGATAGATAGATATAGATGATAGATAGATGAAACCTTGGCCACAACTTCTTATTGATTATTTACAATTTATGCTTAATTAACTGGGTGGTTCATTAACTGTGGTGGGAGGCCTCCTCTTTTACTTTACCCAAGGGGCACATCTGGCTCCGCATGCCACAAGAGTCTGTCCCATGCCATTTTCACACAGTGCATACTTAAACTGTAGAATTCACTCTCCCAGGAGCCATTGCTGGCCACCAAGCTAGATGGCTTTAAAAGAGGATTAGAGGAGGCGAAGGCTATTGGTGGCCATGCTCTGTCCTTCAAAGTTAGAGGCAGCCATGGATCTGAATAACATTTGCTGGGAACCACAGGAGGAGAGTGTTAGGGAGTCATTCATCCAGAAACAGGGAGAAGATTCCAGAACAGTCGTATATAAGTGGGAGTGTCACTCTGAGCAGCTTCAGCTGGAAGTGCCGATGAAAGGAGAACTTTCGTTTTTGCCTTTTGCAGACGACTGACCAACAAATGTTGTCTGCAAACTGCTGCGTCACGACTGCCAATAGACTGTGTCTGCCTACGTCGTTGCTAAAGAGAAAGAGGGACTGAAACTCAAGTGCGCCGCTACAGCTATTGGTATAATGATTGTAAATAGTGCTACCGTGATGCGTTTATGACCAGTCAAGCAATAAATCCCTTGACTGAGTTGTGCAGTGTCTGTGAGTGTCTCATCTCAAAGTGTAGCTTCAACTGCTGACCACTGCTTCCAGAAACTCTGCTAAATGGACGGAAGCTTCTAACCAGGTGCCTACACACGAGTATTCTCATGCAGCAAAAGTGTGATGGACTGTGGCCTTTAACAGAGAGATGGTTCTTGGAGGAGAGAGCTGTCAATGGTTACTAGCCATGGTGTCTATGGCCCGGCTCCACCTTTGGAGGCAATAAATGCTTCTGCATACCAGTAGCTGGAAACTACAGGAGGGGAGAATTGCTGTGGCACTCAGGTTTTCTTGTGGGTTTCCACTGTGAGAAGAGGATGCTGGACTAGATGGACTACTGGACTGATCCTGGTCTTACGTTCCTACAAGATGTATCTGGCCTCCAACCCATGCAGTCCCTACCTGTCTGTCTCCAGTCTCTCTGGGGGCACATTGATTGCCCAAGTCCCTTGACATTCATAGGTATCATTCTCGTCCCCCAAGATACTGTAATCTCTCTCTCCACACACACACACTGCTTATCCTTTTGCCACTCAGTATTGACAGCAAAGATACAGGAATATTTTAAATGTCTCTGCTCATATTAATGGAAACTTCAAACTGAGTTATTTGAGAGCTGCCTGGAGCAGTCTGAGGTCTGCCTCAGCACCGTCCAGATGCAGCGTTTGCAAGAAATAGGGAAGGAACACCATGCCAAAGGTGAAAGAATTGTGGCCCCAGCACATCCTCGTAGGCTAGAACGAGGCAGCCTTCAAAGAGCACAGCAGTGTCCAGGCAAGAAGTCCTCCTCTCCCCATTTCCAAACAGAGGCAAGATGTTTAAATGAAGCACACAATGACTTGGGACCAGTTCCTGCCCAACCCGGCCGTCAACCTTTCTTGGAATAAGAGTCTCTAGCTGGCTGAGGCTATGAAATAGGATCTTCAGTCCAATGTGATCTGGCGGGTGAAATGTTGGAATCAAAACCATTAGCGCTGAGTTCAAATCCCTCGTCGACTTAGTAGGCAGCCGAGTTGCCTGTCAACTTCGATTTACCATATGCTAAGTGGAAATAAGGCTTCTAACTAAAATCACTCAGAGTAAGACTTGATGTGGGCACATCAATCGATTTGGCAGGTGCTGAAATGTCAGGATGACGTGTGTGTGTGTGTGAGTGTGAGTGTGTGTGAGTGTGTGTGTGTGTGTGTCATTCACCTGCCAAGTTGATACACTCAGTTGAGTGAGTTTTTAAAAAAAACCAGTTTAATATGTTGGTTGAAGATTTTCCGAGTCCACCCAAGCTCCTAAATTTTGGAAAACTGCACCCATTAAAGCTACACCCTTAAAAACCACACACACCCCTGAGCCTCTAAGGGAAGAGGAGCTACCAAGAGGGTCTCAGTGATCAATCTCAGCACCTGAGAAGCTCTGTAGGGAAGGAGGAAGTCTTTCAAATATTGGGGGCCTCAGTCATTTAGAGCCGTAAATACCAATGGGAGCACCTTGAATTGGGCCCAGAATTGGACAGCCAGCCAATACAACTATTTTAAAATGAGAGTCATATAAGAGGAGAACAGAACCCCATCTGCTGCGTTTTGAACCACCTAAAGTTCCCAGGTTGCACTCAAGGGCAGCCCCACATAAAGTGCATTGTAGTAGTCCAACCTGGAAGTTCCCGGGGCATGGCGTATATCCTAAGGTGAGCCAACATTCCCTTCGGCTGTTGGAATAGATATTTCCAGGAAAAATCGTGATCTCCCATTCTGCAGAGAGATGCTTCTGTCCCTGGCTGGCTGGGACTGCTGTTGGCAGCCTCCAAACAGAGATTCCGCTCAGTTTTATTAACTCGGTGCTTTAGTGCCAAAGTGGGTCAGTGGTAAGGACAGCTGTGCTCAAATCGTCCCATCCCTCGGAGGCTTCCCGCACGTGATTGAGGCAGGCTGGCTGAGGAACTCAGCTGGCCCTGCTCTGCCATCCACACAGCCATCCCCGGCCTTCAATCCAGATGTGCTGTGGGAGGAGAACAGCCGCCCCAGCAAAAAACTAAGGCTCAGCCCCTCTTTCTGCAGTGCTTAGCAAAGTGGTGGCACATTTGAGATCTGATTTCTTGCCTTTGGGCTGCCTGCCAATGAATCTGAAGAAAGATCGCAGCTGGCTGTGAGCTGGGGGTCCCTGCACCCTCTGGGTGACACACTGGGCTTGATATTTCAGCTCCGAAGAGGGGAGGCGGGCAGGAGGTTTGCTTGCTGGACTGCCTGCCATTTCCCATCTCCCCCTCCTCGCTCGCTCCTGATGCCTCTCCATTTGCCCTTCAGGAAGACGGAAGGACAACGTCTTGCAGCCTCCAGTCTGCAGAATCGCCAGAGCCCCCTATTAACCCTTGGAGGAGCAGGGCGTAATTGCCAAGGGCCGGGCGCAGAGGGATTGCATCACTCCAGTCGAGAAGAACTAGGTCATTTCTGAAATGGTGCCAAATTACTTCTTGTCTCAGAGTAAGAAAAGAAAGCAGGGGGAGAGGGGAAAAAACACTGAGGAGCTCCTGCGGAACCTACGGGAAAATGACTTAATTTCCCCTCCTGCGCCTGGGCTGCAGAAAACACTGATATTTACAGCTCACTGTTGATGGGGCACCCTGGCGCGTCCTGAGTCATCCCTGTCTCTTTACACTTTCTTCCTTTCTTTCCCACCCTGAAGGGTTTTGTTTTTCGCTTGAAATTGCAAGCCTGTCGGACAAAGCCTTTGGGTGGAGCGAGGGAATGCTATCATAGAACTGCAGGAAGGACTCAAAGGGTCGCCTAGTCCCATCAGCTACAATTGCAGAGAAGAGGAAGGAGTATATGGCAAAGAGGACCAGGACCGTATCCTGAGGTCAGTCTCAGGAGCTTTGAGGGATGTCAGTGGTCAGAATAGGACTGCGAGGGATGAGTCAGGAGTCAGGGTCAAGGAGCAATCCAAGAGCAGACCAGAGTTTGAGCTCCAAGAAGGCTCAGCTGGAACAGAAAGTCCTCCGGTGCTGGCCCTACCATTTCTCAGAGTGAGACAGCTGCTTCAGGGGGTGGCAGTAGTTTCCCCCCCCCCAAAAAAAAATCATTTCCTGAGTCCCCTAAACTAGCAGGATTTGGGCCTCCTTAGCTAGTTTGCTACCTTCAGCTGTGCTGGAGGATGTTATCCCAGGGTTGAAATCTAGACTCTGGAGATGGAACAGAGAAACAAACTTACCCTTTGCCTCAGCCCATACAAGAACTTAAAAGGTAAAGGTAAAGGGACCCCTGACCATTAGATCCAGTCACAGACGACTCTGGGGTTGCGGCGCTCATCTCGCTTTATTGGCTGAGGGAGACGGCGTACAGCTTCCGGGTCATGTGGCCAGCAGGACTAAGCCGCTTCTGGCGAACCAGAGCAGCGCACAGAAACGCCGTTTACCTTCCCGCCGGAGTGGTACCTATTTATCTACTTGCACTTTGACGTGCTTTTGAACTGCTAGGTTGGCAGGAGCAGGGACCGAGCAACGGGAGCTCACCCCGTCGCGGGGATTCGAACCGCCGACCTTCTGATCGGTTTAGCCCACAGCGCCACCCACATCCCTTATACAAGAACCTAGGGAGCCCATATTGCCCAAACAAGAATGGATACACACACTCAAACATCTATTTAAAACATACAGGTAAAAAGAGCACAGCACCCGCCCTTTCATTAAAAACAGTCAGTTCCCCAAAACCTTTTGGAATAAGTCGGTCTTCACCTGCCAGCAGAAGGGCAGCAAGGAGGGAGCCAGTCTGGCGTCTCTAGGGATGGAGTTCCAAAGTTGTTGGGAGCAGCCACCACCGAGAAGACTCTCTCCTGCGTCCTCACCAAGCGTGCCTGGGAGGGTGGCAGAACCAAGGGAAGAACCTCCCACGAGGAGCTCAAGATCCGGGAAGATCCATACAAGGGAATATGGTCTTCTCTCAGATAGCCTGGACCTAAGCTATGTCCTGTAGGGCTTAGAATCATAGAATCATAGAGTTGGAAGAGAACCCAAGGGCCATCATCCAGTCCAACCCCCTGCCAAGCAGGAAACACCATCAAAGCATTCTTGACAAATGGCTGTCAAGCCTCTACTTAAAGACCTCCAAAGAAGGAGACTCCACCACACTCCTTGGCAGCAAATTCCACTGTCGAACAGCTCTTACTGTCAGGAAGTTCTTCCTAATGTTTAGGTGGAATCTTCTTTCTTGTAGTTTGAATCCATTGCTCCGTGTCTGCTTCTCTGGAGCAGCAGAAAACAACCTTTCTCCCTCCTCTATATGACATCCTTTTATATATTTGAACATGGCTATCATATCACCCCTTAACCTTCTCTTCTCCAGGCTAAACATACCCAGCTCCCTAAGCCGTTCCTCATAAGGCATCATTTCCAGGCCTTTGACCATTTTGGTTGCCCTCCTCTGGACACGTTCCAGCTTGTCAGTATCCTTCTTGAACTGTGGTGCCCAGAACTGGACACAGTATTCCAGGTGAGGTCTGACCAGAGCTTTGTAGGTCATATCCAGTACTTTGAATATCCAGAGTGCCAGCCCCATGCAGGAAGGGAGAGGGCTCCTGGGTTCGAATCCTGATGGCATTTGGCTGGCCCCTGTGAGAACAGGGTGTGTTTAAGCAAAAACCAGGGGTGAATCACGACCACAAAAGGTTCCCGGCTTCAGACAATCAGCTCCTAGAACAGAACTTTCCAAACTGTGTGTCGCAACACATGAGTGTGTTGGTTGCAGTGTGCAGGTGTGTTGTGCAAATGCTTCCTACACTCCTCACGGGGCTGGAAAGGGGTTGGTTTAACCTCCAGTTTGCTCGGAAACTGAATTTCTGTGTCACAAAATGATGCATGTCTAAAAAGCGTGACGCCAAAAAGAAACATGTTGAAAGCTCTGTTCTACAAGTCGCAAGGCGATTGAAGTGGTGGGTTTGTGAGTGCTTCTTCCCACAGTCCCACCAGATCCATGCTTCTGTTTTCCTTCTGCTGATGCCTGAACAGGGTTATTTCCATTTTGACACAGGCTTCACCTTGTGAAAAAGCGGAAGTGTGAATGAGTTCTTTCAGAGGCATTCAGAAAGGTTTGGAACTGAGCTGTTTTTAGCACATTGCCTTATTATTTTAGCAAACAGAAATGAACAAGGGAAGCAATTGTTAGGGAAGTGATAGGCCTACTCTGTTCTGCCTTGGCCAGCCCCCAGAGGTTGGCTGGCCATGTGCCAGAGATTCTTTAGCCGTGATTCCTGCCTTGCAGGGGGTTGGACTAGATGACTCTTGCGGTCCCTTCCAAGTCTATGATTCCATGAGAAATTATACAATGAGGAGGGGAGGAAATGAAACCGAACAGAGAACAAAAGTACCTGGCTCCCCTTTTCTGTTTCTCCTGCCTTTCGGATCGTGTTCACTTTCTCCGATTCCTAGACTGGATTACCATGAAAGAGCTGCGATGAAAATAGATGGGGATCGAATGTGGGTCTGGAGCATTTCTTGGTTCTGCCCTTAAGAGCTGACTCACAAAAAGCTCTTTAAGCTCCCTGATTTATCAGCACTCGGAGCCAGGAAGCCGGCTGTAAATCAAGCTATTAGCATTATTGATGAAAAGAGCTCCCGTAAATAAAGGTGGCAAATTCATGCTGCTTTGTAGCTCCGGGGCTCTTCCTTTCTTTCTGCCCCACTTTTCTCTTTCGGCTGACAAGCCTAATTTGCAGTGAAGTTATCGTACCTTTGGAAACGGGAGTTATTGGCAACCTGCGCCAAGTGAGCCGGTCTCCATGCAACAGGCCCCTTCCTCCCCCCCCCCCAGAGCATCTGCCACATCTCCACATCTGTGGAAGTCACAGTCCCACAATGGATTCCCATCTGAGAAAGAGATACGAGATTCTGGTCCATGACGTGATCGCAGGTTCGTAAACCTCAGCGAAGAGGACTGAGAAAGTAGAAATTACATGTAGAGGTTACAGGTAGATAGCCATGTTGGTCTGTCATAGTAAAAAAAAAATCAAAAAAAAAAATCCTTCCAGTAGCACCTTACAGACCAACTAAGTTTGTTCTTGGTATGAGCTTTCATGTGCATGCACACTTCTTCAGATACAGTGAAACAGAAGTCACCAGACCCTTATATAGATTGGGAGGGTGGGGAGGAGTATTACTCAGAAGGGTGATAGGCTGATAGGTGTGGTAAACCTGTTGATGACTAGTTATAGGTAGGTAGCTGTGTTGGTCTGCCGCAGTCAAAACAAAATAAAAACATTCCTTCCAGTAGCACCTTAGAGACCAACTAAGTTTGTTCTTGGTATGAGCGACTGCAATTGGTCTTACAGGAAAAAGCAATGGGTGAGATGGCTAAAAATAGCTTTATCATGCAGTCGTTAATTCAGCAGGTTTACCACACCTATCAGCCAATCACCCATTCCCACCACCCCTCTGAGTAATACCCCTCCCCACCCTCTCACTATATATAAGGGTCTGGTGACTTCTGTTTCAGTGTATCTGAAGAAGTGTGCATGCACACGAAAGCTCATACCAAGAACAAACTTAGTTGGTCTCTAAGGTGCTACTGGAAGGAATTTTTTAATTTTGTTTTTACATGTGGAGGATTTGTGAAAAGAATTACACCAGATAAAAGGAAGATGTTATACAGATAAATTGCAATGGGGGGGGGGGGGAATTCACAGAATTGTGGAGTTGGATGAGGCCCCAAGGGACATCTTGCCCAACCGCCTACAGTGCAGGAATCTCAACAGAAGCTCTTGCTATCAGAAAGTTCTTCCTGGTGTTTAGTCAGAATCTCTCTTCTTTTTTATAATAAAGATTTTATTAAGAATAACTGGAAGTTGAAGGCTTTCTTGTTCCAGCCAGGTTTGGGGAATGGACTGCTTTTAATAATAATAATGATGATGATGATGATGATAATAATAATAATAATAATAATAATAATAATAAATAGCTGGTGCCATGCTGTTTTTATTCTAATTCTTGGTATGTTTAAAGTAGATTTTATATGTCTATGTAGTTTCGATTCTGCCAACGTTTAATTGTATTTTAATGATTGCTTTTTCTTTGTTTTTAGCTTTTTTTAGCTTTATCTGTAAGCCGCCTTGTCTTCCTTTAGGGGGAAAGGTGGGTATATAGTAATAATGAGGAGGAGTGTGGGTGCCTGTGGAATTTTAAAGGAGCGACTTATTTTCAGGTATTGTCCTTTTCTGTCTCTCTCTCTCCCCCCCCCCCCCCCGTTGAATCTTAAAGGTGCGGCTTATATTTGGATGCGGCTTCTATTCGGGCCAGTACGGTACTCTCAGTTAGAGGGATGTTTTGGTGTGTGTGAGGGCCAAATGACGAGATGAATGAGGGTGATTTAGGGGTCCTCCTCCATTCCCAAGTCCAAGTTAAAAGCAGATGTGCCTTCATGATTGAAAACACTTCCAGCCCACTTTTCTAATAAAATGTTCAAGGCAGCTCACAGCAAAAGTTAAAGAGCATACTGCAATCCAATTTTCAGAAAAAACATAGCAGATGAAGACCTCTCTCCAAATGAGGACCTTCTGAGCTGAGATGGTGGCGAGGGGTGCAGGGAGGAGGGAGCCCCAGAACCTCTTATCCAAGGGAAGGGATGGTGGACAAGTCTGTGAATTCTGTTTCCACTCAGTTTCCAGATCATATGTCCAGCTCCCACATTCCTCCACCAGTCTGAATTTTTCAAAGAACTCCTCATGAAAACCCATCAAACTTTCATTGGGCATTTCTTCAATGCACACATTTTTGCAAGCAATTCCCCCAAATATTATGTGACTTTTGCATGTTAATTTCACTAATGGATGGCTTTTTAATGCAACCCCTCCCCCAAATATATGCATTTCCTTTTTATATATATAAGAATTTTATTGGGTTTTTAAACAAACAATTATCAAACACACACACAAAAAGAAATCATCATTTCTAACATAATTTCTAATATTTGGTCATATAACAAACACAACATACATCCTATTTTCCTATCCAATTTTGTAACATCTTTGGGGTGACTTCCTCCCATCCCCCCCCCCCGCTGCGTTTCATTTTATATCAACTTAGTAATCTCTTAACATCTTTAAATATCTTTTTTTTTAATTCAGTCTAATATTCTCTCCTTAATCATCATTCTTAACTTATATCCTCTAACACTAATGCACAATAATATCTATTTACCCTGCAGTCTCTTATATAATCCAACTTTTATATCAACTTTTAAATTTTGCAATGTTTTTTAAAATCGTCTTTCAATTTCTTCCAGTCTTTTTCCACCTTATATATGCATTTCCTAACACGTGGGGAAAGGGGGGGGGGGAGAGGTTCCATTGCAAAATTCAAAGAAGTGCAAACTTCTTTTTTTCAATTTATTTTTATTAGTTCTAAAATTACCATGGAACCATAAAGACAAGTAAACAATAACAAACAAACAAAATCAGTAATCTATCCAGCTAAAGGCAGGACACACAAAGAACCTAAACACATTACATAACAACACCCAATCTAAAATCATATTTCTCCAGACAATGCAGGCAGCAGTAAATAAGAAATCAAGTCCCACCATACTGAATAGAAATTGCCAGGATATACCTGTCCCTTAGGGAGCCATAACTTAGGTGTTATTCCCCCCCCCCCGCAGTAACTAAATATGAATTTTGAAAGACAGCCCTGCATTTCGATTTGTGTGTTGGTTTGGGCTGTGCAAATTAGGTAGGTTGGTATTAAAATATGGACCAATCTGAACTCCCAACTCCCACTTTTGTCTCAGCCATAACCACAAACAAAATTGCAGACATGAATTATTCCTGTTGCTCTTTTAATTATTTCTCTTGCTTCCCTCCCCCCCCCTTTCATTACTTCAGGGTCTAGATAAGGACAGGAGCCAGAAATGCTTCTGTTGCTGTTGTCTGCTTGTTGTTTTTTTGTTGTTTTCTTGTATTTTGGCTGCCTGAGAACTTAATTGCAATGGAGAATATTTTGATGGGGGGTGTTGTTGTTGTTGTTGTTTTTCCTTTCACCTCTTGCCAGAACCCCCCCCCCCCATTTCCCTCTCTCCCTCTCCCTTCCACATCTTTCACGGGGGGGGGGGGGGGGAAGGATGCACCTGCGAGCAAAGAGCTGCCAGCTTCCATCAGCACAAAGCAAGCCTGTGCTATAAACATTCAATAAAGAGGCAAAGCGCAGGAATCAAGCAAATTATGCAAGAGCAGGCGAGGGAGCCGTTCCACAAGCGCCGACGGGATCAGAGAAATGTGGCTGGGCAAAGCCAGGCGCGTCCGGCAAGACAGGAGCAAAACAGGGGAGCTCCGCTGCCAGCCTGCCCCCTCTGCCTTGGGGCCAGGAGCTTTAAGGGCCCAGGAGCCCACGGATGAAGGCAGGAGCACAAGCCTCTTTGCAGCCAACTCTGCGGTGCTAAATTCCACAAGCACAGTCACAGGGTTGAAGAAGTAACTACCGGTACTTATTCACAAAGCACATTGTTAAACTGTGGAACTCTCTCCCACAGGAGGCAGGTGTGGCCACCGTGGTAAACAAAATCTGCCCCTTTTCCCTTATGGGGTATCCAAGAGCCCGTATAGAGTCCTAGAATCATAGAATCATAGAGTTGGAAGAGACCACAAGGGCCATCCAGTCCAACCTCCTGCCAAGCAGGAAACACCATCAGAGCATTCCTGACAGGTGGCTGTCAAGCCTCTGCTTAAAGACCTCCGAAGAAGGAGACTCCACCACACTCCTTGGCAGCAAATTCCACTGCCTAACAGCTCTTACTGTCAGGAAGTTCTTCCTAATGTTTAGGTGGAATCTTCTTTCTTGTAGTTTGAATCCATTGCTCCGTGTCCGCTTCTCTGGAGCAGCAGAAAACAACCTTTCTCCCTCCTCTATATGACATCCTTTTATATATTTGAACATGGCTATCATATCACCCCTTAACCTTCTCTTCTCCAGGCTAAACATACCCAGCTCCCTAAGCCGTTCCTCATAAGGCATCGTTTCCAGGCCTTTGACCATTTTGGTTGCCCTCCTCTGGACACGTTCCAGCTTGTCAGTATCCTTCTTGAACTGTGGTGCCCAGAACTGGACACAGTATTCCAGGTGGGGGTCTGACCAGAGCGGAATACAGTGGTACTATTACTTCCCTTGATCTAGATGCTATACTCCTATTGAGTCCTTAAGTGGGTTCCCTATCGGTAGGAGAAAACAACAGAGGCCAGCCAGAGAATATTGAGAAGCAAAACAGCTAGTAAGTCTGATCTTTATTAAACTGTTGCAACAGGGTCCTCACTCACCACAGGCAGGAGGCAGGAGGGACGCAGAACATTGGTGTGCAAGCTCTTATATAGACTTTTGAAATTGCCCACCCTGCAGCTCAAGACCACCCCCAAAAACATCATACATACATCACAGAAGGAGGTGGTCTACAGCAGAAATCCTGTCTGCCAGGATTCCTGAGAATGGCCAGTGATTGCTTACTTGGGCGGCCTGGCCATTCTTTTGTGATGGTAAATACTTTAATTCCTGAATCCAGGTCGCAGGCTCACCCTATTCATACACAAAGAAGATTTGAGGTCAATTTGGGAGAGTCATAGAATCATAGAATCATAGAGTTGGAAGAGACCACAAGGGCCATCCAAGCAGGAAACACCATCAAAGCATTCCTGACAGGTGGCTGTCAAGCCTCTGTCAAAACAGTTTTAGGATTGCTCTCCAGCACCATTTCAGACACATGGTTTACATGCTTATGTATGTGTTTGCCTTGTAAATTTATGAACATTTAATGTATATATTTGAGAGCTTAAATTCTTACAACTGCCACCAACTTGGATGGCATTAAAAGCAGATTGGACAAGTTCATGGAGGAGAAGAGGGCTGTGGATGGCTATGGATGGTTCTTGTGAACTGCTCTGAGACCCGTGGGTACAGGGCGGTATGCAAATTTAATAAATAATAATCAAACGATACTAGCCAGGATGGCTCTACTCTGCATCCAAATCTGGAGGCTGAACGCTTCTCAATACCGGAGAAACTGGAAACCCCAGGAGGGGTAAGTGCTGCTCTTGTGCTTGGATCCTGCATTCTTTATTTTACTTTGTGAACTGCCCTGAGAACTATGGATATCTGGCTGGCCCTGTGAGATCAGGAAGCTGGACTTGATGGGCCACTGGCCTGATATAGCAGGCTCTTTTTTTAGGTTCTTATTGACAAAGAATGGATGCTTTTGAATTATGGTGCTGGAGGAGACTCTTGAGAGTCCCATGGACTGCAAGAAGATCAAACCTCTCCATTCTGAAGGAAATCAGCCCTAAGTGCTCACTGGAAGGACAGATACTGAAGCTGATGCCCCAATACTTTAGCCACCTCATGAGAAGAGAAGACTGCCTGGAAAAGACCCTGATGTTGGGAAAGATGGAGGGCACAAAGAGAAGGGGACGACCGAGGATGAGATGGTTGGACAGTCTTCTCGAAGCTACCAACATGAATCTGACCAAACTGCGGGAGGCAATGGAAGACAGGAGTGCCTGGCGTGCTCTGGTCCATGGGGTCACAAAGAGTTGGACACGACTAAACGACTAAACAACAACAATACCATCCCCCATAACCATCTTAAAACTGGAGCTCAGTAGTATGGATAAGAGCACACAGCCTGCCCCAGTAATGTAAGCACTGGCTCTCTGAAATGCATGGCCCCGTTGAATTTCTGCCCTCATCTGTGTAGAACCTCTTGCAGGAGCTAAAACAGCCGGATTAAGCTTTCTGCGTCTTTCTGACATTTTTGCCTTCTCTCCAATGGAGCTGCCTCTATCTCTTCATCCTGGAGGCAACTGCCAAAGGCTGTTTACTAAAGCACTCTGGAGACTGATAAGCAAAGCTAAGTTGTATTTGACCTGACAATTCTGGGAGCTGGTTGCTTCTATGAGCTGAGTTAACCGTTGCAAACCTCACCTGGTCAGCGGGTGGTTTCCGTGAAGAGGAGACAGGACAGCTTCTTCGGGGGTATTTGGGAAGAGCATAACTGGAATACTGTGTCCACTTCTGGTCACCTCCGCTTACAAAGGATGTTGCAGATCTCAAAGGGATGGAACAACTCTCCTATGAAGAAAGCTTCCAACTTCATTGAATTCACATGATTCATTGAATCATAGAATTGTAGAGTTGGAAGGGGCACCAAGGGTCATCTAGTCCAACCCTCTGCAGTGCAGGAATCACAGCTCAAGAAACAAAACAAAACCAAACAAATTGACTTCCCTCTAGTCCCTTCCTTGGTTCCATTATTTATCAATGTACTGCATGTCCATTGCTTGAAATCTTATTTAAGTTACTTGTTATCCAATCATAACAAAATTACAAGTAATTCTAAAACTCTGCTAATGTATTAACCTTTGTACAATGCTTCTGTATATATGCAATAAACATCTTCCATTCTTCCTTAAATTCATTGTCATCTCTTCCTCTTAGTTTCATTGTCTATTTTGCCATTTTAACATAGTCCATTAGTTTAACTTGCCAGTCTTCTTTAGATGGGACACCTTCATCTATCCAATGTTGTGCTAATAATGTCTGTGCAGTCATAGTTGCATACATAAATAAATTCTTTTGTGATTTTGGTAGAGCCACTCCTAAAATACCTAATAGGAAAGTTTCTGGGTTTTTTTAAACAAAGGTTATTTTAAACTTCTTCATTTCATTATAAATCATTTCCCAGAGAGTCCACCACCTTCAGAGGGGGACCGTTCCACAATCGAAAAGCTCTTATTATCAGAAAGTTCTCCATGATATTCCGTCGGAATCTCTGTTTTTTCCATCTGAATCGACCTCACTCATCCCAATGTAAAGGAAGTACAATGCAAATGGGGTGGGGGGACATGATCCAGACTGAAAGCAACAGCAACAGCGAACAACAATCCTATTCCCCAAACCAATTCCTGGTCTGGTTTTTGGGATGGATTAATGACCCCTGAACCTTCTCTCTGTTCCCTTTCATTTTTTGGTCAGTATTCTCTCACATCACTATCTTCAAATCCACAATTTTGGGGAAAATATGCAGACACTCTGCTCCTGGGACTCAGCCTTGACTGGTCTGGGGGATCATCTGCAAAACAAGTCAGTTGATCCTCCCTCTGGGCTAAATCACTATCTCTGCTAAAATAAGCCCCCTCTTCCCCCTAGAGCTTCCTAAGCCTATTAAAGAGTTTGCAGAACTAAGCAAAGTACGGTAGCTAATCATTGCATACAATGTCTTTCCAGTGAGAAGCAGCTCTGCCCGTTTAATTATTTCCACCCTATTTTCAGGGCTAATCGGTGCAAGGGAGGATAGCTTCTTGAAGTTACACCTACTCTGGACCTGACAGTTCCAAACAAATACTTGTGTGGCGGCTGATGGTCTCTTCTCTGGTAGGAAAGCATTTACTGTATGTGTGAGTCACACAGTTGGCTTCAGGGCAAGGTGGGCAGCCCAGGAGGTCATCAGACTGTGAGGGAGAAGAGTCAGGATGCAGTGTAAGAATGTAAGAAGAGTCTGCTGGGTCAGGCCATCCTGTCCAGGATCCGGTTCTCACAGTGACTCACCAGATGCCCATTATGGGAAAACTGCAAGCAGGATCCAAGCACAAGAGCATCACTCTCCCCTCCTGAGGTTTCCGGCAACTGGTATTCAGAAGCATCGCTGCCTTTGAATGTGGAAACAGAGCAAGCCATTGTAGCAAGTAACCATCAATAGCATCTATCCTCCATGAATTGAGCTAGAACCCCATTCATTTTGGGGATGGAGAAGCTTATGAGAAAGGCTAAAAAGAAAGGGAGAGGAACTTACCTGACAAGACAAAGGTGTGTAACTATAAGGACATAAGGGGAACCCTGCTGGATCAAACTCCAACATGCACATGCATTTTGGCCTCCAGAATATACACACCATGCTAAGGAATGCAGGTAATGGGTTAATTTTCCCTGAGTCAGCAGATAGGACTCTGCAGATAGGATTTTGCATTGTGCAAAATGAGTCAGCAGATAGGACTCATTTTGCACAATGCATCTGTAGGCATCGTGTGAGTCTTTTTCCCCTATGTTACTGGGCAGATTTAGCAAGTAACTTTGTGTACAGAAGGGCTCTTGTTCCAACAGACTGCGTGGGTTTTGGTAGGCGGTTGCAGGAATTGTTGAAGGCTATCTGTTGGAACTATGGATTCAAGTGAAGACCTTTTGAAGAGATCACCTGAGGAAGGAGTTACAAAGTAGCCAGACTTCAGTACTCGGAGGACTCTATCAGTTGCAGGATGAACTAAGGGCTTGGCTGTGGACTTTAACATAGCAAGGATTTTGAAGCAAGGAACTCTCTCTGGGCTCAGAGAGAGAAGACTGCTTGTAACATCTGCCAATAGTGTGTGTGTGTGTGTGTGTGTGTGTGTGTGTGTGTGTGTGCGCGCGCGCACGTGCGTGCGTGCGTGCGTGTGTGTAGTGGTGTATGTTGCTGTTGGCCTAGTGAAGACAGCTCGGCTAAACAGCTGTTTTCTGTGGGGAGCTGAACCACTAGACTGAGCTTCCATAGCACATACACCAAACTCCCCATACATTTAATAGAATCATAGACTTGTAGAGTTGGAAGGGACACCAGTCCCTGCAATACAGGAATGGCAACTAAAAAATCCCTGACATATGACCATCCAACCTCTGCTCAAAAACTTCCAACGAAGAACAGTCCACCACCTTCTGAGGGTCCATTCTGCTGTTGAACAGCTCCTACCATCAGAAAGTTCTTCCGAATGTTGAGTCAGAATCTCCCGTCTTATCATTTTAACCCATTGTTTTGAGCCCTCCCCTCCAGAGCAGGAGAAATCAAGCTTGCTCCATCTCCCATGTGATAGCCTTTAGATATTTGAAGATGGCTATCCTATCTCCTCTCAGTCGCCCAACTCCCTCAACCCTTCCTTCCTAAGGCTTAGTTTCCGGACCCTTGATCATCTTGGTTGCCCGTCACTGCACACCTTCCAGCTTGTCAACATCCTTAAACTGTGGTGGTCTGACCAAGATGAAATAGATTGCTACTGTTACTGCCCTTGTTGTTTTTCTTTGTTTGTTTGAATTCATGAGCTGCATGAGATTAAATGTGAATGTCTTTTTGGGGGAAATGAGCATCAGCCTTTGTTTTTTCCTCACTTCCTTGTTAGAGCACAAATGATTCTGTTTCCCTGACACCTTTTGCTTCCCTTTGTTCATTGCTCACTATTAATATCCTTCATTCTTACCAGACAAAAATATAACAGTCATTCAGTTCAATGAGCTTGAAATTAATTTTCCATTATAACCAACTTTCATGCAGGCTGCATTAACCGATCTGAACAAAAGTCCCATTTTCAGAGAAAGGGGTTTATTTGTCTGAGGAAGGTTTTCTTTCGAAGCAGGTGGATGGCGGTTCTTATTCATCTTATACTCTGCTGATGTTAAGAATTCATAGATTCTGGAGCAGAAACTTCCGTTTGGCAGCATGGATGAAGGATGGGTGCAAATCTCCCTGCTTGTCTCAAAAAACACCTCATTTTCATTCTCTGCAAAATAGTTAAGAACCTTTGAGGTGTTTTTTGGAATTTTGAGTACTTTTTGGAAGTACTTGCAAGGAATAATCACAAAACCCAGATGGTATACACTTCCTTACAAAAAAGATAAAATTATAAATCTGGCTTCACAACAGCATATGTGAAAAGGATCTAGGGGTCTTCTAAGATGCATCCACAGAAGTTCAGTGTCCAGATCAAGGGAAGTAATAGTCCCATCTTATTCTGCCTTGGTCAGGCCACACCTGGAATACTGTGTCCAATTCTGGGCACCACAAGTTAAGAAGGATGTTGACAAGCTGGAACGTGTGCAGAGGAGGGCAACCAAGATGATCAAGGGTCTGGAGACCAAGCCTTATGAGGAACAGTTGAAGGAGCTGGGTATTTTTAGCCTGGATAAGAGACTTAGAGAAGATATGAGAGCCATCTTCAAGTATCTCAAGGGCTGTCACATGGCAGAGGGAGCATGCTTGTTTTCTCCAGCTCCAGAGGGGAGACCTGAACCCATGGTTTCCATCTTCAAGAAAGGAGAATCCAATTAAAGCTTTCGAATAACTTTCTGACAATAAGAGTTGTTCAGCAGGGGAACGGTCTCCCTTGGGACGCTGTTGACTCTCCTCCCTTAGAGATTTTTAAACACAGGTTGGATGGGCATCTGTCAAGGATTGTTTAGCCATGATTTTTGCATTGCAGGGCATTTTACTTGATACCCCTTGATACCATTCTATGAATTTAATATTCTTTTTTTCTGCTGGGGAGGGCTTCTCTCCCAAGAACAAGCACAGCATGCATCGCTGGAGGGGGGAAGAGCCTAACATTGCAAACTCTTTTCCCAGACAACCAATTATCACTGAAAGTGGAGAAGTGACCTTTCCCTCCCTATATTCATGCTAGGAAATAAAGTGCTGTCCTTGCTCTATGAATTCAGCTATCATCACAGAGGGAGGGAGGATTTTCTGCAATTTAACACATGGAGAACTTTGGAAGCTTCATTCCCAGAGCCGTTCCTTGGCCTTCTCTTTTAACACACTATCACCAGACATTGTACTATATGTGTGGCGCATGAACTGCATCCCTTGCTTTCTCCTGCACCTCCAGGTGTTTGAAATGGAGCCACTGACTGTTGGGGGTCATGCAGATCGATTAAGTAGCTGTTACAATCTCATAATGGCAGGACTGGGTCTTTGCTTAGGGACCCCAACTCAGTCATTCCATAGCTGTAAGTGGATAACAGGAAGACTCTTTGAGTGGTCAAAATGGCCCAGTAGAACTGTCTGTGTCACATAAAATAGCTCACCAACCACAGATAACATTTGGCAATAGAAGCTAATTGTTTTTGATTAGTATTATTATTTATTAAATTTGCTCTATCTTCCATGCAACAGCCCTTCAGGTACAGTGATAGCATAGTTCTCGAAAGGCTTGGCTCCTGAGCAAATCAGCTCCCGAACGCAGCAAACCCTGATGTGAATGTTCAAGTTTGCGAATGTTTTTCAGAAGCCGAATGTCTGAAGCAGCTTCCGCAGCTTCTGATTGAGTGCAGGACGCTCCTGAAGCCAATCAGAAGCCACGTCTTGGTTTCTGAATGGTTCCGGGAGTCGAACGGACTCGCTTAGCCTGGGCATGTTTAGCCTGGGAAAGAGGAGACGGAGAGGTGCTGCTATGACCATCTTTAAATAGATGAGGGGCTGCCCCATGGAAGATGGAGGAAGCTTGTTTTCTACTGCTCTGGAACGGAAGGCCAAAGGCAAGGTAAAGTAAAGGTAAAGGGACCCCTGACCATTAGGTCCAGTTGTGTCCGACTCTGGGGTTGCGGCGCTCATCTCGCTTTATTGGCCAATAGCCGGCGTACAGCTTCCAGGTCATGTGGCCAGCATGACTAAGCCGGTTCTGGCAAACCAGAGCAGCACATGGAAACGCCATTTACCTTCCCGCCGAAGCAGTTCCTATTTATCTACTTGCACTTGGATGTGTTTTTGAACTGCTAGGTGGGCAGGAGCTGTGACCCAGCAACAGGAATTCACCCCGTCGCAGGGATTCGAACCCCCGACCTTCTGATCGGCAAGCCCTAGGCTCTGTGGTTTAACCCACAGCGCCACCTGGGTCCCCAAAGGCAAGGTACGTGGATCCAAATGACAAGAAAGGAGATTCCAGCTAAACATCAGGATGAAAGTTCTGACAGTAAGACCAGGAGACCAGGAGAAATCTCTGGCCCAGCCAATCTTGGGCAGTGAACTGCAGGTGGACGGTTCAATTCTGCATTTCTCCTCTGCTCTGTTGCAACAGATTAAAAAGTGAGGGAGCAGGAGAGAAAAGGTGCTGGTTGTCCTTGTGTATGCAAAAGCTCCAAGGCATTTGCATTCTCTGATTAGAAAATTGCGTTCTCTGATAAACTCTACCCTCCCGGGGGAGGCAGAGCTTTGTGCTTGTATCAGATGAAGGCATTGCAGCTATTTATTAAGTCCTTGATGAAGCCACAGCTCATGGCTGCTTCACAGAAGCAGTACCTTTAAAACAATCCAGTGGGGGGAAGAGGGCTGGTGCAAATTTCCCTGATTAATTAATTGCTGGAAAATGAAATTTTATTTACATCTAAATGCATAAAAAATAAAGAACTCCGAGGAACTTTATTCCATGTTACACCATCCTTATATTCTGCCAGTCTCATGTGACCACAAAATTAATTTTCACCTGTTCCAATTAGTTTCCAAGCCTGATCTAAAAAAAAAAGTGTGTGTGTATATGATAAACAACTTTGGCCTTCCCCCAACAGGACATAGTCCTGGCAATGTCTTTTCACCAACTCTGTGGTAGCAAGGAGAGAGGATTAGCTCTAAGAGAGGACAGCAGGATAGAGCAGTTATCAGAGCTTCCAACTCCACCTCCCTCCGCTCAATGAAAGACACCCAGAACCTGATGCCTGTCCACTTTCTGCTTGAAGACCCACCACCATCTTATTGGAAGATTCAGGACTGATAAAAGAAAGGACTTATTAAGTGATGGCGCCCCCAAGGAGGCAGCGATTGCCACCAGCCTAGACCTAGATGCCTTTAAAAGCAGATTGGACAAATTTGTGGAGGACAAGTCCAAAAGAGGCTACTAGCCATGATGGCTATGTGCTTCCTTCATGGTCACAGGCAGTAGTGCTTCTGAATGCCAGTTGCTGGAAACAGCAGGAGGGGAGAAGGCTCTGCCCGCAAACTGAGTGGTACATGCTCTACTTATCTCCCACTTGGACTACTGCAATACACTCTACGTGGCGCTACCTTTGAAGGTGACCCGGAAACTGCAACTAATCCAGAATGCGGCAGCAAGACTGGTGACTGGGAGCGGCCGCCAAGACCACATAACACTGGTCCTGAGAGACCTACATTGGCTCCCAGTACGTTTCCGAGCACAATTCAAAGTGTTGGTGCTGACCTTGAAAGCCCTAAACGGCCTCGGTCCTGTATACCTGAAGGAGCGTCTCCACCCCCATCGTTCAGCCCGGACACTGAGGTCCAGCTCTGAGGGCCTTCTGGTGATTCCCTCACTGCAAAAAGTGAGGTTTCAGGGAACAGGCAGAGGGCCTTCTTAGTGGTGGCGCCTGCCCTGTGGAACACCCTCCAATCAGATGTCAAGGAAATAAACAACTACAGGCAGCTTTCCTACGGCAAATTCTTGGAGTTCCAAATTGTGTCTCTTACCTAGCTATATGTGCAGAGCTGGGTATGCATCTCTTAGAAACAAGAAGTTGGATTATTACTTTTAAATTCTGGCTGAAAATTCACTTCAATACAGAGCCAGAAGATTTATTAACTTTTTTATTAAAAGATAAACATAATTTTATCTGGTTTTCTGCCATCTCTCTTAAACTTAGACAAATAGGTTTTACAATGGATTCCCTCCTTCCATATGATGACTCTCACATTTTTGCACTAATCAAGCAGAGGTTGTTAGATAATGAATACCAAAAACTTCATCCCTTCCGGCCACCGGTATGTTCCCCTGCTTATCTGGGGTTACAACCCCATCATGGAACGATGCCCAATTACTTCTATAACTTAGTGACTCCCTTACACCACAGAGTATTCATGTTGGCTCGTTTGAATGCCTTCCCGTCCTCCGGGATGTCCGGAAGACTTAGAGGCATTCCTTACCAGAATAGACTCTGCACGTGTGGCCAGAATGTGCCTGATTCTCAGTCTAGACCACATAATTCTGGACTGCCCTCTTTTTAGCACCTTTCGTGCTGACCTTATAACGTCCTTTTCATGGCTTGAGGCTCTACCTAATAATCAATGCAAGGTGCAGTTTCTTTTGACAGATGTTTCTCCATCATCCACCAGAGCCCTGGTACAGTTTTTGTCCAGAATCTTTGAAGTCAAATCTGGGGGAGCTTGGTCTACATAATAGGCTGAGGAAGTTTTCCTTTTACTGTATGTAATATAAACATGTTGTTGTTTTATATATGCCAATAAAGGTACTGAAACCATAAACAACTATCTGTCTTTTCAAAGACATCTGAAGGCAGCCCTGTTTAGGGAAGTTTTTAATGTTTGATATTTTACCGTGTTTTTAATATTCAATTGGGAGCCGCCCAGAGTGGCTGGGGAAACCCAGCCAGATGGGCGGGGAGATAAATAATACATTGTTGTTGTTGCCTGCTGGTTTTCCAAAAAAGGGCATCTGGTTGGTCACTGTGAGAACAGGATTCTGGACTAGATGGGCCACTGGTCTAACCTATCTTTTATGGAAGCAATGGTTCTATTGATGCTGCCTATAATTTTATTAGCCTTTTTTCTGCAGGCTGTTCACGTTGCGATAGACTTACAATTCTGAGGACTTTTTCACATGTATTAGGAGCCAAGCTATTGATTTCCCCTCCACTCCCATGTCTGTGCATTAAGAACAGGTGGACATATATTTGCAACTGATACCAAGCAAACCTCATCTGGAGAGAGTTTCCCTTATATTGCGAGAGGTGAGAATCAGTGGTCACTTCTAAGTCAAACTGGTGACATGAAATTGGGAAGTAGGCACACAAGCACATTTGCATCCCGCCTTGGGGGCTGGCTAGACTGTGTGATGCTCCTGCACAGCAGGCTCTAATCTTCCTCCAAGCACCTGGTGTACAAATTAAAAACCACAGCAGAAACCTGTTAGGCGGTCCAGTCCAGGGTCCAGAATTAGGACCCTGCTGTGCACTGTTGTAACAAGTCCAGAGACTAAATGGTTGCAAGCATAATTGCTTCCAAGTGAAGCTGGAAAATAAAATTCAAGTGGGAAAGAGGGAAGGAGAGGCCAGGTGGGATAGTTGCAAACAAATACTTTGGTCATGGAGGCCAATGGCATCTCTTCTGGTGGGAAGGCTTCTATAATATGTGTGAGCTACACAGCCGGCTCCAGGGCAAGGGGAGTCAGCCCACTGGGTCTGAATTAAAGTCAGCTGAAGGCTGCCAGAAGGTACAATTACAACTGGGGAACACTGGTCTGCGAGCGCTCCAATTGGAGAACAGCCTTGACCAAAGGTGTCATGGGCTTTGAAGACACTCGGACTCAGGACACAAGGGAGAAATGTGCTAAGAGGAAGGCATGCTTGGGAAATCCACACCGGGATCAACTCCCACCCAGAAACCAAGTCCCCACTGTGGAAGGAAGTGTGGATCCAGAATTGGCCTCCACTGTCACTTATGGTTCTACTGTTAAAACCGTGTTTATGGAAGACAATCAGCCAGGGAGGGCAGGATACAAATAAAATATTATTATTATTATTATTATTCGGCTACAAGTGATTGCCAAGGAAGAAGAGAAGGAAGAAGAAGAAGAGGAGGAGGAGGAGGAGGAAGAAGAAGAAGAAGAAGAAGAAGAAGAAGAAGAAGTCGTCGTCTTTGGATGGCAGACCAGGCTGTGAGGGAGAAGATTTGAGAAACAGCGTAAGAACAGAAGAAAGGCCTGCTGGATTGGGCCAATGGCCCATCTAAGCCAGCATCCTGTTCTCACAGTGGACAATGAAATATCCTGAAGGAAACCAGCAGGCAGGATTTGAGCGCGAGAGCCTTCTCCCCTC
The DNA here is from genome assembly GCA_034642065.1 of Darevskia nairensis. Classification (NCBI taxonomy): domain Eukaryota; kingdom Metazoa; phylum Chordata; class Lepidosauria; order Squamata; family Lacertidae; genus Darevskia; species Darevskia nairensis. Next base: position 941,171 of record JAWWNI010000310.1, read on the forward strand.
CTGTGGTTTCCAGCAAGTGTTATTCAGAAGCATTGTTGCCTCCAGCTGTGGAAGGCAGCACAGAGCCCTTGGGGTCAGGAGCCACCAACAGCAGCCCTCTCCTCCTCCATGGATGTGTTTAATCTTCTTTGAAAACCATCCAAGGTGGGAGGCAGTTCCACCGCTTGACTATGCACTGTGGGAAGAAGGATTTATTTTTTATTTTTTATTTGTTGCGAGACTTCCAACACTTAATTTCATGGGATGGCCATGATTTCCAGTGCCATGAGAATGAGAAAAGTTTTTCTCTATCCATTTTCTCTGTGCCATGCATATTTTTTTAAACTTTCATCAAGTTGCCTCTCCTTTCTGAACTTCTCATCCCTGTGATTATTTAGCTTGCCCCTTTCAGAGTCTTTTCCAACTCTACAGTATCATTTGTGAGGTGCGGTGACCAGAACTGTACAGTCTTCCAAATGCGGTCACACCATAGATTTGTATCATGGCACTATGATTTGGGCAGTTTTATTTTCAGTTCCTTTGCTCATGAAAGCATCATCATCATCATCATCGTTTTATGATTTGTACCCCAACCATCTGACTGGGTTGCCCCAGCCATTCTAGGTGGCTTCCAACATATATAAAAAACATAATAAAACATTGCACATTCATGTGCATTGGAAAGCTGTTCTCCATCCCAGACCATGCCATTCTATGCAGACATGCCATGCTGATTTTGACTCCGCTGAGCTACAATTTCTCCGCATCGCCTGTCACTTTGAAACCTTGAAAAAGACTCTGCAGACCTAATAAGTCCCAGGATGTCTTGCAGAACTAATTATGTGCCTGTATTGGCATGTTCAGCACCTTTGGACTGGACAGAGGAACCCCTGATCCAAAACTGATGAAAGGTTAAGCAGAGGAGGTGGGAAAGTCTCTTGAGCAGGAGGCCACATTTGGTCTCCCGCCCCCCTGAAAGGTCACCCCCGTGCTGCTCTGTTGTTCCTCGGAAGGGCTGGCTGGTGCCGAACTCCGGTCTATCTCAGGGCAGGCTTCATCAGCACAGTTCAGCAGCAGTTTAATAAATGTCAGCTGTTAAAGCTTACACAGGAACACTCAGCAGTGCAGTAAAGAACTCAACTGGCCTTTGGACAGGCAGCAGAGTATTACATCCGAAAGGTCAGAGGACACCGTTGCATTATTAGCGGGAGAGCAGGGAGGGCGGCCAGTCCGGAGGCAGCGCTTGAGTCAGCACCACATGGAGAAGGGAAGGAAGGAAGGAAGGAAGGAAGGAAGGAAGGAAGGAAGGAAGGAAGGAAGGAAGGAAGGAAGGAAGGAAGGAAGGAAGGATTCCAGTTTCAGAGAAGCAAATGAAGGCCCATGGAAATGCAAAAAGAAAATAAGACTAACACAGACTGCATTAATGCCTGGCTTTTTAAAAGGTTGCAGCATGTGGGACTTTTTAGTTTAGGTAACAGGCGAAATTTATGTGCCGTCATGAAATTTACAGCAGTCACGAAATTAGAAGACGCCTGCTTCTTGGGAGAAAAGCAATGACAAACCTAGACAGCATCTTAAAAAGCAAAGACATCACCTTGCCAACAAAGGTCCGTATAGTTAAAGCTATGGTTTTCCCAGTAGTAATGTACGGAAGTGAGAGCTGGACCATAAAGAAGGCTGATCGCCGAAGAATTGATGCTTTTGAATTATGGTGCTGGAGGAGACTCTTGAGAGTCCCATGGAGTGCAAGAAGATCAAACCTATCCATTCTTAAAGAAATCAGCCCTGAATGCTCACTAGAAGGACAGATCCTGAAGTTGAGGCTCCAGTACTTTGGCCACCTCATGAGAAGAGAAGACTCCCTAGAAAAGACCCTGATGTTGGGAAAGGTTGAGGGCACAAGGAGAAGGGGACGACAGAGGACGAGATGGTTGGACAGTGTTCTCGAAGCTACTAACATGAGTTTGGCCAAACTGCGAGAGGCAGTGAAGGATAGGCGTGCCTGGCGTGCTCTGGTCCATGGGGTCACGAAGAGTCGGACACGACTGAATGACTGAACAACAACAACAACAACAACAGGTGAAATGATAGACGTTTATAAAATTATGCAAGGCCTGGAGAAAGTGAAAAGAGAAAAGTTTATCTCCTTTTCTGTGGTGGCTCCCCAATTGCGGAATGCTCTCCCCAGAGAGGCTCGCCTGGTGCCATCATTATATGTCTTCAGGCGCCAGGCAAAAACATTCCTCTTTAGAACCTCTGCTTCTTAATGACTGCATAGGAGGCTTATCAGCTGTGGGGGCGGGACTGTTATCTTGATTATTATGCTGCCTGTTATTATTTATTTTATTTATTTATTGTATTTATATACCACTCTATACCCGGAGGTCTCAGGGTGGTTCCTTCTTATGATGCTTTTTATTATTGATGCTCCATAAAATGTGCTCTAAATGTTGTACACCACCCTGGGATCCATTGAGAAAGGGTGGCATACCCTAGAACCCGTGGACGTCCAATGAAGATTCAGGACAGACAAAAGAAAGTCCTTTTTTTCATGCAGTGCAAAGTTAAACTATGGAACTCGCTGCCACAGGAGGTAGCTAGGGCCACCAACCTGGATGGCTGTAAAAGAGAATCTGGCAAATCCACAAAGGGGAGGGCTATCCATGATGGCTCTGCTCTACCTCCACAGTTGGAGGCAGCAATGCTTCTGAATCCAAGCTGTTGGAAATTGCAGGAGGGGAGAGTTGCTCTTGTGCTCAAAACCTGCTCACAAGTTCCCCCACAGGCATCTGGCTGGCCACCGGGGGAAAGGATGCTGGACTCAACAGGCCAGGAGATTCTCCATTCATGTCTCCATCTCCAGATGCCCTCAGCACGACCACCTGAGACCTTTTTGCACAAGGCACAGTTTGCATCACACATAATTGTAGCCTTAGTCGTTTTGCAACTTTCTTTTTATTGTTTTGCAACCCACCCTGGGGATGGCAAACTGCCTGCTGAAGGGCAGAAAGAAATCACAGTTGCTCAGCAGGAGTTCTGTTATCACCTTAAGAATGAAACACGACAGGCCTGTTGCCTTGAGCAAAGCTTGAGGGAAACTGGCATGTTAAGCCTGCAGAAGCGAATACTGTGGACAGGGGCATGTTAGTCTTTTTCCAGTACCTAAAGGGCTGCTCCATGGAAAAAGAGGTCCATGATCTCAGTTGATCATTAGAAGATATTCCTTGATGCTAAGAGAAGTTTGACCATGGAACTGGTTCCCCAGAGGGAGGATGGTGGGCTCCTTCTCCTCAGTGGTCTTCAAGCCAAGGTTGGACATTCGTCTGTTGAGGATGCTCCATAATGAGCAAAGGGTGATGGGGATGGTCCAACTGTCTTCTTCTAAAATCCAAAAATGTGAACCAGTCCTGTGAACTTCCTGACATTAAGAACTGTTTGACAGTGGAAGAGGTTCCCTCGGAAGTTGGCAGACTCCTTGGAGGTTTGAGAGCAGAGGTTGGATGGCCATCTGTCAGGGTTGCTTTAGTTGGACGAGATGTCCCTACACCTTCCTTTTGAAGAGTTGGGTGGTCACAGCAAGCAGCCAGAGTCTGGACAAGCACTGCTCTGGCTGGATTGGCTCTGTGAGGTCTTCCCACACCTGTGCTGGCATCTCTGTGTCCTGGGAGACAGAGGGGGAATCAGAGCCAGCACCACATCAGACTTATTCTCACTCACCTCCCCAGAAGAGGGAGGCTCCTTACTGCCAACAGGAGGTGACAGAGTAAGGGTGTCTGATGTCCTAGTCCCAGAACAGTCCACTGGTCCTCTCTGGGATCTGGATTTCCATCCCTCGGGTCCCTGAGCTGCTCCCCAGGACCAGACACTTTATTTGTGTTTTTGTTCATTGCATTTATATCCCACATTTTCCTCCAAGTATCTCAAGGTGGCCCCCTCCTCATTTAATCTCCACTGCCACCCTGCGAGGTAGGCTAGGCTGAGAGGCAGTGGCAGGCCAAAGGTCACCCAGTGACCTCCATGGCCAGGTGGGAGATTTGAACCCTGATCTCCTAGGTCCTAGTCCAACACTGCAACCACTACACCACACTGTCTCTTTCTGACTTCTTGAGGTCTCCATGCCAACTCCTCCATCCTGCTAGTACTCTCCTCAGGGTCCTTCAGCTCTCCTCCATTCCTCCCCGACTCTGAACAATTTAGTGTCATCTGTGGGATGTAATCCACTGGGAGCAGTCAAGTACAACATTCCTTGTTTTGCTAGAGTGGACATGCAAGGGAATGTTTGGTCCAGCCAGTCAAAACTTCCTGTTCCTCCTGGCCTGGAGCATCCTTCCTCTTGCATATGATAGAAGGTGGGCATGACCTTTCCAGACCTGGTAAAAGGCCAAGTCACACTGCTACCTCTCTCTCTTCTCAACCTTCCTGTTTGTCCTGCCTGCTTCCTGCATCACCTGGACTGTACTTCTGGCTGCCACAGCTGTTCCCCAGGTTGTCTCCCATATAGGGTAAACCTGTTTGCACATGTTTGTAACTTTAAGCCTCAAGCCTGCCTTCAGGGATCACACTGTGCTCTGCCTGAATGTAAGTAAAACAACATTTTGTTACTTATGAATAAGACTGTGGTGTCTTTATTCTTTTAGGAGGGATTCAAAAGGGGTCTTACCAGGAATATTAGAACATATCTAAATCTCGACAAGCCAGACTGAATTGCTTATTCGTCTTAAGAAACTCATACCAGTTTGCAACCAGCTTTCTGCTGCATAAGAAGGGGAATACACTCTGATAAGTGAAGGAACTTGCTAGCGCTAGTTAGGAAGGATATTAATAAACAATATATCCTCTCCTGCCACCCTCAGCATTCCCACATCATCCTCCCTGCTCACTCCCAACTCTAGATCATGTATGAACAACTAGCTGACCTGGCCATGCCTTGGTGAAAGCAAAAGTAAGATACAGTATGAAAGAGAAAGAGAAAGAGAAAGAAGAAGAAAGAAACAAAGAAGAAACGCAACAACATACAAACCATGCAACATGAACTTACTCCACCTGTGAGTATCCATGCACTTACTCTAGCTTATCCAATTTCACAAAATAACCCACAGCAACGCATGGCCGGGCCAGCTAGTATATTGTTGTTGTTGTTCAGTCGTTCAGTCGTGTCCGACTCTTCGTGACCCCATGGACCAGAGCACGCCAGGCACGCCTATCCTTCACTGCCTCTCGCAGTTTGGCCAAACTCATGTTAGTAGCTTCGAGAACACTGTCCAACCATCTCATCTTCTGTCGTCCCCTTCTCCTTGTGCCCTCAATCTTTCCCAACATCAGGGTCTTTTCTAGGGAGTCTTCTCTTCTCATGAGGTGGCCAAAGTACTGGAGCCTCAACTTCAGGATCTGTCCTTCCAGTGAGCACTCAGGGCTGATTTCTTTAAGAATGGATAGGTTTGATCTTCTTGCAGTCCATGGGACTCTCAAGAGTCTCCTCCAGCACCATAATTCAAAAGCATCAATTCTTCGGCGATCAGCCTTCTTTATGGTCCAGCTCTCACTTCCGTACATTACTACTGGGAAAACCATAGCTTTAACTATACGGACCTTTGTTGGCAAGGTGATGTCTTTGCTTTTTAAGATGCTGTCTAGGTTTGTCATTGCTTTTCTCCCCAGAAGCAGGCGTCTTCTAATTTCGTGAGTGCTGTCACCATCTGCAGTGATCATGGAACCCAAGAAAGTGAAATCTCTCACTGCCTCCATTTCTTCCCCTTCTATTTGCCAGGAGGTGATGGGACCAGTGGCCATGATCTTAGTTTTTTTGATGTTGAGCTTCAGACCATATTTTGCGCTCTCCTCTTTCACCCTCATTAAAAGGTTCTTTAATTCCTCCTCACTTTCTGCCATCAAGGTTGTATCATCAGCATATCTGAGGTTGTTGATATTTCTTCCGGCAATCTTAATTCCGGTTTGGGCTTCATCCAGTCCAGCCTTTCGCATGATGAATTCTGCATATAAGTTAAATAAGCAGGGAGACAATATACAGCCTTGTCGTACTCCTTTCCCAATTTTGAACCAATCAATTATTCCATATCCAGTTCTAACTGTAGCTTCTTGTCCCACATAGAGATTTCTCAGGAGATGGATAAGGTGATCAGGCACTCCCATTTCTTTAAGAACTTGCCATAGTTTGCTGTGGTCGACACAGTCAAAAGCTTTTGCGTAGTCAATGAAGCAGAAGTAAATGTTTTTCTGGAACTCTCTAGCTTTCTCCATAATCCAGCGTATGTTTGCAATTTGATCTCTGGTTCCTCTGCCCCTTCGAAATCCAGCTTGCACTTCTGGGAGTTCTCGGTCCACATACTGCTTAAGCCTGCCTTGTAGAATTTTTAGCAAAACCTTGCTAGCGTGTGAAATGAGCGCAATTGTGCGGTAGTTGGAGCATTCTTTGGCACTGCCCTTCTTTGGGATTGGGATGTAGACTGATCTTCTCCAATCCTCTGGCCACTGCTGAGTTTTCCAAACTTGCTGGCATATTGAGTGTAGCACCTTAACAGCATCATCTTTTAAAATTTTAAATAGTTCAGCTGGAATATCATCACTTCCACTGGCCTTGTTGTTAGCAAGGCTTTCTAAGGCCCATTTGACTTCACTCTCCAGGATGTCTGGCTCAAGGTCAGCAACCACACTACCTGGGGTGTACGAGACCTCCATATCTTTCTGGTATAATTCCTCTGTGTATTCTTGCCACCTCTTCTTGATGTCTTCTGCTTCTGTTAGGTCCTTTCCACTTTTGTCCTTAATTGTGGTAATCTTTGTACGAAATGTTCCTTTCATATCTCCAATTTTCTTGAACAGATCTCTGGTTTTCCCCATTCTGTTGTTTTCCTCTATTTCTTTGCATTGCTCGTTTAAAAAGGCCCTCTTGTCTCTCCTTGCTATTTTTTGGAAATCTGCATTCAATTTCCTGTATCTTTCATTATTTCCCTCGCATTTTGCTTGCCTTCTCTCCCCCGCTATTTGTAAGGCCTCATTTGACAGCCACTTTGCTTTCTTGCATTTCTTTTTCATTGGGATGGTTTTCGTTGCTGCCTCCTGTATAATGTTACGGGCCTCCATCCACAGTTCTTCAGGCACTCTATCCACCAAATCTAAATCCTTAAACCTGTTCTTCACTTCAACTGTGTATTCATATATAGATTATATAGTATATATATAGATTTAAAAATCACAGGTCGCCATACCAAATTTTGGTAGCCTCTGCTTGCTACCTCTCTCCATTTGGCGAACTGTCCATTTATTCCTCCTCTCTGCTTCCTGCAGCTCCACGGGCTATTCTTACAGTCTCCAACAGGTAGCACAGTCAGGTGGTTTCTCAAGCAGCCTCCGGTGGACCATCTTGCTGAGCTTGGTGAGCTCCAGTTCCAACTTTTGGGAAACAAACCTGTTGCGTTTGTTTTCCAAAACTTTCCTTGGGAAGTTTATTTTCCCCAAGAAGCATGTTGCCCGCCTCTCCCTCCTGCCCGGCCTGCCTTTTAACCTTGGTGCTGCAGGCGGAGTGGAGAGCTTGGCTTTGAGTGCCTTCCATTATGAGGGCTAAGCCCCCGAAGGGGAAGTGATCAAGGCCGGCACTGGAGCAAGAGAGGACACTTTGAAGACCGGAGAGCTAAAAGCAGCGTAATGAAATACAATGAGTCGGAGCAGAGGGAGCTCAGCAGAGCGAGAAAAGGCATCGGAGGAGCCGATCGATACCTCGAGAAACAAACCCTCATGAAGGGGGGGGAGGAAAGGGGCTAAACTGCATTTGGACAGCAAAGGGGGGGAGGAAAACAGAATCCAAATGGGAAGCCAAGTCGATGTTCTGTAGCTTTTGAAGAAGAGAAGGCATATTATGAACACAGAGTGAAACCTCCAAACAGCTTTAGATGTCTGGGTGTGTCGTGGCCTCTTCCCAAAGACATTGACGCCAACGAGGGATTATTTACTTGGGATTTCTTATGTCTTGAAAATGCTTATGTGCCCCATGCAGCATCCAGGTATCTCAGAGATGCATTGTGGGATGGAGGGCAAGGCAGCCTTCCTCTGTTTTTTCAAACTACAGGTAATGATTCCCACGGAGCTCTAATATCTCTGACCAGCTATGAGTGGCTGAGCGTTATTCAATAGGTGGAGAGGGTTGGATTTGCAGTTACTCTGATCTTGAGCTTTCCGAGTCGATTCAATACTTGCCGGGAGGGAGTTGCACATCATTAAAATTATATAAATCTAGAGTTGGAAGGGACCCCAAGGGTCGCCTGTACAATGCAATAGAGGAATCACAACTAAAGAATCCCTAGGAGGTGGCCATCCAGCCTCTGCATAAAAACCTCCAAGGAAGGAGAGCCCACCACTTCCCAAGGTCATCTATTCCACCATCAAACAGCTCTCACCCTCAGAAAGTTCTTCCCTCTGTTTAGGGCAGTATAGAAGTTTAATAAATAAATAAATGATAGTTGGAATCTCTTTCCTTGTAACTTGGTTCAGGTTCTCCCCTCTGAAAACAGGTTTCCTCCACCTACTCATAGCCGAGTGAGATTGTCTTCCATAAACACCGTCTTAACAATGAGTCTGTAAGTGACTGTGGAGGCCAATTCTGGATCTACGCGTCCTTCCACAGTGGGGACTTAAGTTTCCGGGTGGGAGATGATCCGGGTGAGGGTTTGCCAAGCGTGGCCTCCTCTTAGCACGTTTCTCCCTTGCGATCTGAGTCTTCAAAGCCCAGGACACCTTTGGTAACAGTAAGGTTGGTAGTACATTCTGCATAACAGCACCCCTTCAGCTATTTGAAGAAGGAAGAAGAAGAAGAAGAAGAAGAAGAAGAAGAAGAAGAAGAAGAAGGAGAGTTTGGATTTGATATCCCGCTTTATCACTCCCCGAAGGAGTCTCAAAGCGGCTAACATTCTCCTTTCCCTTCCTCCCCCACAACAAACCCTCTGTGAGGTGAGTGGGGCTGAGAGACTTCAGAGAAGTGGGACTAGCCCAAGGTCACCCAGCAGCTGCAGGTGGAGGAGCGGAGACGCGAACCCGGTTCACCAGATTATGAGTCTACCGCTCTTAACCACTACACCACACTGGCTCTCAGTTTTCTCTTCTCGGGGCTAAACAACCCCCAACTCCCTCACCTGTTCTGTCTGATCCAGCTGGGCATCTTATGAAACTCCGAGCACATTGTCAGCCCCTGAATGCGAAGTCTGCACAGATTCCTGGAGATCTGGAGCCTGAAGCCCCCCTCCCCCCTCGATGCTTCTGCAGTCAGAGCATGTGCCCGCTGGCCTTGGCTGTGCCCACTCATTAATCCGCCCCTCCTCCTTTGCCATGCACAGAGCACTTTCTGCTCTGCAAATCCTCTTCCCATGCCCCTGCGCCGCTGTTTGCTTTTCAAAGATTACCCGTGGATACCGACTCTTTTGGAGGCTTTGAGCCTGGGGCTACTTGGCAGGCTAAAGAGAGCCAGCCTTGCTATTTACTGACTCATAAACAGGCTTCAGAACAGGCACAAAAGTGGATTGATCTTCCCAGGAACTTTGGAGTTTATTAATGCTAACTGGAGGATGTTTCGACCGGCGTGTCACTCAGGTTTCAGGCCTTTGAGGAGAGGAGTGAATTAGCTCTTCCCTGCGTGGATTTGTCACAGGCACCTCTGCCTTTAAACAATCAATGGGAGCAAAATGAGGTAAATGATTTATAGAGCCAAGCAGGGCGCGTTGTGCGCTTCCAGCTTCCTGCTTGGGTTTTGCAAATGGGCCTCACAGAGATTCGGGGTCACCTCCAAAACCTGCTCTGTGCAGCGCATCCTGCTCTTAACTCTGGATTTTGCAGCCTGTGATTGATCCCATCCTCCTCCTCCTCCTCCTTTTCCAGCGGAGATCAAGAGAGTGAGGATAGAAGACCCTTAACAGACATGAGAATAAAAGGAGGAGGAAATACAGACAGCAGTGAATAGCATAAATGTGGGCACATTTCCCCATAGAATCCTCAAACTGTAGAGTTAGAAGGGACCCTGATCTAGTCCCATCCCCTGTAATGCAGAAATCATGGCTAAGCAATTCCTGACAGATGGCCATCCTACCTGTGTTTCTCCAAGGAATCAGAGTCCATCACCTTCTGAGAGAATATGTTCCCCTGTTGAACAGCTCCTGACATCCGAAAGTTCTCCCAAGGTTCAGCTGGAATCTCACTTGTTATTTGAAGCCATGGGTTCGAGTCCTACCCTCCAGAGCAGGAGAAAACAAGCTTGCTCCCTCTTCCATGGGACAGCCCTCACGATATTTGGAGATGACTCTCATATCTCCTCCCAGTCTCCTCTTTTCCAGGCTAAACATACCCAGCTCCTTCAACCGTTCCTCATCAGGCTTGGTTTCCAGACCCTTGATCATCTTGGCTGCCCTCCTCTGCACACCTTCCGGCTGGTCAGCATCCTTCTTAAATTGTGGTGCCCAGTATTGGACACAGTATTCCAGGTGATCAAGGCAGAATAGTGTTAGGCTGAAGGAAATCAGGCTTTCACCTTCTGGTTAAGGTAAAGGTTTGTTCAAGACTCTATTTCTGAAGACAAGGCAAATGCAGAGGAGAAACTCAGTTCTCTGAACAGCTTTTTATAGGGATGGCAAAGTTATCACAAGCAGGCTAATGAGAAACCACAAGAAACTAGCATTCCACACTTCCTTCCTCCTTTCACCTTTTCTCTCATCTTCATGCTGACTTTCTCTTCTTCCACTCCTAAGGGAAACACGACTTTAAAATAGAAAATGGATCAGGACAATCCAAGCACATTGCAGACCCCAGAACCAAACATTCCACTTCCACATATAAAAGTTGTGGTGTACAGGTTTTCCTAATGTGTTTTGGAGGGTCTCCAGGGAAATAAAAAAAAAATTAAAAGAGAAAGAGAAATATTTTTTGTTTCATAAAATTTATATGATGCTTACTTGGAAAAAGAAACCTCAAAGCAGTTCCCAAAAGATAAAACAGTAAAATCAAGAAAAATCAAGAAACAACTCTACTTTAAAACATGCAAAGTTAAAATACTAAAACAGATTAAAATTACCTCAACTGTCTAGGCATCTGGGTTGGCTTGTCTAAACTGGTGGTGAATGCTTCTCTCTGCGAAGGAGCCTTCCCAGACCTGCTAAAAGAGCCGGTTATTAAACCGCTTCTTAAAAAACCATCTTTAGACCGGCCAATATGGCCAACTATCGCCCAGTCTCAAATCTTCCATTCTTGGGCAAGGTGATTGAGCGAGTGGTTGCTGAACAACTCCAAGCACACCTGGAAGATGTGGACCATTTGGATCCCTTCCAATCGGGATTCAGACCTCATCATGGGACTGAAACTGCCTTGGTCGTGCTGGTCAATGATCTCCGGCGGGCTAGGGACAAAGGTGAGAGCTGTTTCCTAGTTCTGCTGGATCTCTCAGTGGCTTTTGACACCATCGACCATAACATCCTTCTGGACCGTCTAGAGCAGTGTTTCCCAACCAGTGTGCCTCCAGATGTTTTGGGACTACAACTCCCATCATCCCTCGCTAGCAATACCAGTGGTCAGGGATGATGGGAATTGTAGTCCCAAAACATCTGGAGGCACACTGGTTGGGAAACACTGGTCTAGAGGGTTTGGGAGCTGGGGGCACTGTTATACAGTGGTTCCGCTCCTTCCTCCTGGGCCATGTTCAGAAAGTGGTGGTGGGGATGAGTGTTCAGACCCCTGGGCTCTCACTTATTGGGTGCCTCAGGGTTCTGTCCTCTCCCCCATGCTTTTCAACATCTACATGCAGCCGCTGGGAGAGATCATCAGGGGGTTTGGGCTGGGTGTTCATCAGTATGCGGATGATACCCAGCTCTACCTCTCTTTCAAATCAGAACCAGTGAAGGCGGTGAAGGTCCTGTGTGAGTGTCTGGAGGCGGTTGGAGGATGGATGGCGGCTAACAGATTGAGGTTGAATCCTGACAAGACAGAAGTACTGTTTTTGGGGGACAGGAGGCGGGCAGGTGTGGAGGACTCCCTGGTCCTGAATGGGGTAACTGTGCCCCTGAAGGACCAGGTGCGCAGCCTGGGAGTCATCTTGGACTCACAGCTGTCCATGGAGGCGCAGGTTAATTCTGTGTCCAGGGCAGCTGTCTACCAGCTCCATCTGGTAAGCAGGCTGAGACCCTATCTGCCCGCGGACTGTCTCGCCAGAGTGGTGAATGCTCTGGTTATCTCCCACTTGGACTACTGCAATGCGCTCTACGTGGGGCTACTTTTGAAGGTGACCCGGAAACTACAACTAATCCAGAATGCGGCAGCTAGACTGGTGACTGGGAGTGGCCGCTGGGACCACATAACACCAGTCTTGAAAGACCTACACTGGCTCCCAGTACATTTCCGAGCACAATTCAAAGTGTTGGTGCTGACCTTTAAAGCCCTAAATGGCTTCGGTCCAGTATACCTGAAGGAGCATCTCCACCCCCATCATTCTGCCCGGACACTGAGGTCCAGCACCGAGGGCCTTCTGGCGGTTCCCTCACTATGAGAAGCGAAGTTACAGGGAACCAGGCAGAGGGCCTTCTCGGTGGTGGCACCCGTTCTGTGGAACGCCCTCCCTCCAGATGTCAAAGAGAACAACAACTACCAGACCTTTAGAAGACATCTGAAGGCAGCCCTGTTTAGGGAGGCTTTTAATGTTTAACAGATATTTCATTTTAATGTTCTGTTGGAAGCCGCCCAGAGTGGCTGGGGAAACCCAGCCAGATGGGCGGGGTATAAATAACAAATTATTATTATTATTATTATTATTATTATGATGATGATGATGATGCAGTACTATGTTATGCATTTTTTTGGTTTTTATGTGATCAGATGAAGGACGATATAGAAATAACAACAACAACAACAACAACAACAACAACAACAACAACAACAACAACAACAACAACATCTCCATTGATTTAGGGTAGTAGAAAATTTCCCAGTTCAATATTTTCCAGAAAACCCACAAAGATTGAAGGGGAGCTAGGCCCCTGAATGGCATCAGTAAGGCCGAGCCGGGGGGGGGGGGTCTTCTTGTCTTGGCATCTCAGGACCTCCATGCGCACTGCCCAGGTTTGCACCCCAGGAAGACAGATGGATGCCAACCAGTGGGCCAGTCGCCTGGCAGAATAGCAGGCTGCTCCCACCTGTTTTCCCAAGAGGGGGCAGCTGCTTCCACCTGCCCTCTGCTCCAGCGGCCGCCTCCCTCCTCAGACTGTCACGGGATGCTCTCTCGTGGGGGCCTTTCCTGCGCTCTGTTTGCGGCGGCTCCCACATTGCAGTCATTGCTTGTGACATGCTGCCACCTTTTATTAATCCATCACCTGTGCAAGAGGGAATCAGCAGCAGCAGAAGCTGCAGCGGTGAGAGACAGAGGCCCCTCTCTCCAGCTCCTGGAGCAAGGTGGGGATGAGTGGCTAATGTGCACCTGAAATTCAAGCCCTGGAATCTTCTCCCTGTCAGGCACTCCTCACGTCAGCCTCATTTTAAGCCGGGAGGGCAGGACGAGGCTAAAAATAGCCAGTGGAACAGGTGGGCACTCAGCGCCTCCGCTCGGAGATTGGATATTTGCCGTTGCCTTGGATCCCATTTCCCTTTAGCCATCAGCATCGAGTCCAAACCTCTGGGCTTAGAAGGCGAAGGCGAATTGGGAATCAGCGGGGGGGGGGGGGGAATGCACCATCTCTGACTTGCATAAAATTGTAGAGTTGGGAGGGCCCCGAGGGTCATCTAGTCCAACCCCCTGCAATGCAGGAATCTCAGTTCAAGCATCCATGACAGATGGCCATCCAACCTCTGCTGAAAGGTCTCCAACCGAGGAGAGTTCACAACGTCCCTAGGGAGTCCTTTCCACTGACAAATGGCTTTTACCGTCAGAAAGTTCTTCCTGATCATAGAATCATAGAATCCTAGAGTTGGAAGAGACCACAAGAGCCATCCAGTCCAACCCCCTGCCAAGCAGGAAACACCATCAGAGCATTCCTGACAGGTGTCTGTCAAGCCTCTGCTTAAAGACCTCCAAAGAAGGAGACTCCACCACCCTCCTTGGCAGCAAATTCCACTGTCGAACAGCTCTTACTGTCAGGAAGTTCTTTCTTTCTTTTAATTCGAAGCCATGGGTTCGAGTCCTACCCTCCAGAGCAGGAGAAAACAAGCTTGTTCCCTCTTCCATGGGACAGCCCTCACGATATTTGGAGATGACTCTCATATCTCCTCCCAGTCTCCTCTTTTCCAGGCTAAACACACCCAGCTCCTTCAACCATTCCTCATCAGGCCTGCTTTCCAGACCCTTGACCCTCTTGGTCGCCCTCCTCTGCACACCTTCCAGCCTGTCAATATCCTTCTTGAACTGCAGTGCCTTTCTGTACTGCTTGAAAGGCATTGAACAAAAGGAAGAAGGTGGTGTCGGGTTGTGGTGCCTGAGCTGCTCTTGAGTTATAAATCCGTTCCTGGCAGGAAGATCCCAATGCAAGCCTGAGGTGCATCAAGCTGCAATGTGGACTAACAGATGCACCTCATGGGCGTTGTTGGGTGCCCAGTAGCTCCCCATCCCCTTTGCAGTCCTCCAGAAGAAGATGATGTTGAAGAAGAAGAAGAAGAAGAAGAAGAAGAAGAAGAAGAAGAAGAGGAGGAGGAGGAGGAGGAGGAGGAGGAGGAGGAGGAGGAGTTGGAGTTTGGACTTGATATCCCACCTTTCACTCCCCTTAAAGGTAAAGGTAAAGGGACCCCTGACCGTTAGGTCCAGTCGTGGACGACTCTGGGGTTGCGGCGCTCATCTCGCTTTATTGGCCGAGGGAGCCGGCGTACAGCTTCCAGGTCATGTGGCCAGCATGACAAAGCCGCTTCTGGCGAACCAGAGCAGCGCATGGAAATTCCAATTAACTTCCTGCCAGAGTGGTACCTATTTATCTACTTGCACTTTGATGTGCTTTCAAACTGCTAGGTTGGCAGGAGCAGGGACCAAGCAACGGGAGCCCACTCCGTCATGGGGATTCGAACCACCAACCTTCTGATCGGCAAGCCCCACCCGCGTCCCTTTCACTTCCCTTAAGGAGTCTCCAAGCGGCTCACATTCTCCTCTCCCTTCCTCCCCCACAACAAACACTCTGTGAGGTGAGTGGGGCTGAGAGACTTCAGAGAAGTGTGACTAGCCCAAGGTCACCCAGCAGCTGCATGTGGAGGAGCGGAGACGCGAACCCGGTTTACCAGATTACAAGCTCTTAACCACTACACCAAACAGCACAAGCATGACGTTTGATGAGTGGCAAGTGGACCTGCAACTGGGCTGCTTGTTTCTGCCAACATTTTGTACATGCTCTGGAATGACATGACACCCTTAGCTTCACATGAGTCCACAGTGTGATGCAGCAGCAAAAGAAGGCTAATGTTATTCTAGAGTTCATCAACAGAAGTTTAGTCTCCAGATCAAGGGAAGTCACAGTCCCATTCTATTCTGCCTTGGTCAAACCATACCTGGAATACAGTGTCCAGTTCTGGGCACTACAATTTAAGAAGGATGTGGACAAGCTGGAAGGTGTGCAGAGGAGGGTGACTAAGGGGATAAGGGGATTATTGGCTGTGGTTCTTGCATTGTATGGGGGTTGGAAGAGATGGCCCTAAGGATGCTCAGGACCCATTCCTGCTTCTAGTAAGGCAGGGCAAGAATGGAACTTAGCAATTATGCCAGATACATGAACTCTTTTAAGAGAACTGGAGAAAATAATGGAAGAGAAGGCTACTAAAGGATCTAGGAGTCTTGGTAGACCATAAACTTGACATGAGTCAACAGTGTGATGCAGCAGCTAAAAAAGCCAATGCAATTCTGGGCTGCATCAATAGGAGTATAGCATCTAGATCAAGGGAAGTAATAGTACCACTGTATTCCGCTCTGGTCAGACCTCACCTGGAATACTGTGTCCAATTCTGGGCACCACAGTTCAAGAAGGATACTGACAAGCTGGAACGTGTCCAGAAGAGGGCAACCAAAATGGTCAAAGGCCTGGAAACGCTGCCTTATGAGGAACAGCTTAGGGAGCTGGGTATGTTTAGCCTGGAGAAGAGAAGGTTAAGGGGTGATATGATGTTGTTGTTCAGTCGTTCAGTCGTGTCCGACTCTTCGTGACCCCATGGACCAGAGCACGCCAGGCACGCCTATCCTTCACTGCCTCTCGCAGTTTGGCCAAACTCATGTTAGTAGCTTCGAGAACACTGTCCAACCATCTCATCTTCTGTCGTCCCCTTCTCCTTGTGCCCTCAATCTTTCCCAACATCAGGGTCTTTTCTAGGGAGTCTTCTCTTCTCATGAGGTGGCCAAAGTACTGGAGCCTCAACTTCAGGATCTGTCCTTCCAGTGAGCACTCAGGGCTGATTTCTTTAAGAATGGAGAGGTTTGATCTTCTTGCAGTCCATGGGACTCTCAAGAGTCTCCTCCAGCACCATAATTCAAAAGCATCAATTCTTCGGCGATCAGCCTTCTTTATGGTCCAGCTCTCACTTCCGTACATTACTACTGGGAAAACCATAGCTTTAACTATACGGACCTTTGTTGGCAAGGTGATGTCTTTGCTTTTTAAGATGCTGCCTAGGTTTGTCATTGCTTTTCTCCCAAGAAGCAGGCGTCTTCTAATTTCGTGAGTGCTGTCACCATCTGCAGTGATCATGGAACCCAAGAAAGTGAAATCTCTCACTGCCATTTCTTCCCCTTCTATTTGCCAGGAGGTGATGGGACCAGTGGCCATGATCTTAGTTTTTTTGATGTTGAGCTTCAGACCATATTTTGCGCTCTCCTCTTTCACCCTCATTAAAAGGTTCTTTAATTCCTCCTCACTTTCTGCCATCAAGACTGTATCATCAGCATATCTGAGGTTGTTGATATTTCTTCCGGCAATCTTAATTCCGGTTTGGGCTTCATCCAGTCCAGCCTTTCGCATGATGAATTCTGCATATAAGTTAAATAAGCAGGGAGACAATATACAGCCTTGTCGTACTCCTTTCCCAATTTTGAACCAATCAGTTATTCCATATCCAGTTCTAACTGTAGCTTCTTGTCCCACATAGAGATTTGATATGATAGCCATGTTCAAATATATAAAAGGATGTCATATAGAGGAGGGAGAAAGATTGTTTTCTGCTGCTCCAGAGAAGTGGACACGGAGCAATGGATTCAAACTACAAGAAAGAAGATTCCACCTAAACATTAGGAAGAACTTCCTGACAGTAAGAGCTGTTCGACAGTGGAATTTGCTGCCAAGGAGTGTGGTGGAGTCTCCTTCTTTGGAGGTCTTTAAGCAGAGGCTTGACAGTCATCTGTCAGGAATGCTTTGATGGTGTTTCCTGCTTGGCAGGGGGTTGGACTGGATGGCCCTTGTGGTCTCTTCCAACTCTAGGATTCTATGATTCTATGATTCTAATGGCTACTTGCCACAATGCTCTTTCTGCAAGGTCAGAGGCAGCAGTGCTTTTGCATACTAGTTCCTGGAGGTACTCTTGTGCTCGGATCCTGCTTGCTGGTTTCCCAGAAGAGACATCTGGTTGGCCACTGTGAGAACAGGATGCTGGACTAGATGGGCCACTGGCCTGATCCAGAAGGCTCCTCCTATGTTCGTATATTCAGTTGTATATTCATCTGTTAGCTTTGGTTTTTTTAAAATTAGCCCTAATGATGTAGTGCCAGCTTTATTTTTGTTATCCACTCTGACCCTTGGGGAAAATATTTGTGGCGCATCCCTTAATGCTGCCTCTTTGCCCTGCTTGCACAGATGGACAGACCACTCTGCTGCCCGTCTGCATCCTTTTATGCGCCGCTCGCTCATAAGTCCATGAATTCATCTGCATGGAAATTCTCGCTTAAGTGCAGGTTTCCGAACACATTTCTCTCCAAATAGGCATTCCAAACCCTTTCCCTCTAACATGTGCATTTTAAACACATTTTGATTATGATCATTATTGAGCCAAGAACCGCTTTGCAGTGTTCAGAGAAATGTGAAATCTGATTTCATAAGCTCCGCTCCAACACACCCATGGAATGCCAAAGATCCTTTCTTCAAAGTGCATTCTCTGTCCAGGTAGGATGGAAAAAGAAACTGGCTACTGAAAGCACCGCCATATTTCAAGGCTACTTGCTTGTTTTGAAAGATATTCCTCTCCCCCCTTCCCCTCCCTCCCTCCTCCCCACACAGTGATGTTCCGGGGCCAGACCACATCACAGCAGAGCTGGGAATATTATATCAGCATTATATCACTTGGCTTTGTGACAGTTTGCATGAGTTCTGGTGATGCATCTCTTTGTCACTTCTTTCCACGGACAAAAAATGTCATTTGTTTCTCTCTGTGACATCTGGCAAAGCTCTTGGGTGAAGCGCAGAGCTGGTGTGCTTGAGGAAATGTGTCTTCTTATGCCTCTGTGTTTTTGCATAAGAACAGCTGGTTGGATCAGGCCAGTGGCCGTCTACTCCAGCATCCTGATCTCACAGTAGCTGACCAGCAGTCTTCAGGAGACCAGCAAGCAGGATCCAAGCCCAAGAGCCCTCTCCCCTCCTGTGGTTTCCAGCAACCGGCATTCAGAAGCATTACTTTCTCCAACTGTGGAGGCAGAGCAGAGTGTTCCTCCTGGCTGGTAGCCATCGATAGCCATGAATTTGCCCAATCCTCTTTTAAAGCCATCCAGGTTGGTGGCCATCTCTGTCTCCCGTGGGAGGGAGTTCTGCAGTTTGACAGTGGAAGGGGGCAGTGCCCATGTCTTCTCTGGCTCAGGAGATCAGGCAGGTGCCCCACTCCATCCAGCGTTGCTTGGAAGCAGTGGCAGAGCAAGCTGATTGGGCGCCCTGTGCCCAGGGGCGGGGCCAGCTGGAGCAGGACACTCCGTGGGGCCTCCGAGGAGTCTTCCTGCCTCCTCCCACTCAGCCACCCTACAGCTGAGAGGGAAGTGGCAGGCAGACTGTGTTTTTTTTTTAATTCAGATTTATTGGGTTTTACACAAAAAAGTATAAAAAACAAACAAACAATACATACACAAAATACAATCCAAACAATACTACACATACACACACATACAAACTCATAATGTCCCTTCTTCTTTCCTTCACATTTTAATTTGACTTCCTCCTGTCTCTCCCTCTGCGTTTCAGTATATATACTTATTCTCTATTAGCAATTTCCTCTCATCGTTTAATACTATATCCCTAATATTCTATTCTATTTCACTGTCTTAATTTTATTTCCTTATCTTAATTCATCAATATTATCTAACCTTATTACTTATAGCACTTAAATTTCTATTCCTTAAGTTCTATCCTTGGCTAGGCGGGCAGGGGGCAGCGCAGAGCCTGCAGGTGCCCAAGTCACCACGTCACTCCCAGGCCCCGCACTGAGTGCCACATGGCATTTTGTCACCCCCCTCAGTGGTGACACCCGGGGCGTCCTGCCCCCATTGCTAGTGCCAGGTTTATGTATAAGCTAAACAAGCTCTAGCTTAGGCCCCCACTCTACTGGGGCCCCCCAAAAAAATTAAAGGAAAAAACCTGGATGCACATTTCCAAAATATAAGATAAAAACCAAATAAAATAAAACCGACATCCAGCAACAGTGTTTTGTGTTGTGTCGGCTCCTATGATGTAAGTCATGGCCCCCTCCTGCTCCCTAAAATATCACTGGTTTGCTCCTTTCTATATATAGGGTGCCTACATTCTGCATGGACTGGTTGCATGGAATATCTTCAGCACAAAAAACAGCGACCATTTGTTGGTGACAAAGAACAGCTGGACATAGAAAGGGCCCCATTACCTTCAGGAGCTGAGGGCCTCATCAAACCTAAATCCGGCCCTGCCCACCGCACCCCCTTCCTCTGCTCCTGCTTGGAAGCTTCAAGTTAAGAGCATTATGTCTGATTCATGGCACAACAACTACAACCATTCCTGGACTGGGAAATCCTGGAGACAGTAGTTCTTGCATTGGCTACTTCAATGATAGGGGAATGATGGCCATCTGCCAGGGATGCATTAGCTGAGATTCTTGCATTGCAAGGGGTTGGACTGGATGAGCCTTGGGGTCCCTTCCTACTCTGCAATTCTATGATTCTTTGATTCTAAAACTGGATTGCTGCAATGTTCTCTAGATGGAGCTTCCCTTGTGCCTGATCCAGAAATAGCAGTTAGTGCAGAAAGCTGCAGCCCAGTTGCTGACAGGAGGGAGGCCTCGCCAGTATAGAATGCCTGTGCTCAGAGACCAGCACTTGCTGCTGAGTTGCTACCGGGACAAGTTCAAGATGTTGCAATTAAAAGCTTTAAAAGAAAAACTGGACAAATTCATGGAGGAGGAGAGGGCTGCTGGTGGCTACCAGCCAGGATGGCTGTGCTCTTCTTCCACAGTTGGAGGCAGTAATGCTTCTGAACTCCTGTTGCTGGAAACCACAGGTGTGCTTGAATCCTGCTTGCTTGCTTCCCACTGCAGCACCTGGTTGGCCTCTGTGAGAACAGGATGCTGGACTAGATGGGACTTGGCCTGACCAATAGGAGTATAGCATCTAGATCGAGGGAAGTAATAGTACCACTGTATTCTGCTCTGGTCAGACCCCACCTGGAATACTGTGTCCAGTTCTGGGCACCCCAGTTCAAGAAGGATACTGACAAGCTGGAACATGTCCAGAGGAGGGCAACCAAAAAGGTCCAAGTCCTGGAAACAATGCCTTATGAGGAACGGCTTAGGGAGCTGGGTATGTTTAGACTGGAGAAGAGAATCAGGGGTGATAGGATAGCCATGTTCAAATATATAAAAGGATGTCATATAGAGGAGGGAGAAAAGTTGTTTTCTGCTGCTCCAGAGAAGCGGACACGGAGCAATGGATTCAAACTACAAGAAAGAAGATTCCACCTAAACATTAGGAAGAACTTCCTGACAGTAAGAGCTTTTCGGCAGTGGAATTGGCTGCCAAGGAGTGTGGTGGAGTCTCCTTCTTTGGAGGTCTTTAAGCAGAGGCTTGACAGCCACCTGTCAGGAATGCTTTGATGGTGTTTCCTGCTTGGCAGGGGGTTGGACTGGATGGCCCTTGTGGTCTCTTCCAACTCTATGATTCTAGGATTCTAAGCAGGGCTTGTGTTCTTATGAGAAGTCCTGGTCCTTGTCCCCCATGTTGCAGAGACCCAGCAGAGACCCAGTGTTGTCACCCCATCCTGTGGCTGGGATCGGGCTGAGCAAGGGAGTGCGGTAGGTGCAGTCCACCATGGCTGTCACCTCCGAGGGGGTGACAAATGCTGTGCTGCGCTCAATATCTGTGAGAGACACTTTGGCTTTGGCGCAATCAGGCTTCCCACAGCTGTAGGGCGGCAGGCAGACTCCTCGCGATTTCCGTAAAAAAAAACCCTCAATAAATAACTTATGCTCTCCAAAAAAGCTCAACAGCTCTAATTCTGGCACACCCCCCCCCAAAAAAAAAGCTGAACCACTTTGGCTCCCCCCCCCCAAAAAAAATGAAATTAAGTCGAACCATTTTTGCAGGCAAAATAATAATAATTCCAATGTGTGTGAGAGGAAGAGGGGGTGACAAGAAATTTTCCGCACCGGGTACCACTTGACCTTGCCATGCCACTGGCCAGGATACCCACTCTTCCAGCAGAGATTCCTTGCTGCTAACTGCCAGACATTTCTCAAAGACTTTTCTGTGCCAACTGATCAATTCAGCTCTTTCTGACCAGCAAGTCATTTTAATGATTCTTGCGTACTGTTTTTAATGATGTTTTATGCCTTTAATGCTGACATTGCAGTTTCTAAAAGGCAGGATAAAAATAACTTTTACAAATAAATATTTGCCCTCGACCTAACATGAACAGCTTCAACTTATATGCTTAAGTAGAGCTCTTTGAGGAATCTGATCTTTGCCTCTGCATCGAAACTGGGCCAAAAAGCAGTATAGGATCATAGAGTTAGGAGGGATCCAGAGGGTCATCCAGTCCAACCCCTTGCAATGCAAGAATCCCAGCTAAACATCCAAGACAGATGGCCATCCAGTCTCTGCTTAAAAACTCCCAAGGAAGAAGGATCTTCCACCTTCCAAGGGAGACCATTCCACTGTCAAAAGTCATAGGAGGAGACCACCCCAGTTAACCCAACATTGCTTGTCATGTGAATGTTTGAAAGTTGTAGAGAAATTTATAGTATCCAAGTCTCTCCACTCCACCACCTTTAATCTTCTTAGAAATCTTCTCGATGGAGTCCGGATGCAAATAATGGCACAGGAACTCAAGACAGTTACAGAATTTTGTTTTAAACACACATGCTGGTGGTTATATTAGCTTCCATGGAGGTGTGCTACGCTCTGTTCTGTTTCTCCAATAGAGCAAAATGTTCTTGTAAGGTTTTTTTTTTATTATTATGATCTTAATTTCTAAATTTCAGGGGAATAACACGTCAGCCTTTGACTGCCCACCTAATTTGATTTAAGGGAAATGAATTCCTGCCCTTGTAATTTGTATCCAGAGTCACTCATGGCAGCTTTGAAATCTTACCTCCCATTTAAGAGATCAGTGGGACGCTGACATTCTCAACGGAATTAAAAATGAGCACCGTTGAAACTTGGAAGGAAAGGGGGGAATCCATCCACTCTGCGGAACGTTTTCAGAACCGTGATCACCGTTGAGCATCCCACTCTGCGGAGAACGGAGAAAATCATTTGGGGAATGCTGAACGAACGTAATCCATCTCCATAAAACATGTCAGGGCAGAACATAAAATAGCAGTGAAGTTGCATCAATATTATTGACCTTTACTAGCAAGCCCATGCTCAAGGCCAGTCTTGCAAGGGAGAACTTAGCAGGGTCAGAGTTGACTCCTACTTGACTGTTTAACAAAGCAGCTCAAAATACCGAGGCATCAAATCACACACAACACGCCATTTTCTTTCTGATGTTGGGTGCGTTGAAGAGCAGGCCAGAGCTGTTGTGAGGCATCATAGGATTGTAGAGCTGGAAGGGACCCCAAGGGACATCTAGTCCAACCCCCCGCAATGATGGAATCCTGCTCACGGCCATCCCTCGGTGGACTCAAACCACCAACCTTCTGCTTCACAGTAAGCTGCACTAACCCATTGCAGTGGCAGAACTGCACAGAGGTATCTGTGGGAGACCCACAAGCAGGATTCGAGGGCACGGCAGCATGTCCCTCCTATGGTTCCAGCAACGTTGCCCCTGACTGTGGAGGCAGAGCATGGCAGTTATGGCTAGGAGCCATCCATAGCCCCCTCCTCCTGCAAGGATTCGTCTAATCCTCTTTTAAAGCCATCTTAGTTGTCGGCCACCACTACCTCCTACAACGGCGAGTTCCACAGTTGAACACTGTGCCACATGAAGTAGGACTTTCTTTTATCTGTCCTGAACCTTCCACCTTTCACCTTCACTGGATGTCCCCAATGAGTTCTATCATTAAGACACACAGAGAAAAGGTTTTCTCCATGCCATGCATAACTTCTCTGGAAGCATTGCAGTTTGCACCCAGTTCTCCAATCCGTTAAGGTCATTTTGAATTCTGGTTCTGTCTTCTGCAGCGTCAGCTGCCCCTCCCAGTTTGGTGTCATCTGCAAATTTGATGAGCATCCCCTCAATTCCTTCATCCAAGTCATTTATAAAGACGTTGAACAACAACGAGCCCAGGACAGAACCCTGCAGCAGCCCACTTGCCACTTTTCCCCAGGATGTTGAGGAACCATTCATGAGTTGAGGAACCATTCATGGAGACAAAGGAAGATATTGTCATTGGGCTGCATGGATTTTCTGAACCTTTGCAGGGGGTGCTGGAATGGATTCCTGGGTGTAGCCCAGTTCTGAGACCCAGCTGGGTGTTGAGGACTTAGCAGCAGGTGGGGGTTGAGCACTACCCCAGAAGGTCATGGACTTTTCCCTCATTAGAGGTTTTTAAACAGCGGTTGGACAGCAATCAGTCAGGGATTTTTGAGCTGTGATTCCTGCATTGTAGAGGGTTGGACTAGATGGCTCTTTGGTCGCTTCCAACTCTACTATTCTGATTCTATGAACCCCACTGTGCACACCCAGGTCTCATGAATGTAGAATGCCAGTCCAACATCATCCCACCAGGGGCCACTCAGCCTGCCTGCCTAGGGCTCCTGTGGGCATGTGTGTGATAAGGAAGCGCAGAGAATTGCACGGCACCAAATCCTCCCAAGGGATGTGGAAAAGAACATAAGGACATACAGTAAGAAGAACCAGTTGGATCAAGCCACTAGCCCATCTAATCCAGCACCCTGTTCTCACTGTGGCCGACCAGATGCCAGTCGTGATGGCCTGGGATTCAGACTCTGATGCTGAACCTGAGGGATCCCAGCCTGCACAGGATTCCCCACCTCCAGAATCAGCAGAGCCGGGGCTAGGGCTTGAGGCTGAAGGGGCCTCATGTGTGCTGGATCCTCAGGTGCAGGCATCTGGTGAGTCTGCTCTGGCTCCTGGTGGGGTGGAGGACCCATTGCCTGCAGGTGCTCCACTCCCAGCCCCGTCAGGGGAAGCTGAGGTTACCTCTGGGTCCTGTAATCCTCCAGCCTCTCCTGAGCTGCAGAGGCTCAGGGCAAAGAGGTGAAGGGAACTAAGTTCCCGCAGGAGGAGTGCTCACCTTCAAGCCAGGAGAGGCAAGTCACCTGAGGATCGGAGCCGCCCTCTGCCTCGGGGCAGATAAAAGCCAGCCAGCCCCAGCCCCAAGTTGCAGGAGCAACATCGTTGCTGACCAGTTCCTGTCGGTGTTTCTGCTTACTACCTGTCCTGCTTTCCTGACTGAGCTCCTGACCCGCTCCAGTCCCTGCTTGCCTACCTGTTCCCGACTTTGCCTGACTCCCTGCCCTGCACCTAGCTTCAGTTATTATGGACTGCCTTTCATTGCAACCCTGACCATGGACCGGACTTTGACCTCGCCTTACGGGTAACCCACGGGACCAGCACAGCCAGTTAGGGGAAACCAGCAAGCAGGGCTGGAGCACAACAGCCCTCTCCCCTCCTGTGGTTTCCAGCAACTGGTATGGAGAAGCATCTGAGTGTGGAGGCAGATTGTAGCCATGATGGCTAGTAGCCATTGATGGTCTTCTTCTCCTCCATGTGAATCCTCTTTCGAAGCCATCCATGCCTCTGTGGGAGCCAGTTCCACAGCTTACCTATGCGCTGTGTGAAGAAGGATTCGCAGAGGGATTCTCTCGGGCGCCTTCAGTATTTTATCACCGCCACTTATGCCATGTTCCTCTGTGTACATTTATTTCTACTGCAAGGGGAAGGCATTGTGCTGTGCCTCGGCTGAGGGCTTGCATAGCGCAATTTATGTATTTCACATTCTCTTTGGCCGACAGAGCAGCGGAGCGTGAATTACACGAGGACAAGAGGCAAAGGACAAGGATTTGCTCGGTAAATTACAGGCGGCCGGCTTTGCATCCCACCAGGGAGCCGTTGCGGCAGAAACGGACAACTTTTCCTTCCGCACTCCCTGCTGACTTGGCCCCGAGTTAAGAGCAGCTTTCGGCTCCATCAGATGGGAACACGGTCTGGACTTTCAAGGCTGAATGAGATCCTTGTCACAAGCTGCCTTGGAGGAGGGATAACGGCCGTCCTCCACAAAGGGAACTCTTTGCACTGTGCCATAAATCCAGTGCGGTAAAATAAAGGGAAGCTGTTTGGCCTTTCCTGAGAAAGGAAATGGTGATGAAGATGGTAATGATTAGTAAGGATAATCATAATTAATAATGCAAGCATGCTAACCAAGCATTCTACAGAGCTAAAGATGGTCCCAGAGCAGAACCATCCTGGCTGGTAGCCATCAATAGCCCTCTGCCCAAACCTCTTTTAAAGCCATCCGAGTTTGTGGCCATCACTGCCTCCTGGATGAAGGAGCTGGGTATGTTTAGACTGGCAAAGAGGCTATCTCAAGTGCTGTCACACGGAAGATGGAGAAGGCTTGTTTTCTGCTGCTCTGCCGGGAGGACACCAACCAGTGGCTTCAAGTTACAAGAAATGAGATTCTGACTAAACGTACGGAAGAGCTTTCTGATAGTAAGAGCTTTTCGACAGTGGAACAGTCTCCCTTGGGAGGTTCTGGACTCTCCTCCCGTGGAGGTTTTTAAGCAGAGGCTGGATGGCCATCTGTCAGGGATGCTTTAATTGGGATTCGAAGTAGATGATCTTTGGGTCCCTTTCAACTCTACAATTCTATGATTCTATGGAATGAGTTCCATAATTTAACTCCATGTGGTGTGAAGAAGTCCTTCCTTTTATCTGTTCTAACCTTCCACCTTCAACTTCATTGGGTGCCCATGAGTTCTAGCTTATGAGAGAGGGAGAAAACACTTTCTCCATGTTGTGCATCATTGTGCAAGCTTCTCTCACCCTTCAGATGAAGGGTGGTGTATAAATTTAATAGATGGTGATGGTGATGATGATGATGATATTATCATGTTGTCTCCTCTTACTAAGAGGCCCTCTCAGAACATCTTGGCCCAAACCTGGAACTAGCATTGCATCTTAGGAAAACAGCCCTCTGGATGCTACTGTGAGCATCTCATTGCTCAGAAAAAGGGAAGCGCCTCAGGTACCTACCTGCAGTCCTTCAAGTTCATAGAATCATAGAATCATAGAGTTGGAAGAGACCACAAGGGCCATCCAGTCCAACCCCCTGCCAAGCAGGAAACACCATCAAAGTATTCCTGACAGGTGACTGTCAAGCCTCTGCTTAAAGACCTCCAAAGAAGGAGACTCCACCACACTCCTTGGCAGCAAATTCCACTGCCTAACAGCTCTTACTGTCAAGAAGTTCTTCCTAATGTTTAGGTGGAATCTTCTTTCTTGTAGTTTGAATCCATTGCTCCGTGTCCACTTCTCTGGAGCAGCAGAGTTGGGGTTAGACTAGATGATCCTCAGGGTCCCTTCTAATGCCACAATTCTACGATTCTAAGGCGTTCCTCTTTCAAGAACCACCGTGAGTTCAAGCAGAACAAGGAGGCTTTGAGGCCAGCTTCAGGGGAAGACTAATTAGGCAGAAACCATTCATTCTGCTGAACAGCTACAGTGATGCACCAATTATTTCCAATTGATCTTGCTTTTGTCCAGGCTGACATGGGGAAAGTTCTTTGTCGTTGGTAGAAGAGTCTCCGTTTGCAAAGGAGAAAGACGGATTGGGGAAGCCAGGCTGTCACTCCGCTGAGGGCAAACGCTGCTCTTGCTTCGACAGGCTGCCTGCCAGAAAAAAAGATATCCTCTTGGCATTTGCATCGATTAGGGACCGTTAATGCAGGAAGAGGCAAGAGGATTCCCTTGAGAGGTGGCAGCTGATGTGGAGGCCAGAAGGAAAGATGGGGGTGGGCAGGGCCATTGCTTTTTTTTAAAAAAAAAAATGTATTGATTGATTTATTCACATCTCCCCACCTCTCTGATCCAGGGAAGCAGCCCTCATCCAGCCCCAGGAATTGTATAGGGCAGGGGTGGCCAACTCCCAAGAGACTGCAATCTACTCACAGAGTTAAAAACTGACAGTGATCTACCCCCTTTTGGGGGGTTCAGGTCAAAATTGTTGAGCTTTTTTTAGGGAGGGGGGTCGGGTCAAAGTTGTTGAGTTTTTAGGGGAGCCACAGTTCTTCAGCTTCTTTGGGGGGAGCCAGTGATCTACCGCAGATGTCCAGTGATCTACCTGTTGGACGTGCCTGGTATAGGGTGACGGGACCTGTTCTTCAGTGGGATCTGTGCACAGCGACCATTAATTATCTTCCAAATCTTTTCATCAGATCAGCCCAGCACTTCTTGTTAATTCACAATCCACATTAATGGATTTGTAAGGGAGATCTGCGTGCAAAAATGAGGTCTCCTGTTTGAATCTAAGAACACGAGAATATCAGAATTGCTTGCTAGATTGGGCCTGTGGCCAGCCTCCTCTTCTCACAGTGGCCAACCAGAGGACCATTATGGGAAGCCCACAAGCAGGATCTGAGCACAAGAGCATCTCTCCCCTCCTGTGGCTTCCAGCAATTGATATTCAGAAGCATTGCTGCTTCCAAGAGTCAAAGCAGGCCATAGCCATCCTGGCTAGTAGCCATTGATGGCCCTCTCCTCCTCCCTGATTTGTCTCACCCTCTTTCAAAGCCATCCCGGTTGGTGGCCACCACTGTCTCCTGTGGGAGGGAGTTCCATAAGGACGTAAGACAAGCCTGCTGGATCAGGCCGGTGGCCCATCTAGTCCAGCATCCTGTTCTCACAGTGGCTGACCAGAGACACCAAAGCCCATAAGCAGGATTCGGGCACAAGACCCTTCTCCCCTCCTTTGGCTTCCAGCAACTGAAGCATTGCTGCCTCTGACTGTGGAGACGAGAGCATCAAGAGCCCCCAGGAATTTGGCCAACCCTCTTTCAAAGCCACCTGGGCTGGTGTCTTCTGTGGGAGGAAGCCGCATACTATAGCTATGTACTCCGTGAAGAAGTAGCAGCACTGGCCCTCTCTTTGGAGGAGAAAAGGGGAGGTCTCTGCCTCCTTTGTGGCTCTCTAACATCTTTAGGTTGTAGAATCATAGAATCCTAGAATCGTAGAGTTGGAAGAGACCACAAGGGCCATCCAGTCCAACCCCCTGCCAAGCAGGAAACACCATCAAAGCATTCCTGACAGGTGGCTGTCAAGCCTCTGCTTAAAGACCTCCAAAGAAGGAGACTCCACCACACTCCTTGGCAGCAAATTCCACTGTCGAACAGCTCTTACTGTCAGTAAGTTCTTCCTAATGTTTAGGTGGAATCTTCTTTCTTGTAGTTTGAATCTTCTTGTAACTAGCAGTTGCACAGGGACCATCTTAGCCCTTAAGACTTTGGCCCTCTCATTGGGAAATCTTTGAAGGAATTGCCCTCCCGGGCTCCACGATAGCCCACCCACATCGTGTCCTCCATAGAATGAGACTCCATTTGTTTCTCTTTTCCTGCAAAGAAAGAACCCCCCCCCCCAAAAAAACCCTCATCTCACAGAATTCTAAACCTTCCGTAATATAACTGACAGCCTGACCTATTAAGCCTGTCTTTTTTGATTTGCTTCGTTACGACGACGGCTAATTAATTCTGCACATATTTCCGTGGATGTCTTGTTTTGGGGGAACAAATGAACTCCGTCTGAAATTTCTTTCATTACAATGGCATCTTCAATTCTCGTCTCCTTTCTCAACTCTTTTCCCCTTCAGTTTTTTCCACCCCCTTTTTCTTTTCTTCTTAAGAATTCTCTCTTACCTGAAATCCCAGAATGCCACGCAGAGGCGCAACACAAATATTCCTGTCTCTCTCTTCACCCTGACAACACATCGATCCAGCCCCACCCCCCCACCCCTGAAATGAACACAACAACCAGTTTGCATTCTCCCTTGTTTGTGTATCAATTTTACAGGTACACTAAGCTGGAGGGTGAGAAAGGTTGCTCTGGTTGCTCTAGAGAAAGAAATACAAGAGGTGACCTTGCAGCCTGCCCACCTCATTCCCACATGGAGAGAGACAGTCCCCACCTAGAATTATTATTATTTAATAACATTTATGCACCACTTGATTTTTTAAAATTAAAAATCTCAAAGCAGTTGAAATAAAACAATAAAAGCATCAAGAATCATAGAATCATAGAATCCTAGAGTTGGAAGAGACGCCAAGGGCCATCCAGTCCAACCCCCTGCCAAGCAGGAAACACCATCAAAGCATTCTTGACAGGTGGCTGTCAAGCCTCTGCTTAAAGACCTCCAAAGAAGAAGACTCCACCACACTCCTTGGCAGCAAATTCCCCTGTCGAACAGCTCTTACTGTCAGGAAGTTCTTCCTAATGTTGAGGTGGAATCTCCTTTCTTGTAGTTTGAATCCATTGCTCCGTGTCCGCTTCTCTGGAGCAGCAGAAAACAACCTTTCTCCCTCCTTGAAGAAAAGTAACAACAAGAATCTGTGACTTTTGAAAAGTTAAAATAACTATAGACTAAAAGCAGAACAAAACTGGCACCGGCTTTCCAAATATCTGGACAGGGTTCCCTAAACAAGAATTGTTTTTAGGAGGCGCGGAAAAGAATACAGCAAAGGCGACTGCTTCATATCAAGAGGCAGGGAGTTCCAAAGAGTAGATGCGACCACACTAAAAGGTGATGTTCTTACAGACACAGAAGAGGGTGATGGTGCACCTGTAACAGTGCTGGTCCCCCCCCCCCCAATTGGACATATTTGATATTTCATACCTGTTTTCTGTGGTGATTTTGCATTTTAATAAAATTAAGAATTTAAAAAAAGCAGAAGCCAAATGTAGGCATTTGAGGGTAACCATTGCTGCCTTTCTTTCACTCTCCTTTCTTAGTTTACTCTGTTCCTGCCCTAAATTAAAAATTAAAAATAAGAAGTTAGGTGGCTGATTAGTGCAAAATGAATATTAAAATTGATATTTCCCCTTGTCATGCGCAGGCAGGATGGAGACCTCAACATGATGAAGTCTGAAATCCTTCGGAGCTGAGGTGAGTGGGCTGAGAGACTTCAAAGTGGGACTAGCCCATGGTCACCCAGCAGCTGCATGTGGAGGAGAGGAGATGCGAACCCGGTTCACCAGATTACGAGTCTACCGCTCTTGCACCACAACACCACACTGGCCAGATGGAACAGGGTATAAATAAATTATTATTATTATTATTATTATTATTATTATTATCCCAAAAAAAACAAAAATTCAGTGGGAATTAATCAAGGAAGCATGAAAAGGATTGAACATCCAGCACTGGGGTGGATGACTGCACCAATGTCATTTTTGCATATTTTTCTCAAGCATCCCTATGGTGAAGCTACCTCATACCAAGGAATTTTTCACCACCAGACACCTGCTACATTTTTTAAAAAAGAAGTCTTCATCTCTATTTTATTTTTTTCATAGAATTGGGTGAAATTTGCCAACTTGAGGGGGGTGATTCCTGCCAGATTCCAGAAGGATGTCTGCCGTGGCTTCCCTGCGAGGGCAGGCTTAGAGCCTTGAGGTGCTTAACGAAGGATTAATTTAATACCCCTATTGTTCTGTTGGAAATTGGTATGAAAATAGCAGACAGGAGAGAGATCCCCTGAAACCTGTCAGATTAAATGCAAACTGGTCCAGGGATTTTTGTGCTCGACAGTTTCCCGGCATGGATTTTGGGAGGGAGAACTAAAAGGGATTTGTCACCCTCCCTGGGCAACGATTTTATGATGAGGAAGGCAGAATATTGCAGAGGTGCACCCAGGAAACTGATCTACGGTCTTTGAAAGCTGGCCACAGCGCCACCCTCGCGATGTTTAGCTGGTGATATATCACCATGTTGAAAACCAGATATCGCCCTAATGCCTACCCGACTCACGGGATCCATCCCTCGTGGGTTGGATCCTGCCACAAGCCTCAAACCTGGCCCAACATACATGAGGAAATCTAAAGGTAAAGGGATCCCTGACCATTAGGTCCAGTCGTGTCCGACACTGGGGTTGCGGCACTCATCTCGCGTTACTGGCCAAGGGAGTCTGCATACAGCTTCCAGGTCATGTGGCCAGCATGACTAAGCTGCTTCTGGCAAACCAGAGCAGCGCATGGAACCGCCGTTTACCTTCCCGCCAGAGCGGTACCTATTTATCTACTTGCACTTTGACGTGCTTTCGAACTGCTAGGTTGGCAGGAGCTGGGACCAAGCTCACTCCGTTGTGGGGATTCGAACTGCCGACCTTCTGATCAGCAAGCCCGAGGCTCTGTGGTTTTACCCACAGCGCCACCTGGGTCCCTTAAAATCGTGGGGTATAATGGTCTAAATTGGGGGCAACCCAGGAACCTCCTTAGACTCTCCCGAAATTTAGTATTTGCAATGAGGGGCAGACAGTTTTGGGGCAGCTGTCCTATTTCCTTGGCCCAATAGTCCACTGCAGATGGGGGGAGGAGGAGGAGGAGGAGGAGGAGGTCTGCTTGCAGAGACCAGAGCTGCGATCCGAGTCTTGCGCACACACACACACACACACACACACCCCCGGAGATCAAACCAGGCCTCTTTGCGACTCCTGTTCCTTTGATCCGAGCAGCAGCTAACTAAGTGTTCAGACACGCTTCATTATCCAGCGCTATTTGTTCTGCTCTTTGCTCGCTTGCTCGCCCCCCCTTTCTTTTTCCTTTCTTTTCTCCCCCCCCCCCTTCCAAAAACAATTACCGATCACCAAGAGTGAAGAGAGAATCCCGACGAGAGGGAATCCGCATCCTCTCGGAAACTCCGGCAAGAGCAATTACTCATATTTAAAAGAGAGGCAGCCCCGGGCTACGAGTGTTACAGGAGCGAGTCGGGGCGCGCAGAAGTCTCCGGCAATTTCGGGCACGAAGTGTTTGCGATGCGCCTCCTGAGCCGTTGCGCATTGATATGCGCAACACGCGGCCCTCGTGCCGTGTCAGAGGACGGGGGGGGGGGGGGAGAGGATTTGTCAGAAGCCATTCGGCTCCTTCGGAGTCTTCCAGGGGACTTCAACTTGTCACACATCCAAGCCTGTCAATCAATTCCGGCTGCTGATGTTTCTCTCCCCCGCCCCCCCCCTGTTTCTTTCAGAACTGCCCCCGGCCCAATTTGAATTCCTCCTGCTGTGGGGATTGCAGGAGATTTGATGTCAGATGCTCTTGACAAAAAACATGAGCTCTTCTGTTAGAAAACTCAGGGAAATCAGAGAGAGGCAGAGTAACCCCGAGAAAAGATCCAGGTTGAGCGTCAGAAATACTTGGTGGCTTCCGCTTCTGTCCTCTTTTGGGGTCAGGAAGACAGAGATGGTGTGTCTCTGCAATTATTACTAATTATTTTTATTATTAATTTCCCAACCTTCTCTTTAAGGTCCCAGGGCAGGTTAAAGCATTAAAAAGCAATGTTGAAAACACTTTAAGGTAAAGGTAAAGGGATCCCTGACCATTTTGGTCCAGTCGTGTCCGACTCTGGGGTTGCGGCGCTCATCTCGCTTTATTGGCCGAGGGAGCCGGCGAAAAGATTCCGGGTCATGTGGACAGCATGACAAAGCCGCTTCTGGTGAACCAGAGCAGCGCACGGAAATGCCCTTTACCTTTCCGCCAGAGCGGTTCCTATTTATCTACTTGCACTTTGACGTGCTTTCGAACTGCTAGGTTGGCAGGAGCTGGGACCGAGCATCAGGAGCTCACCCCGTCATGGGGATTTGAACCACCGACCTTCTGATCAGCAAGCCCTAGACTCTGTGGTTTAACCCACAGCGCCACCTGGGTCCCTTCGAAAACACTTTACAGTCCCAGAAATACAGTGAAACTAAGGAACTATGCACAGCAAAGAGAAAGTGGATAGAAGAAAGTCTTTCTCCATCTTTCCTAACACTCGAACTTGTGGACATCCAATGAAGATTATGTGGGAATGTTAAGGAAGGAAGGAGAGGCTCTATTGTTTTGATATTATCCCTCCTCACTCATGCTAGAGAGTAAGCAGCAGAGCACATTCCTTTTGCAACTTATTGGAAGCAAGTTGATGATTCGTTAGAATCCTTTAATTAAGCAATCCTGTCTGGCTTGTCCAGCCTGGATTGTTCCTGGTGAGTTTCCCCTTTATTTCCCTCTTAAAATAATAATAACAACACAACACAATCTTCTTTAAAAGTACAGTAAGAATGAAGTTTTACTCACATTCAGTTGAGTCAGAGGCCGATGGGTGGGATACATTCCCAGGTGGAGACTGGGGTGCAGCAACTGAATCTGAGCTGCCCATTTGTGAAGCAATCCCATGGGGGCAGCACAGGAGAACTCCCCAGTGGGTGTTGGTAAGGCCAGTTTTCACATCACGCCAGAGGAGATTTAGAGGGATTTCTTTCTTCTGAGCAATTCTTTGTTTCTGGGACCCCAGTGATGTTCTGCACACTTCTGCTCACACTTCTGCCTGCCTGCCCCTTG
The DNA here is from genome assembly GCA_034642065.1 of Darevskia nairensis. NCBI lineage: Eukaryota > Metazoa > Chordata > Lepidosauria > Squamata > Lacertidae > Darevskia > Darevskia nairensis. The sequence goes on from JAWWNI010000310.1 coordinate 975,073, forward strand.
CTATGGCAAGCTACCCATTCAGACTCCTCACCCTCGCTATGCAGACAGAATCACAAATATCGAATGGAAAAGAGCCTGCAGCCTGTGCCCTCTGCCATAGTTGGGGGAAGCCATCACCAGATCCCAGTGAGGAGAGAGCTGGCCCATGTGGAGGTCATGTGACTGAGGATTCACCCTACTAGTTCCTGGCTTGCCAAATCTACAAACTCTCCTAGTGTGCAGATCGACTGGGAATTTGATTAACTTTTTATTAGGGAAAAGGTCCCCCTACACCCCAGGGACCAAGGTGGCGCTGTGGGTTAAACCACAGAGCCTAGGGCTTGCTGATCAGAAGGTCGGCAGTTTGAATCCCTGCGACGGGGTGAGCTCCCGTTGCTCGGTCCCAGCTCCTGCCAACCTAGCAGTTCGAAAGCATGTCAAATTGCAAGTAGATAAATAGGAACCGCTCTGGCAGGAAGGTAAAGGGCGTTTCCGTGCGCTGCTCTGGTTCGCCAGAAGCGGCTTAGTCATGCTGGCCACATGACCTGGAAGCTGTACGCCGGCTCTCAGCCAATAAAGCAAGATGAGCGCTGCAACCCCAGAGTCAGACACGACTGGACCAAAATGGTCAGGGGTCCCTTTACATTTACCTTTACCCCCTACACCTCTGGAAGGCCTGTTTAGCCTTTACAGCAGCAATTTTAAGGAAAAACATTTGTAGGAATGATAAGTGAAATTCTTCAGGGGAGCAAAGTCTTATCCGGCAAACCGTCTGGTTTTAATAATTATTTTTACAGTGTACTGCATTTTATTCTGTTTTTATTCCGTTTTATGCCTTTTGCCTTTGGTAATGGCTTTCACAAGACAAAATGAATGAATGAATGAATGAATGAATGAATGAATGAATGAATGCTGATTCCATGAGCCTGTTGATGCTCAGCAAACTCCTCATAAAGGAAGCGCATGTGTGTCCACTCAGCCACACGCAACAAACCCAACTCCCCTCAGGCGAGACTCTCTAAACTTGCCACCATGGCCCTTATTATTTCATGACCTCTGGGGGCAGCTCCTTCTCATTTGCCCATTTTGGCTTGCAGAGTCTGGGGAATGTGCCCGATCTGTTGTCGTGGGCAGGAGAAAAGCCACATGGCCCAAGTCTTGCCTTTGAATGCCTTAAAAAAATGTTGGGGATGCAACCCTTTGTGTTAGACGAAGGAGATGCCTTTAATCATGGAATCACAGAATTGCAGAGTCGGAAGGAGACCCTCAAAGGTCATCTAGCCCAACCCCCTGCGATGCAGAAACCACAGCAAAAGCATCCGTGGCAAAGCCTCTGCTGGAGTCCTTGTTCTGAGGAATCCTCTCCCAGCAGGAGCTGCTTGGAAACCATGGAGTGCAGATGCAGCTCTTTGAAGCAGGTCTTTCTTTCCACTAATGAGGGGATCCAAGGTGAGAGCGAGATTTCGGCTGAGCATCCTTTTTTGGTATTAGCCTTGAAAACAAAGGGAAAGATTCAGCAGAGGGGGGGGCAGGGATCCAATTCAGGCAGGTGTGCAATGGGGGAGGGGGCTTCGTTTTTGCACATCCACTAATGTGTTTGTCTGACCAGGTGCATTTGGGTTCATTTAGCTTAAGAACATAAGGAGAGCTTGCTGGATAAGCCCAATTGTGCATCTAGTCCAGCATCCTGTTCTCACAATAGCCAACCAGTTGCCCCAATGGGAAACCTGCAAGCAGGATCTGAGCAGAAGACCCTTCTCCCCTTCTGCAGCTTCCAGAAATTGCCTCAGAGGCAGAGCAAAGGCATCATGGCTGGTTAATCACAGCAGCCCTCTCCTCCTCCATGAATTTGCCCACTTCTCTTCAAAGCCATCCAGGTTGGTGACCATCTCTGCCTCCTGCAGGAGAGAGTTCCTCAGTTTAACTCTGCATTGTTTGAAGAAGCCCTTTCTTCTATCCACCCTGTAAAGGTAAAGGTAAAGGAACCCCTGACCGTTAGGTCCAGTCATGAACGACTCTGGGGTTGTGGCGCTCATCTCGCTTTACTGGCCGAGGGAGCCGGCATACAGCTTCCGGGTCATGTGGCCAGCAGGACTAAGCAGTGCACGGAAACACCGTTTACCTTCCTGCTGGAGTGGTACCTATTGATCTACTTGCACTTTGACGTGCTTTCGAACTGCTAGGTTGGCAGGAGCTGGGATCGAGCAACAGGAGCTCACCCCGTCATGGGGATTTGAACCGCTGACCTTCTGATAAGCCCAAGGCTCTGTGGTTCAGACCACAGCGCCACCCGCATCCCTGTATCTTCCAGCAAATATGTTTTCATCCAAGGGGAAAGACATATCCTGTCGGCTTTTAGGATTCCCACAGTATTTAGCCAGATTTAAGTTGGGGGGAGGTGTTAGGGCTTGGTTCTGTAGTTGGGCTGTCTTCGGAATCCTGACTGTGCTTTGTCTCTGTCTGAGGAGGAAAGTGTTTAAATACAAGCACATTTAAAGGTAATGAATTTGTGTCATCTATGTCATGCGGCAGATAGTTTGGAAAAGCCCCAAGGGAGATTTGGGCAGGGGACGTTCCAGCGGAAATCCTCGTGCAAGTCAGGCGACCTGATAGAATATAGTAAAAAAAGTAGAGATGGCAGGAACCCCAAGGGTCATCTAGTCCATCTCCCTGCAGTGCAGGAATCACAACTAAAGAATCCCTGAAAGGTGGCCACCCAGCCTCCTCTTAAAAATCTCCAAGGAAGGAGAGTTTGAATTCCTGCAGGAAGATCAGAGAGGAAAAGGCAGAAAATGCAGGAAAGGTTTCAGCCCTGTACATATTTACTCTCCTGAACTAAGTGGGGCTTACTTCTGAGTAAATATGCACAGGACTTAGTTGCTTAACTCTTGGGAACTCTTGGGAACTGAAGGTGCAGACACACATTGATTCAATAAATAAATAAAGCAAAATGTATGGGATGTGATATAAGCAAAGGTGCTTTGCGAATATTGTATTCAATGATGTTCTTAGCACCTGGAAAGGTGACTTTTGCTGAAGAGGGGAAACATTTAAAATTGTGATAAGAAGCAACTGCTCAGTGCCACCCCAGTCTCCAAGCAGTAAGAAGATCCTGGGTTTCCAGGCACTTACTCAGAGTGCTGCTTCCTTGAAAGAAGGTCAGCTCTGGAGGGTAGAAACCGAAACAGTGGATTCAAGCTACAAGAAAGGAGAATCTGACTATACATCAGGGATAACTTTCTGATAGAAAGAGCCTTTCAGCAATGGAATAGATCCCCTCAGAAGGTGACCATCCAACCTCTGCTTAAAAAACTCCAAGATAGAAGAGTCCACCACCTTCCAAGGAAGTCCATTCCACTTTTGAACAGCTCATACCTTCAGGAAGTTCTTTCTGACATTAAGATTCCATTGGTTCAGGTTCTCTTCCCTAGAAAACAAGCAGGTGCCATCTTCCCTGAGACAGCCCTTGAGATATTTGAAGGTGACTATCTTATCTCCTCTCCGTCTGCTCTTTACCAGGCTAAACATACGCAAATCCCTCAACCATTCCTCATCAGGCTTGGTTTCCACCCCCTGGACCATCTTGGTTGCCCTCCTCTGCACACCTTCCAGCTTGTCAATAGCCTTAAACTGTGGCACCCAGAAATGGACACAGTATTCCAGGTGTGGTCTGACCAAGGCAGAATAGTGTGGTACTATTATTTCCCTTGATCTGGACCAGGGGTTGGCAAACTAAGGCCCCCGGGCTGGATCAGGCCCATCAGGCTCCTAAATCTGGCCCGCGCCACAAAGCCGAAACCTGCCGCGAAGCCAAGACTCCTGGCAATGGCGACGGGAGGAAGAGACCAAGCGGCGGCAGCTCTGCCAATCAAACACCATGCCTGGTTTACCTCAGCATGGTGCACGGACGTCTCTGCCAATCAAATGTTGCGCCTGGTTTACCTCAGCGATGTTTGATTGGCAGAGCCACTGCCACTCAGCTTCTTCCTCCCATTGCCGCCGCAATGAGGACTAATAATAATAATAATAATAATAATAATAATAATAATAATATATTATTTATACCCCGCCCATCTGGCTTGGTTTCCCCAGCCATTCTGGGCAGCTTCCAACAGAATATTAAAATCCAATAGTCTATTAAACATTAAAAGCCTCCCTAAACAGGGCTGCCTTCAGATGTCTTCTAAAGGTCTGGTAGTTGTTGTTCTCTTTGACATCTGGTGGGAGGGCGTTCCACAGGGCGGGTGCCACCACCGAGAAGGCCCTCTGCCTGGTTCCCTGTAACTTGGCTTCTCGCAGCGAGGGAACCGCCAGAAGGCCCCCGGCGCTGGACCTCAGTGTCCGGGTAGATCGATGGGGGTGGAGACACTCCTTCAGGTATACTTGCCCCCCTCACAGTGTGCATAGGAATTCATGAATATGTATATGTATATGTATATGTATATGTATATGTATATGTATATGTATGTTGTTCAGTCGTTCAGTCGTGTCCGACTCTTCGTGACCCCATGGACCAGAGCACGCCAGGCACGCCTATCCTTCACTGCCTCTCGCAGTTTGGCCAAACTCATGTTAGTAGCTTCGAGAACACTGTCCAACCATCTCATCTTCCGTCGTCCCCTTCTCCTTGTGCCCTCAATCTTTCCCAACATCAGGGTCTTTTCTAGGGAGTCTTCTCTTCTCATGAGGTGGCCAAAGTACTGGAGCCTCAACTTCAGGATCTGTCCTTCCAGTGAGCACTCAGGGCTGATTTCTTTAAGAATGGATAGGTTTGATCTTCTTGCAGTCCATGGGACTCTCAAGAGTCTCCTCCAGCACCATGTATATGTATATAGTCCAGCCCTCCACAAGGTCTGAGGGACAGTTGACTGGTCCCCTGCGGAAAAAGTTTGCTGACCCCTGATCTGGACACTAGACTTCTGTTGCTGCAGCCTAGAATAGCATCTGTTTTCTTTGCTGCTGCATCACACGGTTGACTCAGGTTAAGCTGGTGGTCTACTAAGACCGCTGGATCCTTTTCACATATACTTCCTGCATCGGCAATCCTGTTCCAAGCAGATGCGAGAAACCAGTCAATGTTCTCTTTTGCAAAGCTGTGACGTTGCTGCCCACGCCCGGCCCCCATCAATTTCCTCCTCCTCAAGATTCCCTGAGTACCTCCTCTGTCTCGGTGTCAGACAGTGGGGCATTAAAAATGGATGGCTCGTGGTATTCTGCTGCAAGCTGATAGCTATAATGACATTTTCCTCGGAAGCAGGCAAACTCCCTGGATGCAGAAGAGCGGAAAAAGTTGGACAAAGATAAGTTGCTGATGGTGGTGGCTTGAAGCGATATAGATGCAGCCGGAGTTAAGGAGAAAGTATGTCTTGCACCCCGGGGGGGGTGGGGGGGGAGACACAATGTGTTTGCTTTCAAACACATAAAGTGAGTTCAGGTCTAACCTGGCTGCTGATTCGCTACTGAGCCAAGTTCAATATGTTGTTAGTATTAGTACCTTTCTTCTTCTCTGGCGATCCCTCATAGCTGAGTAAGATGGTCTTCCATAAACAGGGTTTTAAAAGTGAGTCCATAAGTGACTGGGGAGGCCAATTCTGGATCCACACATCCTTCCACAGTGGGGACATTGGTTTCCGGGCGGGAGTTGATCATGGTGAGGGCTTGCCAAGCGTGCCTTCCTCTTAGCACGTTTCTCCCTTGCGTCCTGAGTTCGAGCGTCTTCAAAGCCCATGACACCTTTGGTCAAGGTTGTTCTTCAACTGGAGCGCTCACAGGCCAGTGTTTCCCAATTGTGACTCCCTAGAAAAGACCCTGATGTTGGGAAAGGTTGAGGGCACAAGGAGAAGGGGACGACAGAGGATGAGATGGTTGGACAGTGTTCTCGACGCTACTAACATGAGTTTGGCCAAACTGCGAGAGGCAGTGAAGGATAGGCATGCCTGGCGTGCTCTGGTCCATGGGGTCACGAAGAGTTGGACACGACTGAACAACAACAACAACATAACAGCTTGGGAAATGTTTTGCAGCAGCAAAGAAAGCTAATGCAACTCTAGACTGCATCAGCAACCCTGTGAGGCAGGTTAGGACGAGAGAAAGCAGTGACAAGGTCACGCCGGTGAGGATTTGAACCTTGGTCTCTCCCGGGTCCTAGTCTGCACTACCACCGGCTCTCTTACTTATTCTAAGGCACCTTGCTATGTTTCTAGACCCAGAAGTGATGCCTCAACAACTTCCGTAAGTGCTGTGTCAGGAGGAGGGTGCTGAGTATCACATGGCAGGACAGAGTCTCCAGCAAAGATGGCACTCCTTGAGCCCACATTCCCAACAGGACTCAGCAACGTCTACACTGGCTTGGTCGTGTACGCAGAATGGAAGGTGGCAGGATCCCCAGGGAGCTGGCTTCGGGCGCCAGGCCTATTGGCAGACTAGCTCAGAGTTACAAAGATGTCTGCAAACATGGCATGAAGGCTGGCACAGCAATCCATTGCAGATAGCATGGAGACAGACGGTCAGGTTGTGCATCCACAGCATCAGAATCATCACTTTTAATTTGTATACCATCTTTCTATCTTACAATACCCAATGCGGTTTACAAGCTGAAGAAACAAGGAATGCACACCTTATAATGATCTAATGCAGGCACAGGCAAACTCCGGACCCCCAGATGTGTGGGACTACAACTCATCCTTGGCCTCTGGTCCTGTTAGCTAGGGGTGATGGGAGTTGTAGTCCCAAAACATCTGGAGGGCTGAGTTTGCCTATGCCTGATCTAATGCAATACAAAAATGTGATAATAAAACATAACTTTAAAATAAGCAACCTACATCAAAAACGTAACACATCTAACAGTCATTAGAATATTATAGAATAACTAGTAGACTTTAAGCCTGTTAAATTAACAGGCGCTAGAACATCATGGAAAGCGGGGACGGCGAGAACTTGCTGAAGTGCTCGATGTACTTGGGCGCCCCGGTCAGCGCCGAATGGCCCTTCAGCAGGCAGCGCAGGAGGCGCATCACGGCGGCGGCGGCACTGGCACCAGCCAGGCCCCGGCAGGCCAACTCAGCCGCCACTTGTAACGGCCGCTGCCGCTTAGAAGTAAGTCCACGCAAGCGCGCACCCACCGCTTCAACAGCCCGGCCGCCCAAAGTCTCTGTGCTCCAATCCCTGTGCCCGTGGGGCACATGCACAGTAGGACACAGGGACGGACACAGGGACTGTACGCAGAGACACTTGCACTTTATTACTGTAGATAATATCAGCATATAGAAATTGAACAGAAATTCACTCTTAACAATTACAATAAATAATTTCTAAACTACAGCTGATAAAACAACAGCAAGCAGCAGTGCATAAAATAATACAATACAAATTGAGCAGCAGAGACACTAGAGGGTGGGAAGAGGCCTTGCCTGATGAAGCCTCTCCCGTCACAGCAGTGACCAAAGGGGGAGGAATGACTGCTGGGAGGAGGGCAGAGAGAAGAAACGCCCTAGTGCATCTGCAGCAGCACAACTGGGCGCCTTTATCTGCCCTGGCTGCAACAAAACATGTCTCTCCCCTATCAGTCTCTACAGCCACAGCAGGCGCTGTAACTCTCCAATGTTTTGACTTCACCCGCAAAGGCGCACTCCTCCATTGCCTCCCAGGACAGATGGATGCCAGCCACAACAAAGTATTCCCTGCTTGGTTGTCTGAATGTGACCCTTGCTCAAAGAAGAGGAATTTCCATACATTTTACCTCGAGAAGAGTGGGAAGGAGTTGAGGCTTAGCAAACCCACAGAATGGAAGGTGCTTGGCAATCTGCCCGAATGCCTCCCCCCCCAGGAGATATTCCGCAGATGACAGGGGTAGTTGCAGAGGAGCGACCTAAAGACAGTCTCCAAGCAACAAGGTGTAATAAAAGGGCATTAATATTCCCCTGTAATCATATTAATTTTGCTGATTTTGGAGGTGGGTTTTTCCCCCCTGCCTTCAACAAATCATTACCTGTCAGTCACTGGGAACAGCAAAATGTTTAAAACTTCTCCAAAATGACACTTTAAAAGAGATGATGGTTTTGATAATGATTTATTGTTGCTGGGTTTTTTAAAAAAATGAAAAGCTCTGCAACAAAGGCTTGAGTGAGTCAAAACTGTAAAACAGCCTTCAGAAAAAAGGCTGAGAGATGAGGAAGGAATTGTTCAAGTTTGCTTCTTTTTTTAAAAAAATCACATATTCTAAACGTTTCTATTTATTATATATTATTTATTTCATAGAATTTATACACTCCTTGATTGCAAAAAAAACCTCTCTTAAGACAAGTTACAAAAAATAAAAATCAATCAATCAATATGAAGAACTAACAATCATTTATGACTTTCAAAAAGTTAAAGTAACAATAGACGAAAAACAGATGAAAACTCTCATCTGCTCTCCAAATGTCTGGACGGATTTGTCTAAACAAGAATGTTTTAGCAAGCACCGAAAAGAATGCAGTGAAGGCACCTGCCTGGCATCAATAGGCAGGGAGTTCCAAAGGGCAGGTGCTGCCGCACTAAAAAACTGAGTTCTTATAAATACAGAACGGGCAAAGGAGGGTGACCAAGAGGATCAAAGGGTCTGGAAACCAAACCTTGGGAGGAACCCTAGAGGGAGCTGGAGATATTTAAGCCTGGAGAAGAGGAGACTGAGAGATGATAGGATGTCCGCCTTCAATAGGATAAGTCCCAATTCCTCACTTCTCAATTCGCATGACAAGGACTACAGACCGATCCTATCAGTGGCAAAGGGAGAGATGGTCCATGAGGGATGGCAAGAGAATGATGACCAAGGGGTGGAGAAACCGTACAGCCTTCATAGTGATGCTTGGAAAGCGAAAGATGGAGCAAGATTGTTTCCTCCTGCTCTGGAGGGTAGGACTCGAACCCATGGCTCCGAGCTACAAGAAAGGAGATTCCGACTAAACATCAGGAAAAACTTTCCAACTGTCAGAGCTGTCCAACAGTGGAACCGCCTCTCACAGGAGGTTGTGGGCTCTCCTTCCTTGGAGGCTTTAAAGCAGAGATCGGATGGCCATCTTCCATGGATGCTTTCACTGAAATTCCTGCATTGCAGGGGGTTGGACTAGATGACCCTTGGGTCCCTTCCAACTCTACAATTCTATGATTCTGCTGTTAGTAAGGAAAAACCTTACTAAGGAAAGACCATCTTCCACAAAAGCTGCTGCTTGCCTTCTATCACTGTGCCATTGAGAGCGTGCTCACTTCTGGCTTATGTGTGTGGTACGGAAGCTGTACTACCAAGGACAGGATGGGGTTGTGCAGAGTTGTTGAGGCAGCAGAGAGCATTGTTGGCTGCTCGCTCTCCACCTTAGAGCAGATTTATGCCACGAGGTGCCACAGAAAGGCACTGGAGATAGTGAAAGATCCATCGCATCCTGGTCACCGTCTCTTTGAGCTCTTGCCATCAGGACGGAGATACAGGACGATGACAACAAGAACAAGCCGTCTTAGAAACAGCTTCTTCTCCAGAGCGATCGCGGCCTTGAATGGGAAGCCTGGACTTTGAAGTCATCTAATCTTACCTGTTATGTTTTATCATTGTATGGTTTTAATCAGTGTGTATGGTTTTAATCAGTGTTTTTGTAGTTGTTTTGTTTTGCGTGGAGTGCCCTATCTGGGTGGATGGAGCAGCCAAGTAATTTCGTTGTCCCCGAAGGGGACAATGACAATAAAATATATTCTATTCTATTCTATTCTATTCTATTCTATTCTATTCTATTCTAGTAGCTTCTGTTGTTGGAAGCAGCCCAGAGTGGCTGGGGAAACTCAGCCAGATGGGTGGGGTATAAATAATAAATTATTATTATTATTATTACCACTGATTGAGCAAAAGAACATGGAGCTCAGTCCCAGCAAACTCTGAGCACCATCACCCCTTGTGGAAATGATGCCTTCCTGTTTGGCTCTTCTCAAATTAGCTACCAGCTGATGTCTTTAAATCCTGATCAATGAACGCATTTGATGTCCTCTTTGGGAGACAAGAAGCACAGTGCTCTCAGCTTCTGTTTTCTCAGAAATCCCCTGTGCCTCTCATAAACGTCAGAGGTCAGAATTTTATGTGCTTCACAAATTTGGGGAAAAAAGAAGAAAATAAAAATTGATTTCCTTTCTCGAAACAGTGAGTGATGCAATGTCCTTTTTAAAAATAAATAAATAAATAAATAAAAAGCTTACCGTAAACTGTCAACCTCTGCTCAGGCTCCATAAAACAGAGTCTTTATTAAAGCAAAGCGGCGCGTAATGGTGTTTGTGGATAAAAGATTAATTAGTCAATTACAGTCCAGGGAGTTGCAATCTTCAATTAGTTGACAGCCACCCCCTCCCCCCGCCCTCCTCCGCACCAAATAATGCAAAATAAATCTTGAGTAAACGGGGTGGAAATTGTTCTATTCTGGCAGGGAGCAGTTTTGCAGGATTTGAACCTGCAGCAGGCCCTGAACTGGCAGCCAGCAGGTGTTTGCGTTTCGGGATCTGCATGCCCAGCAGCAGGAGAACAGGATCAGGCCAGTGGCCTATCTAGCCCAGCATCCTTTTGTCACAGTCGCCACCTAGATGCTCATTAAGGGAAACGCACAAGCAGGATTCGAACGCAAGACCCCTCTCCCCTCCTGGGGTTTCCAGCAACTGGTGCTCAGAAGCATGGCTGCATCAAACTGTGGAGGCAGAACAGAGCCACCGGTCTCTTTATCCTCCATGAATGTGTCCAGTCCTCTTTTAAAGCCATCTAGGTTGGTAGCCATCACAGCCTCCTGAGGGAGGGAGTTCCATAGTTTAACCATGAACTGATTAAAGAAGGACTCTCTTTACCTGCACATCACACGATGGCAACACAAGGTATGGATGATGGCCTTTCCTGAAAACATGACCCAAAGGATGCATGCTTTGAATAGCACATGCTAGGAAGATGAATTTATTGAAAACTTGTATCCCTTTATAAAATATTCTATTGAATACCCTGATGGCTGGCATCCACCGAATTTGCAAGCAGGCTTGTGGCAAGATTTAATAAATTAAACTTCTGTTCCAAGGGGGAGGGCTGGAAACAGGGGAAGCTCTGAGTTTTGTTTATACCTTGTTGAAAATCAATAGAAATTCTTTAAAAAGAAGGACTTTATTTCATCCATCATGAATCCTTTAAAGTGCTAAACGACCTCGGTCCAGTATATCTGAAGGAGCGTCTCCACCCCCATCATTCTGCCCGGACACTGAGGTCCAGTGCCGAGGGCCTTCTGGTGGTTCCCTCGCTGCAAGAAGCCAAGTTACAGGGAACCAGGCAGAGGGCCTTCTCGGTAGTGGCGCCCGCCCTGTGGAACGCCCTCCCACCAGATGTCAAAGGAAAAAAAACTACCAGACTTTTAGGAGACATCTGAAGGCAGCCCTGTTTAGGGAAGCTTTTAATGTTTAATTGATTGTTGTATTTTAATATTCTGTTGGAAGCTGCCCAGAGTGGCTGGGGAAACCTAGTCAGATGGGCGGGGTATAAATATATTATTATTATTATTATTATTATTATTATTATTATTATTATTATATCTCCCAACATTCAGCATCACTGGTTTACGCAAGTTCTGCTGCTAAAAGATTTCTATCCACAGATTTTGTGCCGCATTATTATTTTCATTTTCATTATTATTCTCATTGCGCTCATGAATCATTTTCATTTAGGATTGCATATCAAAACGCTGTTTCCCATCCAATGCAGATCCCGAATGGGGAGCCAGTGCCTTCTTTGAACTCCTTTTCATGGAATCCTAGTTGGAAGGGTTGGGGTCACCTCATCCAGCCCCCCTGCAATGCGGGAATTTCAGGAAAATGCCGGATTCAGATAAAAAAGGTCAGCATCCCTTTCCTGATGTGCCACAAACCTCAGATGTGTGTCCCAGATCGCATGCACTGAACATTAAAATTATTTGTGGAAATCCTGAGATTTAGTCAGTCTGCTGAACATGAACTGACCCCTCTTTTATTGCGCTTCCCCATGTTTTTCAACCTATTCATGTTGGATAGGTTTGATCTTCTTGCAGTCCATGGGACTCTTGAGAGTCCCATGGACTGCAAGAAGATCAAACCTATCTATTCTTAAAGAAATCAGCCCTGAGTGCTCACTAGAAGGACAGATCCTGAGGTTAAGGCTCTAGTGCTTTGGCCACCTCATGAGAAGAGAAGACTCTCTGGAAAAGACCCTGATGTTGGGAAAGATGGAGGGTACAAGGAAATGGGGACGACAGAAGATGAGATGGTTGGACAGTGTTCTCGAAGCTACTAACATGAGTTTGGCCAAACTGTGAGAGGCAGTGAAGGATAGGCGTGCCTGGCGTGCTCTGGTCCAGGGGGTCACGAAGAGTCAGACACGACTGAACGACTGAACAACAAAATGTTTTTCAAGGGCAGTGTTTGTGTGAAGGGTGCAAGTCTAGAGATCAGGGCCGAGAGCTGGAGCCACAGACTCTGCGCCAACGCTCCCTTGATGGCTCCTGGCACTCGCTGTTGTTTTATAATTGACAGTTGCAAATTGCTGATGGCAAAGACACTCTTTTTAAGGAGCAATTTGTGGAAGTGACATTTCGATTAATCAGACAATGGAGAGCTCTGATCCCCCCCCCCCGCTTTTCCGGGACCTAATGGAAATCTGCTTCTAGTACCCCTGCCCCCTCCCACCCACCCAATGCAGAGTGTTCAATTTGGCAAGAGAGCTCTCAGAGGGTTTTTTAATTATGATTCGCTGTATATTGTTTAAAATTCCCAATGAGGAATTAAAAGGACATAAAGGGTGTTGCAAACCATTCATCAGCTCAGTGCTTCATGTTAAGAGAAAGCAACAAGTTCTGCTCTTTTCCCTTTTTCTGGCTTGTGTGTGTGTGTGTGTGTGTGTGTGTGTGCAAGCAATTGTGATAGTAGGGTTTGGATTTGATACCCCGCTTTATCACTACCCAAAGGAGTCTCAAAGCGGCTCACATTCTCCTTTCCCTTCCTCCCCCACAACAAACACTCTGTGAGGTGAGTGGGGCTGAGAGACTTCAGAGAAGTGTGACTAGCCTAAGGTCACCCAGCAGCTGCATGTGCAGGAGAGGGGAAGCGAACCCGGTTCACCAGATTACGAGTCTACCGCTCTTAACCACTACACCACAGAAGAAGAAGAAGAAGAAGAAGAAGAAGAAGAAGAAGAAGAAGAAGAAGAGGAAGAAGAGGAAGAGGAAGAGTTTGGATTTGATATCCTGCTTTATCACTACCCGAAGGAGTCTCCAAGCAGCTCACATTCTCCTTTCCCTTCCTCCCCCACAACAAACACTCTGTGGGGTGAGTGGGGCTGAGAGACTTCAGAGAAGTGGGACTACCCCAAGGTCACCCAGCAGCTGCATGTGGAGGAGCGGAGACGCGAACCTGGTTCTCCAGATTACGAGTCTATCGCTCTCAACCACTACACCACACTGGCTCTCAGTGTAGCTGAATGGGATTATTAACCAGGCAGGCATGAATTTATTCCTAGCAACTTAATCTTGACTTTGAAAAATGCAGCTTGCTTATAAGTAGAAAAAGCGGGATGACATAAAGAAAGTAGGTGGAGAAAAGGTCTTCTTCTCTCGTAACACCAGAACTTGCGGACATCCCTTGAGAAGCTGAACATTGGAAGATCCAGGACAGAGAAAATCTGCCATATTGACTAAGTCGCCATTACATCTTGAATTTCTGCATGTTCAAGTTGAGGGTGGCTTTATGCTTTTAAGAATTTTGATGACAATTTCGCCCCTCAGTTTTGTTTGTTCTGACTTGAAAAACTTCAGAGCGTTGCTCTCTGTCCATTCACCTGGCTCTCCTCTCTCTCTCTGGCAAAGTATTCAAGGGACGCTAATGAATCCCGAAGAGCTAAATGCCAGGGAACATTCTGGAAACGCTGCTTCTCAGGTCTGGTGTTTCCGATGGTTCCTCACTTGTTTGTCATAGCTGGCGCTGCTGAACAACCAATTTTTCCTTCCTCCTCCTCCTCCTCCTCCTCCTCCTCCTCCACTTCCAGAGCACAGTCATGTGGAAACACATTTAACAGAAAATAGAAGGGGAAGGTATGAAAGGGAGGGCAAGGCGCCTTTGGAACATGACCAGGATCCTGTCCCCTCTCCTCAGTGTGGCAGCCATCCCCTGCCTGTCAGCTCCTCGTTTTGGGAAAGAGCCCAAAGAAGATCAGACTAGATGACTCTGTGGGCCCCTTCCAACTCTGCAATTCTATAATCAAGGGTTGTTCCTTGGTGGTGGGGAGGGGGCAATCTCTCCCTCATGTGCCCTACTTCCACCTGAGACCTCTCTGCAGATACTCTGTGGCTTCCTTGCATAAGAACCTAAGAAAGACCCTTCTGAATCAGACCAATGTCCCGCCCCGTCCAGCATCCTGTTCTCACAGTGGCCAACCAGATGCCCCCAAAGGGAAACCCACAACCAGGATCCAACCACAAGAAAAACTCTCCCTTCCTGTGGTTTCCAGCAACTGGTATTCAGAAGCAGCACAGCCTCCAACTGTGAAGGCAGAACAGAATCATCCTGGCTACTGGCCTTCCATCGCCCTCTCCTCCTCCATGGATTCATCTCATCCTCTTTTAAAGCCCTTTTAGGTTGGGAGGCGGCTCCCTGGTGCTGCCGACTGATCAAGGCATAAGAAAAATAAGAAGAACCTCCTGGGTCAGGCCAATGGCCGCTTGGTCCAGCCTTCTCTTCTCACAGTGGCCAACCAGATGCCCCAACGGGAAACCCACAAGTAAAATTCAAGCCCAAGAGCCCTCTCCCCTCCTGTGGTCTTCACCCCCCCTAAAATATTTGAAGGGGCCAGGCCCCCAAAAAGTTTAAGGACATTGCCACTCAAATAGGCCATGTCATGTGACTGAGTGTGCCAGGTGGGGCTAACCTGTCCCCCCCCAAAAAAATTACTTTATTATTCAAGTAGGCCCCCCTGCAGAGCACAGCCACCCTCCGATGGCCCCACTTATCCCAGATCACACTGGCTGCTTTCACAAAAGCCACTCCAACGCCCATCATGGTGGTTTTACTCTGCTTTGTGGAGTCAAAAGATACAGAGAGATCTTCCGCTGCCTTTGTATCTGCTGGGACGGCCTTGCCTTGTTTTGTTATTTACAAAGGGATAAATACATCGGAGCTCCTTTTAGCTGCACAAGCGGATTTCCTCGTCATCTTCTCTTCCGCTGTCAGGAGGGAAAATTATACGTCTGAGATGCACAAACGATCCTGCCACTTAGAAATGCAAGCAGCCCCTTTCCTCTCCCCGCCTTCTGGGGCTGTGGGAAAACGGCGGCGTTATCTTCCCCATCCCCATTTAATCACTCGCTCAACTTTCTTTCTAAAAGCAATGTTCAAAGCTATGCAAAAGCTTCTCCGCCGTGCGAATTCATTACCTTTCATTCCAGCCAATTACAATGGGCCCCTCTCCCTGGCATTGTGCCTGCCTGCCGGTGTTATCATTACAAAGTCCCTCGTCTCTCCGGGGCTTCGGAGCTGAGCTGAGAACATCCATCCTGGGCTGGAAACCTGATAATGCGCCCGAGGGACCCTGGGGTTTTGCTCAGCCGTGATGGATCCTTTCTCTGCAAGAACAGAAAGTTCAAGTTTGCCTCGTTTCCTTTCCTTTCCGCGCACAAAGCCAAAGAGAAATGAAACAAGAGTCAGTCTCTTTGCGTTCAGGGCAATCTCGATACTTGGTTTGCAATGTTGCATTCCGTTCCTTTGCACGCTTTCCCCCTTTCCAACAATTCATGCAGCATCTGCTTCATGGAGAACAGACCTGCTTCTTTGATACTTTTGTTATTTCCATTTACTGCATTTATGCTTCCAAGTGGCTCAAGGTGGCATACCATCTTTCCCCCTTTTTAAGACACCGTCTTATAATTTTTTTTTCCTCAAAAAAACACAGGGTGTCTTATTTTCGGGGGATGTCTTATTTTTATTACGTCAGTATGGTACAGTACAGCCTCCCCCTGCGCGCTGAGCAGGCGGGGCAGAACTCCGCAAGAGGCGCGTTTCCCCCCCGCGCCTCTCGCTGGTTCGCTGGCTCCCTGCGCACGCAGGAGGGGCTGAGGAGGCGACGGGAACAATGGCGGCACCATGGCTTACTTTTGGGGTACGTCTTACTTCTCACAAAGGTAAAAAAAACCCTGCCATGGCTTACTTTATGACTACGTATTATTATTATTATTATTATTATTATTCCTTTATACCCCACCCATCTGGCTGGGTTTTCCCTCTCCCCATCTGATCCTCAAAACAACCCCATGTGGCTGAGAGAGGCAGGAATTGGCCCGCCAAGGTCTGTGGGATGTATTGTTACCAGAGCAGTCAAGTCCAGTGGTACCTCTGGTTGTGGACAGGATCCGTTCTGGAGGTCCAGTTGGATCCCAAGGTTTCCGCAACCCAAGGACCGCTTCTGGGCATGTGCATGCGGCGAAACCCGGTAAAATACTTCCGGGTTTGCCGCGCACACATCCCGAAGTTTACATAACCAGGGGGTTACATAAATGGAGGTACGACTGTACAACCTTTTCCTGTTGCCTAGAGTGGACCCCCAGGGGAATGTGTCTCCAGACATGGAATACTTCCTGTCCTCCCTGCTCTGGAGCTTCTTCCCCTTGTGTGAGACCAGGGAAATGGGCATGACCCTTGCTGACCAGATGAAAAGGGTTGGCCACGCAGCCATCTCCCTCTTGGACTCTTGGAGCCTTACTCTCTTAGCCCGCGCATGGCTCAACCTCCACGTGGGATGGAGCCCACAAGCAGAAAGTCTGAGATGTAGCTCACACTTATTTTCACTGTAACCACAAGATAAAGCCTACCTTCAGATTACTGCTGGGAGCTGAATGTGAGCAAAACTTCATTCTTACTTTTAAAGAAGACTGTGTTGTGTTGTTGTTATTATTTTGAGAGGGAAATAAAGGGGAAACTCACCAGGAACAAGCCAGACTGGAGAAGCCAGACTGGATTGCTTAATTAAAGGATTCTAACGTATCATCAGCTTGCTTCCAATAAGTTGCAAAGGGAATGTGCTCTGCTGCTTACTCTCTAGTGTGAGTGAGAAGGGATAATATCAAAACAACAGATCCTCTCCTACCTTCCTTAATATTCCCACAAGGTCACCCAGCAAGCTAAATGGCGGAGAAAAACTTCCCGTGAAGGAGAGTCCACCACCTTCTGGGGGATTCCTTCCTCTGCCAAATTCCTTCCTTAAGCTCTTTCTAAGGTTTAGTCAGAATCTCTTTTCGTGACGTTGGAATCCATCGGTTTGGGTCCTATCATCTGGAACAGCCACAGAAAACAAGCTTCCTCCATCTTCCCTGGGCCAGCTCTTTAGATATTTGAAGGTGGCTCTCATATCACCTCTAAGTCTTCTCTTCTCCTGGCTGAGGATACCCAACTCAAAACTTCCTCCCTCCTTGTTGTGTTTGCCTAAAAGCATTTTCACAAGAGAAGCACCCAACAAATGGGCATCTTTTTTATTATTGTTAATGAAACTTCTGAAAAACATGGCCATGTCCAAGGCAGCAGCAGCAGCAGCAACCACCACGGACAGTCTCAAAACATTTAACCTCAGCTTTCCACCTTTGTCTATCAGAAGGACGAGGTTTTCTTCCCAGAGTATCTCAATAGGGATGCAAACCTCAGGAAGCCAAGTAGCATTTTGTCCTGGTGCAGGAGAGATGCACATACACAAGAGAAGGAATTGTCCTATTTTAACTTTAATCTCCTTCCTTGGTTCTCCCAATCCACATCCCCTTTGAGAAGCTGCTGCATATTTCACTTTTAAAAACCTATTTGATTCCCGGCTTATTGTCTCACCACGGGCTTCCCCAGTTAATATGCTTTATCTACGCACAGTGGGCCTGCTAATTTTATGGCTCAAGCAGTGTCTTTTATCCCTGCAGTTAGCAAAAGAATTTATTTTGCTAGCCATCAAAAGCGCCTTTTACAGAAGCAACACTCTCACCAGCCAGCCAGCCACTTAACAGCACCCAGAAGAAGAATTACTCAGGCTCATTAGGGAGGACAGTTCAGGTCACATCGTTTCAAAAAGGATATCGCAGAGTTGGAGAAGGTTCGGAAAATAGCAACCAAAATGGAGGGACTCCCCTGTGGATAGTGTTTGGGACTCTCTAGTTCAGAGAAAAGGCAAGGAAGAAGCAATGTGATAGCAGTTTATAGAATTACTAGCTGACCCGGCCACGCCTTGCTGTGGCTGATTTGGTGAAATGCAAAAGTAAGATACAGTATGAAAGAGAAAGCGTATGTTTACTTACACCTTATCTCGTTGAAGTTCAGTCTATGTGTTCTCCGTTTGCCCCTCCCGTTTTTGTCTTCATTTCTACAACTGTTTATTACTACTATTTTAGTCTATGAGGTTCTTTGTCCTGATTTTGTCAATGGCCTTCTTCGATGTTGTTGACATGTAGTGGTGGGCTGTATGTTTACTTTTATAGGAACACGTTTGTATCTGTGGAAGGTGTGGTATCTGGCCTGAAATGTGAGTAGTGGAGTTGTTGTCCGGCCTCTCTCTACAAGGTAGAGGTAGGTCAAGGTAGCGTCGTAAACCGCGAAAATGGCCATTCCTCCCAGCGTGGTTCTATACCCCCCCGGCGGAGCCAGCAGTAGTGTTTGCGGGCGGTCTGTCTGTCGATTGGATGGTGGTAGTGATGTCGGGAAAGGAGGAGGAGGGGTCAGAAACAGGTGTGTTATGCTGTGCTGTTTAACGTCCACTGGAAGGCGCTATATTTTTTGCACAAAATCACATTTTTACATGGAAAAGGTGTGGTATTTGTGCAATGTAAGTACATATGATCACTCCCATATGGCCATGGAACGTTGTGTCCAAATTTAAATGGAATCGATCAAGGGGTTACAGAGAAAGGCGATTGTTAACAAACATCCAACTTGAACGATTTTATATATATAGATGCTTGGCGTGGAGGAAGTGGGTGAGAAGTTTTTCTGCCTCTCTCACTGTACTAGAATTCCTTATTCATACAGTGCAGAGTTAAACTGTGGAACTCACTCCTCCAAGAGGCAGGGATGGCCACCAACTTGCATGTCTTTAAAAGAGGATTAAGAGGAATTCATGGAGGGTAAATGCTATCAATGGCTCCCGGTCAGGATGACTCGGCTCTGCCTCTGCAGCTGGAGGCAGCAATGCTTCCGAAGGCCGGGTGCTGGGAACCGCAGGAGGGAGCGTTGCTCTTGTGCTCGACACCTGGTTGGCCACTGTGAAAACAGGATGCTGGACTAGATGGGTAGTTGGCCTGATCCAGCAGGGTCATCTTATGTTCTTAATGCTCCTAAACACGAATACAGTGATACCTTGGTTCTCAAAGTTAATCCGTTCTGTTTTTTGTTTTTTTTAAATAGTCTTTATTTAACTCTTCACATTATTACAAAGCATAATAAATGTCACACATTAATATACATCATACATCCATTACATGCTCATATACATACCTACATACATTCATCCTTTACATACATATACACATTACGCACTACTTGAATTCTTACATGCCTCATTCTAACATACCTCATACCTCATTCTAACATACCTAACATACCTCATTCTCCATACAGACCAATTTTTTTACGTCATTTACCTTACATTCTTCCTTCCCCCCTCCCTTTCCCCCCCGTCACTTCTCAGCATTCTATATTACAATTATTGATATTTCTTTGTATTTACATACCTTTATCTATCTTTTATTTTATAGATTTTTTTCCCATTGAGTCTTTAATTTGCCGCCAGAGGACCAGCTTATTCTACCTGCATTTTGATATAATCTCTGAAATTTTCCCATTCCTTCATTCTTTTTTCTCTATTTACACCTTGTATCTCTCCATGTTTTGTTTCTACCGTCTTTCCCCCTTTTTAAGACACCGTCTTATAATTTTTTTCCCTCAAAAAAACACAGGGTGGCTTATTTTCGGGGGGATGTCTTATTTTTATTACGTCAGTATGGTATGGTACAACCTCCCCCTTTGGCGGCACCATGGCTTACTTTTGGGGTACGTCTTACTTCTCACAAAGGTAAAAAAACCCTGTCATGGCTTACTTTATGACTACGTATTAAAAAAGGGGAAACAGGGTAGGTTGTAGTATTCTACCATTTTTAATTGCCAATCCTCTTTGTTCGGAATGTATTGTGATTTCCAAGCTAATCCGTTCTGGAAATTCGTTCCAAAACCAAGGCGCGCTTTCCCATAGAAAGTAATGTAAAATGGATCGATCCATTCCAGACTTTTAAAAACAACCCCTAATACAGCATTTTAACATGAATTTTACTATCTAATGAGACCATTGATCCATAAAATGAAAGCAATAATCAATGTACTGTACTATAAAATACTGTAGATGATAAAAATAAAATTTATTTTTTTTCTTACCTGCACTGATGAAAGTCATTGTTTGGATGGGGGGCTTTTATCCATTTCTGCAGTCACACAATCAATCAATCAGTAACTGAACTGGGATCCACACAGTCACAAAAATAAATTAATCGAAAAAGCCTCTAATCAAAAAACACAAAATAAATAGCAAAAACAAAAGCGCCAAATATAAGCTCCAACTAGGACCTCAAAACACTACAATTGGAAACAGAAGGCTTGAATTACAATGGGGGGGATGCAAATTAGCAGCGAAACAGGAAACCCGGGGGGGGGGGGCAAAACGGAGCACGTTCGGCTTCCAAAAGAAAGTTTGAAAACCAGAACACCTACTTCTGGTTTTGCAGCGTTTGGGTTCCAAGTTGTTTGTGAACTAAGTTATTTGAAAACCGAGGTGCCACTGTAGGTGGAAACCGCAGGAGGGGAGAGTACTGCTCTGGTGCTTGGATCCTGCTTAGGAGCTTCCCTTGAGGGCATCTGGTTGGCCACTGCGAGAACAGGAGGCTGGGCGAGATGGCTTGGCCTGCTGCAGCAGACTCTTCTTATGCTCTGGTGTTCCACAAATGCAATTGCTTTTTGGAAACAGATTTCTGCAGATATCGAGTCGACCGCACAGCTTGCAGAGACGTCTGTTGCCTAAGCAGGGAATGGACTGCAGCCCAGCAGCTCACCCACTGTTACCAACACAGGCTGACAGACGGCAGGCTGCGACCAGATATGTATATTAGACATTTGGCTGCTCCTCTCCATTCAGTTGAAACTAAGGCTGTGTTTATCAACAGTCCTGATAGACCACTTCATTCTTTTTCTACTCAGTTCATTTGTCTCGCTGTCACAAGAGCACTTATGCAGTGGTTAGATAATAAAACTTTTAAAATATGTTTTCTCCCCTCTCAGGTACCCTGCGAAGCCATTATATCAAGTGGACACATTATTTCAGCTAGCTCAGGAGTCTGTAGCCACATTGGGGGTGGGGGGGGGATGCAGGAGAGATTGTGAGAAAGGCACATCCATCCCTCTAAACGTTAACACCAAGCTGGAACTAGGCATGAACCCATAATTTGCCAGGTGATAAATCATTACCCACCTGTCAATCATCCTCTAAATATACCACAAAGATGTTTTGAAAACTAGTCTGGGAACATATTCCAGGGATCAGAGTCTGTCTGCGAACCACAGCGAGCAAAGCTGTAAATCTATTTATCCTCATTTTGAGAGGTAATGACGGGTCTCTGGTATTGTGCGATCTTTTCCAGGTGTGGAACTGAGAATGCCTAAATGTGTGTTGGTGGAAAGGTTTAACATGGGGATTTTCCATGGGGCTATATCAGGGGTCGGCAAGGTTTACCTCGCCTGAGCCGGTTCACTCCAGGGGAGATCCCTCTGTGGGCCGGATCGCGTGAGCGCGCCCACCCGCTTTTTCCGGCGTCTGCGCAGACACAATTTTCAGTGTCTGCACATGCACAGACATGATTTTCGGCGCCGCAAAAGTGAGTCCCCACGCCGCTTCAGATTAGTGCAGCACGTGGGGACTCGCCGAGCGGGCGGCTTGGTTCGGGGGTGGTTCGGGGGCCGGTTAAATGACACCTGTGGGCAGCTTGTGGCCCATGGCCTTAGGTTGCCTACCCCTGGGCTATATTAATGCCAAGAAGAGCACTCTGAGCTGTTGCTGAGTTAATGATTATCTAATTGTTGTTCTCTGGTTGCTAACATGTAAGTGTTGTAACCTTTGATCATGTGATGGAGGTATTAAGTTGCAAATTTGCCATCTTGAAAGGGTGGTGGCTGTTGGTCTCCCGAAATGCTACAGGGAGAACAATGCATATAAATGACTCTCCAAAAAGAGCTGGAACAGGGGAGACAAGTTTCCATTTTTGGAGCTATTTTTTTTATTTCTAAGATGCCGAGCCTGTGCTGGACAGCACAAGACATTGTGTGGCAATTTGGATGTATCTTTGATGCTTATGTTCTGTTTTTTAAGAGTTCTGCAAGTGAAAGTTTGAATAATATTTGTATGGGTCTAGACAATGATTTTTCCCCAAAGGAGTCAGTTCTTATTCTTCCAGTTGCTTCAAACTGAGCAATTTTAATATCTTCAACATGGAGTGACTCCCCTATGAGGAAAGGTTGCAGCATTTGAGACTTTGGGGTGCGGAGAAAAGGCAAGTAAAAGGTGGCATGATGGAAATGTAGGAAATGGTGCACTGTGTGGAGAAAGTGGAGGGAGAAAAGTTATCCTCCTCTCTCCTAAGACTAGAGCTCAGTGGGAAGATCAATGAAGCTGAATGTTGGAAGATCCAGGACAGACAAAAGAAAGTCTGTGGACATCATCTTGGGCATCTTTAAAAGGGGATGAGACAAACTAGCCATGATGCTCCAGGGGCAGTTGCTGGGATGAATCACAAATGTGGAGAGCTGCTGTTACCCTCAGCTCCTACTTCTGGGTATCTGGTGAGATATCCAGAGGTCAGAAGGCTGGACTCGGTGAATCCCCTTTGGTCTTGCCCAGCAGGGCTCTCCATTTGAAGGTCTACTGTGATAGCAGTACCTTCATGCTCAGGGGCAGTCTACCTTTGAATACCAGATAATGGTATTGTGGGCTTCCCATTGGGTCCTCTGCTTGGCCACTGTCAGAACAGGAGACTGGACTTGGTAGTTCCCTTTGCATGGAATCCTGGGGTCATCTGGTCCAAACCCCTGCAATGAAGTCAACATCTATGGTCCAACCCACTAGGACTCTTCCCATGTATTTATGTCCTTGTAGTCTTCCCAAACTTTCACCTGTCCATGGTTTTTACCGTTTTTCAAGATACTGTGTGATTAAGTAACTCGTTCCTTGGTGTGTTACTGGCAAAAGAGCTTCAAATGTGTTAAAATTAACGATGGGAATCTCTTCTTCCCAGTGATGCCGCTCGTTTCTATTAGCATGCATTGGGGCCTTCCTTAAGTTCAATGAAATTATAATTCACTTTTTAAGGAAAAAAATATTCACAAGCAGCGTACAACGGTACAAACCAAAGCACAGATAAAACACATCTAATTGACAGCATTCGAAAAGTGCTCTGGGTGTGAGATTCCTTCCAATGCAAAGTAAGGGGGTGTTTGGAGCCCACCCCCCTCCAGGGTTCCAGTTCAGAGTAGGGCCCTGTGCCACTATTGCCTTTGGGGTTGTTGTTTTTAATGGATTCACCCAATTGCTAATGGGGTGGTATTGATTCCACCACCAACTCGTTCTTTTTGCAGTTTCTCCATTTGTCTGTTGCCCTAAAGGACACACTCACAAGACCAAAGGTAAGGATAATGTTTGTATTGATTAATAGAATGACCCGGGGAAACTGAAAAGCAAATTGATCAAATTAACCAGATTCAGAAAGTACAGGCAGCTGAGGATTTTAGTTAACTCTGGGAGGGGAACATCCCTCCAGATCGAAACCAAGAAAGGAGATTTTGACTAAACATCAGGGAGGGAAACTTTCTGACAGTAAGAGCTGTTTCAACAGTGGAACGGTCTCCTTTGGGAGGTTGCAAACTTCTCCTTCCTTTCTTTGGAGGTCTTTAAGCAGAGCCTTGACAGCCACCTGTCAAGAATGCTTTGATGGTGTTCCTGCTTGGCAGGGGGTTGGACTGGATGGCCCTTGTGGTCTCTTCCAACTCTAGGATTCTATGATTTAGCAAAGGTTGGGTGGCCACCTGTCTTGGATGCTTTAGTCAAGATTTGTGTATTGCAGGGGGTTGGACTAGATGACTCTTGGGGTCCCTTCCAACTCTACAATGCCATGCTTTTATGAATACTGCATTAGCAGTTTCCTAAAGGGTGCCCATAACCCAACAATGACTCTGCATAGCTGAAGTTTTTCTCCCCAACTGCCTTGCCTGCCCTGACTGACTGATCTCTGCTGCTCCCTAGAATGCCAATCAAATTATTCCCAGGGTAATGGAGTAGGCTGGAAAGGAGGCATCCTTGGGGTCAATCAATGAACTCCCCCCCCCAAAAAAAATATCCCACTCAGCCGCTCCTGACAGGCAGCTAACAAAAGCCCACAGTGCACAGAGGGAGGGAAGGATCCTGCACGGAGGACGAGCCACTCCTCAACTCCCCCTCTTCTGGAAGCCATTCTGCCCATTTTTCTTGGAGGAAGGGGCTGGGGGAGGGCAAATGCACCCCGCTGCAAGAGCAGGAACAATATTTTCATTTAGAACGCTTCCTCTGCCAAGGCTCCTGGCTTGTACTCTCAAAAAAAATAAAAATAAAAAAGCTCTAAATCTGAATCTTTTTAAATGCAAGATTTTATGGGTTTGCTGAAATCTTTAATGGGTCTGATTATAGAGCCAAATCATTCTTTAGGGGGATGTAATGGCAGGAATTAAGGGAGCTGAGCTGGAAAAGGCCAAGAAAGAGAAGCAGCCGTGGGCTGGTTGCTTTTCTGACGCTGGAAACATAGTGCTTTCTTCACTGATGTGCAGCACATGCTCCAAACACCCCCTTGTGTCCCAGAAATGCCCCAGATCCTCATACAGAGGGCATCAAAGGTTAAACAGGTAAAAAACAGCTCTTTAAATTGTGCCCACAAAGACATGGAAAGCTAGTGGAGCCCTTTTTTTAGCAACGCAGAACATCATGATGTGGGTTTGAGCATCCAGTCTGGATGATGCCCTGAGACAGAGTCCCTCCCGGTTCTTGGGGTCCTATACCCCAAGAATCCCAGAGAGGATTCTACTGCTAAACTGTTGAGACAAGTTTATTTATAAGACAAGGACCTTAGCTGGCCACTTGAGTGTCCTCATTCGCATCCCAAAAGAAGGAGCCAGGTTGCAAGAGCTACAACCAAGGGATGGAGGCTGATGGGCGAACCTTTCCTCTCCCTGCCTCACCTAATGTGAGGTAGGAGAACAAGAGACAGAGGTGTGTGTAAGCAGAGCTGGAAGAAGGCTGGAAGCTGGGCACACAGAGACCTGCTTGCTCTGAGCTGGATCCAAAGATGTGACTAAAGGAGAAGCCAGGTCTGTTTGGGTGTTGATGCTTCTAATAATACGTACCCTATATACTCGAGTATAAGCCTAGTTTTTCAGCACATTTTTTGTGCTGAAAAAGCCGGCCTCGGCTTATACTCGAGTGAGGCAGGCAGTGGCTCCTATGAAGCTTTCCCGAGTTTTTTGTGGTAAAATTGGGTGCCTTGGCTTATATTCGGGTCGGCTTATACTCGAGTATATACGGTACATTATCCTTATCATTATCAAATCTTTGGGGAAGGGTCATCATAGTTCATTGGCAGAGCATCTGCCTGCAAGCAGAAGATCCCAGGTCCAAACTGGGAATCTCTTCTCCCTGAGACCCTAGAGAACCTATGTTTTAGGCTCCTAATTAGTGCCTTTTCACTTGTCTGAGCTTTTATTGGTCAGCAATGTTAATTTGATTGGTGGAGAACTTTTTACACAGGATCCTTCTTGGTTGTTTCATTCGGTTTTTACTCTGTTTGTCTTTGATGTTTCTTTTCTTCTGCTGCTGCTGCTTCTTCTCTTTGTTTTAAATGTGTTTCAGCATTCTCATTTATTTATTTTTACCACGAGCCACTTTGGACATTTATTTAAAATTTCAAAGCGAGACAGAGAACCTGGAAACAAATCAGATTAATGGCATCATCTGATGCGGAGGGCGTGGCGCTGTTTCGGGAACAGCTTTGCCCAGAAGGTCTTTGAGGCATCATTAAACACGGAGGCAGGCACGTTCTCGAGTCTGGAATCCGCCCAGCTTAGATCAGCAGAAGGAGTGGAAAACAAAATCCATAAGAACCTCTGGAGTCCGACCAATTGCTGTCAGAGCCTCCTTTCAAAACAAACACAGTGGCACTTTGGATCTTTGCTGTGAGTCGTTTTCAGCCTTATTAAAAGCAGGTCGATATTTGCAGAATAAAGAGCAGGCAGTCCTTGAAGAAGAAGACAGTCTTCGCAAGGGCTCTGGCCCAAAGAGAGGAAATCACCGCGGACTGGCTTGCAGGAATATGCATCGCTTTGGATCTGGAATTGATTTCCAGTCCTTAAGAAAGAATCTGAGCAGTCAAGAGGATGGGAATGGCAGGAATTAAAGGCTCAGGTTTAGGGGGGGCAGGTGGGCAAGTTCCTTTCTTACAGCAATGCCATTTTTAGTCTGAAACCTTCTATGATGTGCTGTAAACACATTTTCAGTCAGTGGATCAATGGGCATCATTTGTAATTAATCTGAAAATGCAGCTGACAATCTGGCACATCCTGGACAAACAGAAGTTTAGAATCAAAGTAGGGCCATCTAGTCCAGCCCAACACAGTGCTGGAATCACAGCTAAGTAATAAAAACAGACATATCTAGTCAATATATATATTCATGACGTTGATTTATACGGAGGTTGAGAGACACAACTCAAGGCCCATTGGCAAGGCAAGATGGATCACCCTGGATCACCCTAGAACCTGCAACTCTTCTGAAGACTGTAGACATGAGAAAATAATAATAATAATAATAATAATAATAATAATAATAATAATAATAATAATAATTTATTATTTATACCCTACCCATCTGGCTCGGTTTCCCCAGCCACTCTGGGCGGCTTCCAACAGAACATTAAAATACAATAATCTAGATCTGGATCAGGCCCCTCTAGTCCAGCATCCAACCGGTGGGAAACCCACAAACAGGGGCAAGCACAAGACACCCCCTCCTCTCCTACAGTTTCCCACACTGTTCTTTGACTAGTTTCCACATTTTGGCTATTATCTCTAGGCAAGAACATTATCTACACTTAACAGTACAAATTAAAGCATTAAGCACCATCTCCCCATTCATCTGACATTCCATGCAGGTAAAGAATGTTTCTTTCTTTTTCTTAATAGGCATGATAGGATGGAAAATCTGAATGGGGAATTAGGCGTGTGTCAAGTGAAGCTACAAATGCAGGGACAATTTTAAAAAGCCACGCATTTGAGCTGAAAGCAACGCAACGAGGGGGAATGAATCCCGTCCTCCTTGGGGAGCCACTTCATCCCTTTGATTTGGACCATTTCCAGTTCTGCTCACCTCAAGGAGGCTATTGTGGAACTGGAAAAGGTTCAGAAAAGGGTGTCCAAAGCGATTGAGAAACGAGCCTTCCTTGGTCCTTCCTGGGAGCCATGAGATGGTGCAGGAAGAGAGAAGGAGGCACACAAAGGGATGCCCTCGCCTGCCTCTTTTATTCCCTTCCGATGAAAGATTTGGAGGCCGCGTTCCTCTAATCTACATTTTATGACCTTAATCTCGGAACCTAATTGGAAAAAAAGACAGAAAATTACAAGTACACTTAGATGACTTAATAAGGTAATTCCACGGAGGGTCACAGGAGCTGCTTTGTTCCCAGTGACCTTGAGTTTCTAATTCCTTAAGTGATAATGAAATGGAACCGGTGCCATTTATAGCAGTGGGTATTGGGATGGGGGGGGACAGAGAAAGAGAGGCAGTGAGTTCTTCCTCTGGCGAAACGCTGGCTGCAATTTAAGATATAACAACCGGAAAATGATCTTGGATTTCACACCTTGGCTTTTCTCTTGCAGCCTTTTGAGATATTATTGCTGAAAAGCGATGCGGGTGGGGGGGAGCTGTTTTTTTTAATTACGCTTCCCCCTTCCATTCATATGCTACAAGTACAGTTCAGAGCAGGCAAAGAAATAAGGGGAAATTAATTTTCAGTTCGGATCTGAGGATGCTCAAGTTATCTCCTGCCCTTCCTCACTACAAGCTCACATCAATGTTCATGCACAGCTACTTATGGGTGAGACAGAATAAATCATAGAACCATAAATTCGTAGAATGGTATACTTTGAAGGGACCCCAAGGGTCATCTAGCCCAACCCCCTGGATTGCAGGAATCACATGTGGGCTGTGCCATGGAAGATGGAGCAAGCTTGCTTTCTGCTGCTCCAGGGGGCAGGACCCCAACCGAAGGATTCAAATGGCAAGAAAGGAGATTCTGAGTAAACATCAGGAAGCACTTTCTGGCAGCGAGAGCTGCTCAAGAGTGGAACCCACTCCTTCAGAAGGTGGTGGAATCTCCTTCCTTGGAGGTTTTTAAGCAGAGGTTGGATGGCCATGTGAAAAGGATCCCTTAGCTGTGATTCATGCATTGCAGGAGGCTGAACTAGATTCCCATAGGGGGTTCTCTTCCAACTCTACAATTCCATGATTCTATCTTTCTTCTCCATGCCAGCTTCTGGCTCCTGGTCCTTCCTTGCCTGCAAAGTTTCTCCTTTGCAATTTCCCCGCTCTCTCTTCTAACAGAGTTGAGTTCTTAGGAACTGCAAATGGTGGTGGTGGGAGGAACAGTCGGAGCAGAGGCATAGCTGGGGGGGTGCCACGGTGTGGGGGGCACTTACGGCGGAGCCTGCAGGGGGTGACGTGGTGGCTTGCCCCACCCCTGGGCAGCAATGCTTCTGAAGAGGAGTTGCTGGAAGCCACAGGAGGGGAGAGAGTTTTCTTGAGCTTGGGTCCTGCTAAAGGGTTTCCCTTGGGGGCATCTGGTCAGCCCTTGTGAGAACAGGATGCTGGACTAGATGGGCCACTGGCCTGATCCAGCAGGGCTCGTCTTGTGTTCATAGACTTATAGAATTGTAGAGTTGGAAGGGACCCTGAGGATCATTTGGTCCAACCCGCTGCAATGTAGGAATCTCAGCTAAAGCATCCATGACAGATGGTCATCTGCTTTAAAACCTCCAAGGAAGGAGAGTCCACAGCTTTCCGAGGGAGACCGTTTCACTGTCAAACAGCTCTTGTTGTAAGAAAGTTCTTCCTGATGTTTCTGACTAGCACCTTAGAGATGTATCATTCCTCCCACCTTCAACCTTGGTATTATTACTACCACTCTGTAACCAACTGAGCTATCCAGGCATGCTGGAGAGGAGAGTGGCATCTGTGCTCAAATCCTGCTTGTGGGTTTCACATTGGGGTATCTGGTTGGCCACTTTGGCCTGATCATAAACTCATAGAATGGTAGAGTTGGAAGGGACCCTGAGGGTCATCTAGTCCAACCCCCTGCAACAAAGGAATAAATGTGTGTTCTGGATGCAGCCTCTCTACTCCAGCTGAAGCTGAAAACGAATTCCGCACACACCCTGCATTCCCTGCCTCCACTTCTTGATGCTCATTGTCTTTGCCACTTGGGCGCCTGATGGCCCATGAACCCTCGAAATCCCTTCATCAGCTAATCAGGCCAGTCAGCTTTTAACAGCCTTGGCCGGCGCCAAGCGCACTGGCTCTGCTCTGCCTGCCTTCCGCCACTCTCCCCTCCAGCTGCCAAGATCTCCGGGTTCGCATCTGTCAGTTTGTGGCTTGTCACTCTGAATTACCGCCTGCCGCCACTGAGCATCCAAAAATGGCAGCCCAGTGGAGAAGAGTATAAATTGGACCTCCGGAAAGGCAGAGAGCCACTCGCTTGAGTGGACGAGGGAGGCAGGCAATTTGCTCTGCAAAGATGTTTTGGCAGATTTCGCTTTCAAGTGAATCCCAATGTATTAAGGCACTGCAAAATGGGACCTGGGGTTTTGAGGGAGGCTTATGTGGTGGGTCGCAGCCAGGATTTCATGAACAACTTGAAGGGGGGTGACAAGGATGAAATAATGGTGAAATAATGATGATGGATTACTACTACTACTACTACTAATAATAATAATAATTTATGAATTACCTTTTACGTGTATGTCTCAAGGTGATTTGCAAACATACCAACATGCCAGTATGGGCTGGGGAAATTTCCCAGGGTTAAATCCATGGAGGTTTCATGAAATGATAGACTTGTAGAGTTGGAAGGGACCCTGAGGATCATCTAGTCCGGGAATCTCAACTAAAACAGACAGGTGGTCATCCAACCTCTGCTTAAAAACCTCTGAGGGAGTCTGTTCCACTGCTAAGTGGCTCTTACCCTCAGAAAAGTCTTCCTGAGGTTTAGTCAGAATCTCCTTCTTTGTCAATGGAAACCATTGGTTCAGGTCCTCCCCTCTGAAGCAGCAGAAAACAACCTTGCTCCACCCTCCATGTGACGGCCCTCCAGATATCCAGCTCCTTCAACCGTTCCTCATATGGCTTGGTTTCCAGAGCTTTGATAAACTTTGCTGCCCTCCTTTGCACTCTCCTCAGTGCATCAATATTCTGATTAAACTGTGCTGCCTAGAACTAGACGCAGGACAAACAAACTCCTTGCACTGTCCATGGTCCTGAAATCTTTATAGCTGACCCTCTTGTTTTTCCTGAACTACTCCTGGCCTGTCTCAGCTGTCTGCAGACATCATAAGAGTCTTTCTGCCCCTTGGTCTGTCTCCTTTACTCAGGACACACTGCTGGACTGACTACCTGCCTCTGAGGCCATCTGTGGGCTCGATTTGGGCCTAGGAAAAGGACAGGGGCCAGCCAATCTGAGAAAATATATGTGCCCACTTGACTTGACTCTTGGCAGCTCCTTATATCTTTCTCCTGCTGGGGAAAAAAAAAAACCCACTGCCCCCAAACCAGGCAATGAATTCATTAGCATTCACAGTGTGCATCGACCTCATAGCCTCTTAAAGATCTCAGAGCATTAACAAATTATTGTAATATTGTTGCTCACATAATGTATTTTAAATAGCTGGGAGTTGAGAGCAGATCTCTTTAAATGAGGAGAATGGCCTTTGGTGTAAATACAGGCTCCGCTCCCCCCTTTCAGGAGTCTGCCTATTAGTGTCCTTCATTGCTTTTATTACTTTCCCGTTCATAGCCTCCTTCTTGGGAGATTTCCAATTAATAATGTTTTTTTTTTAATAGGGCAAAGCATCCTAGGGCTGAGTTCTTAGCGAAGGAATAGCGATGACAGCTTGATGCGACTTGGATGGAAGGAGATAGGAAGCCATGCTCCAGAACAGGCTATCCCAACCTAGCACCCTCCAGATGTTCTGTACTACAACTCCCAACCCCAATCAGCATAGCTAACATTAAGGACAGAGGAGGGATTCAAGTAAGTTCACATTCAAAGATGAGGCTGCCTAATTTGCACTTCCTGAAAGTATCTGCCAAGTGAAACACACACACACCCTCTTCACAATTTGCACCTCTCCAAGTCTAACAGTGCAGTTTTTCTGCCAAGTCACATGCACACTGAGATAAATCCTACACAAAAATCTTATATTACCAAAAACAACATTAAAATATGCATTGTGTTAGGGAGAACTGCTTGGCAAAAATGTGCAAATTAGACAAAATGTTATGTTAAAAATGTGTGCATTTGGAGAAATTTGAACTAAAATGCTGACAAATTTTATTTTTAAAAAAGAATTTCGAAACTGGTGTGGAACTATGGAAAACGGAAGTCAATATTGGGAAAATGAGAAATGGAGATGGCCACCTCCAGCCATCACTAGACAAGGGTAGGAATGTTTCAGTGTGAAACCCACGCAGGGAGTGACGGGTTGGGGATGGCTGGTCTTGAAAGTGTGCCACGCACAGCAAGAGCAAGAAGCTCTCGTACAAAGCAAAGAGAACCAAGAAGAATGGAGCTGCATGCAACACATGGCTGTCCTTTGATGTTCTGCCTCAGGATTTGGGAATGTATCCATTTCCTTGGAGGCGTTTAAGCAGAGGTTGAATGGCCCTCTGTCATGGACGCTTTAGCTGAGATTCCTGCATTACAGGAGGTTGGACCAGGTGACCCTCAGGGCCCCTTCCATTTCTACGATGCTATGATTCTACAATTTGTGCAAAGCACACTCTCTGTGCCCTGGCCTGGGAGCCACATGCATGTGCTCAGGGCTGAATGTGTAAGCATAGGAAGAGCCCTACTGGATCTGGCCAATGGTCCATCTAGTCCAGCCTCCTGTTCTCACAGTGGCCAACCAGATGTCCCAACGGGAAACCCACAAGCAAGATTTGAGCACAAGAGCATCTTCTCCTTGTCTGCGGTTTCCAGGAACTGGCATTCAGAAGCATTGCACACTTGGTTATTCTGGTTACCCTTTTCTGAACCTTTTCCCACATTCCAATATCCTTTTTGATGTGAGGCTGCCAGAACTATGCACAGTATTGCAAATAGGACTGCAGAAATGGGTGGAATCAGAAGATCTCTGTAGGGGGGTCTCTCATTCAGAGTACTGACAGCGTTAAATTTCCATGACTGCTATATCTTGCTATTTAAAAAGAAAAAGAAAAGGGGGAAGGTGAGGCTTAAACAGTAATTAAACACCCATACAGGAAAATAAACGGACCTGGGGAAATCCACAGGCAAGCTATTTCAATGGGGAAATTACTCTCTAATTCTCCATTCAAGGTCAAGAGGAAGGAATAAAACCAACTGAACCTGCAAACAAGATGAGAGCTTCATTTACAGGGACAAGAGTCCAGGAAGGCTTTAATAACAGCATTTTCTCTGGCCAGGCAGGGTTGAAATGCATCATTCCCTTTCGTTCCCAAGAATGGAGAATGAGTACCGTGAATTATGAAGCCAGAACAGCACCACCCACAGGAAGAGGGAAGTCAAACTGTGGAAGCTCAGGAGACAGAGATGGGCAACATCTTGGATGGCTCTAAAAGAGGAGAGAGAACAGGAAGGGCCATTGGCCTGATCCAGCAGGCCCTTTTTTATGTTCTTAAGTATTGTTGGGGTTGGGGAAGACCTCAATGGTTGCAGAAGTACAAAATATTCAGGAAAAAGTGTGCAAGGCAGACACACACACAACCTCACCAACAACAGCAGAATCCCTCAAAGAGGATTGCTCACAATCCATGGCCATTGAATGCAGCCTGAGTCGTAGTAGGAATTGGGACATGTGGTGGTTCTGTGGTCTAAACCACTGAGCCTCTTGTGCTTGCCAATTGGAAGGTCGGCGGTTCGAATCCCGGTGACGGGGGGAGCTCCCGTTGCTCTGTCCCAGCTCCTGCCAACCTAGCAGTTCGAAGCACACCCATGCAAGTAGATAAATAGGTATGCTGCAGTGGGAAGGTAAACGGCGTTTCCATGTGGTCTGGTTTCCATCACGGTCCTCCGTGCGGCAGTAGCGGTTTAGTCCTGCTGGCCACATGACCCGGAAAGCAGTCTGCAGACAAACACCGGCTCCCTTGGCCTGAAAGCGAGATGAGCGCCGCAACCCCATAGTCACCTTTGACTGGACTTAACTGTCCAGGGGTCCTTTACCTTTACCTTTACCTAGGAATAGAATGGAATAGAGTGTCCTGGACAAGGGATTGGCTGCCTGGCTGGTACAGGAACTGTAGGGTCATCTAGTCAAATCCCCTGTTTATTTTTTAAAAGCAAGTAATCTCTACAATATTATGGAAACCAAGATAGTCTATGACTTTGGAACACCACCTGGAGTCCTGTGTCCAGTTCTGCATACCACAATTTAAAAAGGATGTTGACAAGCTAGAAGATGTGTAAAGGAGGGCAACCAAGATGATCAAGGGTCTGGAAATCAAGCCATATGAGGAATGGTTGAAGGAGCTGGGTATGTTTAGCCGGGGAAAGAGGAGACTGAGAGGAGATATGAGAGTCATCTTCAAATATCTAAAGAGCTACCACATGGAAGATGGAGCAAGCTTGTTTCCTGATGCTTCAGAAGGGAGAACCCAAACCAATGGTTTCCATTGACAAGGAAGGAGATGAGAGGTGAGGTCAAGCTGCTGGAAGGTTGCAGTGCCTGCTGTGGCTGGAGAGACCGATGCTGGAGAGACATGTTTTGCTGCAGCCGGGGCAGATGAAGGCGTCCAGTTGTGCTGCTGCAGATGCACCAGGTTGTTTCTTCTCTCTGCGCTCCTCCCAGTGTCCAGTTCTCCTCTGGTCACTGCTATGGATACACAATTGGGTTGCCCATCTCCAGGCACTGCAGTCGTCTGCAAGGGAGAGGTTGAATGGCCATCTGTCAGAGATCCTGTAGTTGTGATTCCTATGTTGCAGGGGATTGGACTAGACGATCCTTGGAACGGCTTCCAACTCTACAATTCTGTCGTTCTATGAACTGAACCCTAGTGCCAAATAAAAGCAACCAAAGACGACTAATCTGTAGAGCAGACATCCCCAAACTATGGCCCGGGGGCTGGATACGGCCCAAGTGGCTCATTTATCCGGCCCCCGGCAACCCCTGCCACCCGCTGCCGCTCCCTGCTCTTACCGACGCAGCACGGCGCGGCATGGTGCGGTGTGGCGTGGCGTGGCGTGGCGCGGCGCAGCACAGCACAGCACAGCACAGCACAGCACAGCTGCCCACTTCCAGGTCAGCGGAGCGCAGGAAATAGCTTGTGCGCATGCGCAAGCATCATTTCCGGCACACTTCCAAGTCTGAGGAGGCCCATGCGCATGCACAGAAGCTATTTTCAGTGCTCCACCGACCTGGAAGTGCGCTGGAAATAGTGTGAGGGCGCGCATATGACTGCGCGCTCCCCTGCCTTCTGGCCCGCCGCGCAGTCAGCACTGGAGGAACCGACCCGGAGCCTGGTAAGTTTGCCGACCCCTGCTGTAGAGTGTCAGGCAGGCGGGGAGCACCAAATACTCTCCAAAGCTATCACAGAACCTTCCATGTTTAAAATATGATCTGGTGCTCTAATGCAGAACAAAGGGATGAGTCACTGATGGACAGAGACATTGCTCAGTCGAGGGCTTTGTTCTGGAAGCTCTTTCCTCCATTTCAATAGCTCACTTTCCGCCAAATCTCCATTCTCTGTAAAGCAAGGTGGATTTTGCTCTGTCTCCCAGTGGACAACTATGTTAATTTCCTAATATGATGGGACAATCAGGATTTATACGGGCATAATAAATGCGGGCTGCTCATCAGGAGCCGCATGGCACCCCATCTCTGAAATCTGAGCCACCGGACTCATTATGTGGTGGAGACGGAGCAGCCTCTTAAATCTTGCAGTGCCGAGATATAATGGGAAAGATGTAATGAGATCGAAGGGGCTCAGCGCTGAGGGAAGAAGGAACAACTGAGCAGGCTGGGTAATTAAATCCTGGACGTGCTTCTGAGGAGGACTGACAGACTTCAGGATCACAGAACTGTGGAGTTGGAGGGGGTTCCAGGGATCATGGAGCTTCACCCCCTGCAATGCAGGAATCACTGCTAAATGGCCCCTGACAGGCAGCCTTCCAATCTCTAGTAAAGGTAAAGGGACCCCTGACCATTAGGTCCAGTCGTGTCCGACTCTGGGGTTGTGGCGCTCATCTCGCTTTATTGGCCGAGAGTCGGCATACAGCTTCCAGGTCATGTGGCCAGCAGGACTAAGCCGCTTCTGGCGAACCAGAGCAGCACACGGAAATGCTGTTTACCTTCCCACCAGAGCGGTACCTATTTATCTACTTGCACTTTGACGTGCTTTCGAACTGCTAGGTTGCCAGGAGCTGGGACCGAGCAACGGGAGCTCACCCCGTCGCAGGGATTCGAACCACCGACCTTCTGATCAGCAACCCCTAGGCTCTGTGGTTTAACCCACAGCGCCACCTGGGTCCAATCTCTACTTAGATGTAAAAGCCACTGTGCACAAAGTGAACTTCACAGGATAACAAGGGGGCAGATGTACTATAGGGATATAGGAAATTGCCTTCTATGGCAGGCATCCCCAAACTCAGCCATTCAGGTGTTTAGGGACTACAATTCCCATCATCCCTGACCACTGGTCCTGTTAGCTAGGGATGATGGGAGTCCCAAAACATCTGGAGGGCCAAGTTTGGGGATGCCTGTTCTATGGCATCAGAACATTAGGTAAAGGTAAAGGTACCCCTGACCATTAGGTCCAGTCGCGGACGACTCTGGGGTTGCAGCGCTCATCTCGCTCTATAGGTCAAGGGAGCCGGGGTTTGTCCACAGACAGCTTCAGGGTCATGTGGCCAGCATGACTAAGCCGCTTCTGGCAAACCAGAGCAGCACACGGGAATGCCGTTTACCTTCCCGCGGAGTGGTACCTACTTATCTACTTGCACTTTGACATGCTTTCGAACTGCTAGGTGGGCAGGAGCAGGGACCGAACAACGGGAGCCCATTCCATCATGGGGATTCGAACCACCAACCTTCTAATTGGCAAGCCCTAGGCTCTGTGGTTTAGACCACAGCGCCACCCGCTGTCCCCTATCAGATCCATCTATTTCAGCATTGTTTGCACTGACTGGCAGCAGTGCAGATGGGGGACATTTCCAGTCCTCCTTGGAGATGCCATTGGGGGTTAAACATAGGATCTTCTGCTTGCAATGTAGCGGTAGATGTTCTACCATTAAGCTACAGCCCTTCTCCCTATCAAGAAGGGATAAAAGGGTAATAAACAAGTGAGCGAGGTTCTTATTCTGGTTATGGACCTCTTTCTTCTTCTTCTTCTTCTTCCTCTTCTTCTTCTTCTTCTTCTTCCCTGGATGTTCCTTTTTCACTTGATGGGGTCCTGGACTGGACCAGAAGATCAAACGAAGGTCAGAATCTTGTCATCATCCAGCAGCCGAGGTCTGTTACAAAAATCTATAGTGTGACCGCATTTGGAGAATGACCATATATCTGGTTTGTTGTTCAGTCGTTCAGTGGTGTCCGACTCTTCGTGACCCCATGGACCAGAGCACGCCAGGCACGCCTATCCTTCACTGCCTCTCGCAGTTTGGCCAAACTCATGTTGGTAGCTTCGAGAACACTGTCCAACCATCTCATCCTCTGTCGTCCCCTTCTCCTTGTGCCCTCAATCTTTCCCAATATATATATCTGGTTACCCCACCTCAAAAGGGATAGTGTGGAATTAGAAAAGGGTCAGAAAAGAGCAGCCAAAATGGTCAAGGGGTTGGACAAACTGTTCCATGAAGAAAGGATGCAGCATTTGGGACTTGCAGAAAAGGTGAGCAACAGGCAACGTTATGGAAGAGCATAAAACTTTGCATGGTTCAGACAGAGTGGTCAAAGGAAAGTCCCACCCCCCTCACAGCACTGAAAGTGGAGAACATCCAAGGAAACTGAAGGCTGAGAGATTCAGGACAGAGAAAAGAAAGTCCGTCTTCACGCAGTGCATAGCTAAACTGTGGGCACCAACATGGATGGCTTCAAAAGAGGATTGCCTCCTACAGGTTGGCCACTGTGAGAACAGGATGCTGGACCAGAAGGTCACTGGTCTGATCTCCTTATGTCCTCCTGCCCTCATAGTAGGGAAGTGCAC
Organism: Darevskia nairensis; assembly: GCA_034642065.1. Classification (NCBI taxonomy): domain Eukaryota; kingdom Metazoa; phylum Chordata; class Lepidosauria; order Squamata; family Lacertidae; genus Darevskia; species Darevskia nairensis. The sequence goes on from JAWWNI010000310.1 coordinate 1,012,634, forward strand.
CCCAGGAGTGAGAAGCAAGCTTCTCAGCTCCCCACCTTGTGTGGGTCTCCTTTCCTGCACTAGTTAGCGCCGAGCTGGAAGATTCAACTGCCACTTCCTGATTCCCTCTCGTTAGTCTGCAAAGCCATCTCAGATCATGTTGACACCAAATTATACACTTCAAACAAATGGAAGATGTTTGAACACTCGGCTGGCAGTTGCAATGACAAAGGGTCCCTTTTGCGTCAGTTTGCAGCATCTTCCCCCTCATCATCAAAGGCAGGTTGCTTTGATCTCACCGAGGGCCTTTTCGCTGCCTGACAGAGAACACAGAGACTCTGAATGTAGAACCGCAACATTTAAAAGCCAACGAATGAGACTTGGGCACCAGACATCCAGGGAAGATCACTAACAAGTGAGGCACAGCAACTCTCTCTGTTTGAGCAGGTGACAAAGTGAGTTTGAAGCAGATCTGTCCTTGCTGTTATGGAAGTGCACGTGGGGAGGGAAATCATAGAATTGTAGAGTTGGAAGGGATCTACAATGGTGATCTAGTCCAACCCCTTGCAATGCAGGAATCACAACCAAAGCATTCCTGACAGACGGCCTTAAAAACCTCCAAGGAAGGAGAGTCCACCACCTCTTGTGGGAGTCCATTCCATTCATTTCATTTAATAATAATAATAATAATAATAATAATAATAATAATAATAATTTATTATTTGTACCCCGCCCATCTGGCCGGGTCTCCCCAGCCACTCTGGGCGGCTTCCAACAAATATCAAAATACATAAAAATATCACAGATTAAAACTTCCCTAAACAGGGCTGCCTTCAAGTATTTTCTAAAAGTCATGTAGTTGTTTATCACTTTGACCTCTGATGGGAGGGCGTTCCACAGGGCGGGCGCCACTACCGAGAAGGCCCTCTGCCTGGTTCCCTGTAGCTTTGCTTCTCGCAGTGAGGGAACCGCCAGAAGGCCCTCGGCGTTGGATCTCAGTGTCCGGGCTGAACAGTGGGGGTGGAGACTTCCATTGCTCATTTTGCATATTTTTTCTGTTCATGTTTGTTTTTATTTTCATATGTGTTGGGGTCTGTTGTTGCTGCCATTGCAAGTCTGCAGGAGCAGAGACTCTTCTTTTAATTGATGGCATGAGAGGCCCTCTGGGAGCCTCTTTGGATGCAGAATGGGCTACAAATGCTCTGACTGCTCTAAAGTAGCCATGATGCCCATGCTCTGCATCCGCAGTCAAAGGCAGCGATGCTTCTGAATCCCAGTTGCTGGAAGCCACCGGAGGGGAGAGGGCTGCTCTTGTGCTCAAATCCTGCTTGCGGGTTTCCCACAGGCAACTGTTCTGCCACTGTGAGAACAGGATGTTGGACTAGACAGGCTTTGGGCCTGATCCAGCAGAGGACATTATGGTGCTAGGTGATCCCAGGAACTGGATGTCTCAAAGGTCACTGAGTACATTTGCCCCAACTCTTGAACAGGAGGGTGTTGCCATCTGCTTCCCTGGGAAAGTCTCTCTCTCTCTCTCTCTCTCTCTCTCTCTCTCTCTCTCTCTCTGTGTGTGTGTGTGTGTGTGTGTGTGTGTGTGTGTGTGTGATTGAAGCAGCAGCTGGTTGATGATCTTGACAGACCCATGAAATATGCATCAGGAGCATCAGGAGGATCAAAGAAGGTGCCTGAGATGCATCCTGCATTTTGACACCTCAGTTAGCAGCAAATTAGCTCATCATTTATCTCCTCCAAGCAGAAAGGCTGCCTGCCTGCAACCAAGAGGCTGCCTCTTCCCCCCTCCTCCTGGGAAAACCATAAATGCAGGAGAGGCACTTTTGGCCACATTAGCTCAGGATGAAGCTGCCTGCTGGGGCATAGCCAGCCTCTGAGCACCTGGTGCTGGAGGAAGAGAGTGCTGGGAGGGCGGCAAAGGAATATGCAAGCAGCAGGACACTGAACGGATCGTGGCCTAATGTTTCATGGCAATGAAACTTAGCATGCCTAAAACAAGCAAGAGCTACTTAAGGCCATAGCTCAATGGTAGAGCGCCTGCCATGCATGCAGAATGTCCCTGGTTCAATCCCCAGCATCTCCAGGTAGAACAGGAGGAGGTTGCAGTCAGTTGGACCAGATGGCCCTTTGCATCCCTTCCAACTACAATCCTAGGGTTCTATGAGTGGGAAAGACTCCTTGGCTGTAACCCTGAAGGGCAGCGCCAGTCCACCCACGAGGCAAGGTGAGGCGTGGCTGGATTCACAGGGCCATCAGATCGCGATGCAATTTTTATTCTTCCCTTCTTTCTGATACAGATCTTCACTCACCCTTCTTCCAGGGTGGGAAGGGGGCAGCCATTTTTTGGTTTGCCTCCAGTGCCAAAATGCCTTGGGGCATCCCTGCTGAAAGGCCATTACCAAGAGGTGGAGACAAAGCCATTTCCCATTCCCGGGGAAATGACGTTGCGGGCTGGGAGCAAGCCCTCCCCACGTGCATGGGGTGGGATAGCCCCAGTGCCATTGGAGAGTTCTTGGCCACGTCATCCCTAGGCAGTCCAATCCGGACGGTCCGGGGGCATGGCACGGGCTATTTAAAACTGCCCACGGCCGAGGGCTCGCCCCTTTTTTCTCTCTGCTCGGTCCGTTCTCCCACCCTCCCTCCCTTAGGTTAGGCCAGTGATGGCTAACCTTGACACCCCAGATGTTTTGGAACTACAACTCCCATCATCCCTAGCTAACAGGATCAGTGGTCAGGGATGATGGGAGTTGTAGTCCCAAAACATTTGGAGTGTCAAGGTTAGCCATCACTGGGTTAGGCTCTTTATCTCTTGACCTTGCTATGGACCTCAGATGGTCGCCTGTTGAAGGGGCCTGGTAGGATTTTTTTTCCCATTTGGCAAATTGGCACCGGCCATTTGGTTTTTCGCCTACCTCGTAGCAAATCGTCACAGCTTTGTAAAGTTTGGCGGTTCGGCATTGGAGTATTCGGTTGAAGGTGACGGGTGGTAGTGGCCATCACCTACCCCTCCTAATTCAAGGGTATTCTTTTAAAGGAATCTAGGGGGGTGTAGTCTCTGTCCAAAGCCCCAGATGGGGGGCTAGGGCCATGGCACGACCCCTAGCAGTGACCCTGGGGGAGTTCCTAGTTGATGTGCATCAGCAGGGCTCCCCCTACTGGTGGTCAATCCTTCCAAGACTTCCTGCAGGCGGGCAGGAGTCCGATATAGTCGTATGGTTTCCAGTGCCTAAGCCAATACCACTCACATTCTGTAGCCAATAAAGCTGTGGCCTTTTTCGCCCATTAACCTAAAATACAGTTCCGTGTGTCTTTATTCCTAGGTTCTCATGTAGGTGAAATCCAACAGGTTCTTTTTTTCAGGTCTTTTTGTGGTCTCCACCCTAGATGGCTTTCAAAGAGGATTAGGCAAATCTATGGAGCAGAGGGCTGTCCACTAGCCATGATGGTTGTGCTGTGTCTCCATGACTGGAGGCAGCCGTGCTCTTGAATACCCCTTGCTGGAAACCACGGGAGGGGAGAAGGCTCTTCTGCCCAAATCTTGCTTGCTGGCTTCCCATTGGGCCGCCCGATTTGTCAGCGTGAGGGTGCTGGACTAGATGGGCCGTTGGCCTGATCCAGTAGGCACCCCTTCTTACGTTCTCTTTCGGAATGGAACTACCAGGAAACTGGAGGGCAGCTTTCGGCACTGTGTGGATTTCTGCTGGAAAGTTCCTGGCAGCCTCGAGGCTGGAGAAGCAGCTTGAGGGTTAAGCCACCAGATGGCTTCCATTCATGGTAAGAGCTGAGATAGGCTGTAGCTGGGGGTCAGCTCAAGGGGGGATATCAAGGCCGTGTGCTCCATTCACCTCTGCTTGTGAATTAAGCACCTCGCCGTGTATTTATGACAAGGGAAGTAATAGAAAAGGTAATTTCATGGGTCTTTACCCCTTCACCTCTCATTACTTTGCCCATGAAGACTTAATCAGATACAAAAGGGGGACGACCTGCTGGAAGCTGGTCTGATGAAGTTAATTCACTGTGACTCACCTCCCGCTTGGCTGCATGCTGCTGATCGGTCGTAGGATCGTAGAATTGCAGAATGGCAAGGGGACCCCAAAAGTCATCTAGTCCAACCCCCTGCAATGTTGGAATCGCAGCTAACGCTCAGCAGTTCTACTGTAACCCACAAAGGTAAAGGACCCCTGGACGGTTAAATCCAGTCAAAGGCGACTCTGGGGTTGCGGTGCTCATCTCGCCGCCGTTTGTCCATAGACATCTTTCCAGCAGGACTAAACCACTTCTGGCGCAATGGGACACTGTGATGGAAGCCAGAGTGCACGGAAATGCTGTTTACCTTCCCACCACAGTGGTACCTATTTATCTACTTGCCCTGGCATGCTTCCGAACTGCTAGGTTGGCAGGAGCTGGGACAGAGCAATGGGAGCTCAGTCCATTGCGGGGATTCAAACCGCCGACCTTCCGATTGGCAAGCCCAAGAGGCTCAGTGGTTTAGAGGCACACAGCACCACCCAACGCAGCACTAACAAAAGTTATCGGCAGTGTGGAGGACGGCTCTTCAAATGGCAAGGACATGGCCCTGAATTTCTGCTCACAAAGGGTTTCTCTGGGCCTTTGAATTTTTACCTGTGTGGGGACAAAATTAACTTCCCACCGAATGCTTTCTTCCAAGGGAGTCCTTCTTGTTTCCGCCGCTCGTAAGAGGCGCCGTTCTCATAAGCCTATTTTGGAGGCGTTTTAAAGATCCCGGGAAGCCCCCGCTGACGGCCGCGTGAAAACATAAAAGATCTTGACATTTTGTGAATTTAATTGAATACTTTTCTACAAAGAAGCAATTACACTCACAGCATCCCAGATAAGAACCGTGGCTGAAGGGATACTCGAGACGGTCCTGAAATCTTTTCCCTATTGTCAAGTTCCTCCAGACTCTGAGCTGGACTAAACGCCCATTGTCTTCCCCAGACACAAACCAACGGACGGGGATTCAGAACAACGCTGAATTGGGGCTCTTTGCAGCTTCATCCACAATCATCTTCAGGGCAGAACAGAAGCTTTGTCCTTCCTCTATCAAACAACACTTCATGTTAAATGGCTTGGGTGAAGGAATGGAGGGGAAGCTCATCCAATCGGCGCATGGCACCAAACTGGGAGGGGCAGCCGGTGCTGCAGAAGACAGAACTGGGATTCAGATTGCTCAGAATAGATAGGAGAACTAGGCCCAAAGGAACAAAATGAGCTTTTTAAGCTGCAGTTGGCTGGCCATCTGTCCTGGATGCTTTAGCTGAGATTCCTGCATGGCTGGGGGTTGGACTAGATTTGTTGTTGTTGTTGTTCAGTCGTTCAGTCGTGTCCGACTCTTCGTGACCCCATGGACCAAGACACGCCAGGCACACCTATCCTCCACTGCCTCTCGCAGTTTGGCCAAACTCATGCTAGTAGCTTCGAGAACACTGTCCAACCATCTCGTCCTCTGTCGTCCCCTTCTCCTTGTGCCCTCCATCTTTCCCAACATCAGGGTCTTTTCTAGGGAGTCTTCTCTTCTCATGAGGTGGCCAAAGTACTGGAGCCTCAACTTCAGGATCTGTCCTTCCAGTGAGCACTCAGGGATCCCCTTCATGGATCACTGCCTTGTCGTGGCGAAGGGGCTTGAATTACTCAGGGAAGCTATGGACAGGTCAAGATGGACAGGTCATAGTGGAGAGTTTGGACCAAACGTGATCCACCTGGAGAAGGAACTGGCAAGCCACTCCAGTATCCCTGCCAAGAAAACTCCATGGACAAAGACAACAGGTCAAGATGGACTAGATTACCATTAGGTAATCTCTACAATTCTATGAGTCTATGGTTCTATGTTCAGAGGAGGGTGTGTGTATTCCTTGAACATAGGAAGAGCATCTTCTGGATCAGGCCAGTGGCCCACCTAGTCCAACATCCTGTTCTCACAATGGAAAACCAGATGCCCCAGTGGGACACCTGAAAGCAGGACTCATACCCAGGAGCCCTCTCTCCTCCTCTGGCTTCCAGCTACTGGTATTCAGAAGCATTGCTCTTTCCAACGGTGAAGGGCAGAGCATAGCCATCACAGCCGTGAGCCAGCAATGGTCTCCTCGTCCATGGATTTTTCCAATCCTCCTATAAAGTAATCCAAGTTGGTGGTCATCACAACTCTTGTGGGAGGGAGTTCCATAGTTTAACTATGAGCTGCGTTGCTTTTATCTGTCCCGAATCTTTCAAAATTCAGCTTCAGTGGGCGTCTACAGGTTCTAGAGTTATGGGAGAGAGAGGAGGAAATATATTTTCTCCGAACTAAAAAGTCCCAAACTTTCCCCTTGATAACTTGGTATTTACTCCTTCCCCTTGACAATTTGGTTTCCTTTTTCTAAACCTTTTCTGAACCTTTTGAACTCCACAATATCCTTTTTGAGGTGGGGCAACCAGAACGGCACACAATATTCCAAATGCAGTCAGACCATAGATTTGTAATGATCCCTTGCATGGAATTTGTCATCAGTCATCATTTTGGGGGGACATTCAGGGAGCCCCCAATCCCATGCTCCTTACTGATTTGCGAGATGACTATAGAATGGCCTTTCAGTTGATGAATTGGAGTTTTACATACATGAGCCAGCCAATTTTTTATTTTGTAAAGACTCTGCAACTTTCTCCATCTTTCTCATTCTCCTGCAGCCGGATTTAATAATTGCTGAAAGGTACAGGGAAGAGAATGTTCCTGTTGTCAAGAAAATTGCACCTTAAAGTGGAAGGAAATTCCCCTCTGGTGAAAATACTGATAGCGTTTCTCTTTCACCTGCCCTTGGGCGCTGCCAGTATATGCTCCATCCAGATCAATGGACTGGTCCCCTAATCCCTTCTGTTTAATTTTAAGTAGTGCTTAATAAAGTGTTTCAAGAGGCCCTCTCCTGACTGCGGCAATTTGTTTTTATTGGCTTGCTAAAAGATTTGAAATGTTTCAAGCTTTGCAGGGAGTTTTTTCCTCTTGGGCAGCAAACAGACTTTGCCATTGCAAATTTTTATACGGCGCCTAATTAAAGCCAAATGAAAATGCAGGGATAGGATAGTTAAAAATAAATATGCACGGTTTCATATATATGCTGTCATTACTATTTTATGTTGTATGTCACCAGGAGAGCGTTACCTGAATGGGCTCCCCCCCCCCACCCTAAATAAATGAATCCACTCTCCAAGAGACCAGCAGGAAATATTCAGTGTGTGAGCTGGACTGGTGAACACACAGAGGCACAATCCTTAAATCCCCATTTATATAGGAATATCTAAGGTGTGGGACGTGGGTGGTGCTGTGGATTAAACCACAGAGCCTAGGGCTTGCCAGTCAGAAGGTCAGCGGTTCGAATCCCCGCGATGGGGTGAGCTCCCGTTGCTCGGTCCCTGCTCCTGCCAACCTAGCAGTTTGAAAGCACATCAAAGTGCAAGTAGATAAATAGGTACTGCTCCGGCGGGAAGGTAAACGGTGTTTCCGTGCGCTGCTCTGGTTTGCCAGAAGCGGCTTAGTCATGCTGACCACATGACCCGGAAGTTGTACGCCGGCTCCCTCGGCCAGTAAAGCAAGATGAGCGCCGCAACCCCAGAGTCATCCGCGACTGGACCTAACGGTCAGGGGTCCCTTTACCCTTTACCTTTATCTAAGGTGTATGGGGTGCAAGAGGAGGGGTAGCACCTCTGGTTGGGGGATGTGTTGTGCTCAGGGCTGGATTGAGGTTTGATGAGGCCCTCAGCTACTGACAGTAATGTGGCCCTTTATATGTCCAGCTGTCCTTTGTCAACAACAAATTGTTGCTGCTTTTTGTGTTGAATATATGCTATATGGTAATTTATGGACCCAATAGGTATCTCAAGCCATTTGCACATAACAAAATATGTATTTTATCAAAGGAAATGATATAGAAATGAGCAAACCAGTGATATTTTGGGGAGCAGGCTAGCAGGTGGGGCCCATTACTTACATCATAGGAGTCTACACAACACAAAACACTGTTGCTTTAGATAGGTTTTATTTTATTTGTATTTTATCTTATATTTTGGATATGTACATCCAGCTTTTTTCCCCTTTAATTTTTTTGGGGGGCCCCAAGAGAGTGGAGCCCTAAGCTAGAGCTTGTTTAGCTTATACGTAAATCCGGCACTGGTTGTGCTCCTTCTGGGGCAGTTTGCCCACCTTTGGTCCCCACCCTGCACTGAGCTCTCATCAGTGGCTCCTAGAAGCTGTCATCATGTGACAGCGGCCACACCCTGGGAAATGGCTTCAACTGGCTGGCTAAACCTGGGGGAGATTGGGGCCAATGGGTCTCAAGCCCTCGGTGAGTTAAGGCCTTCTCCTGCATGCAAAAACAGACTCTGGTGGATCAAGCAGATGTGACCATTGATGAGCCCAAAGCTCAAGAAGGCAGTTTCTGCACAAGCTGTAGAGGGAAGTGAGGGGCTCGTCCACCTGGGAAGGGAGAAGGAAGACTCTGATCTTCAACCTCTGCTGTCTTGCAAGATCTCTTTGGGAGAAGAAAAGGCTCAGGGATAAAATCCAGAGCTGAGTCCCTAAGACAGTCGGGTGTCACCTTGTACTCCTCCTTCTGGCAACATCTGCAGCCAAGCTGGCGTCAAACGCTTTGGTGTTGCTAATACGTGTTTGACTTCATCCCTGGAGGCACACGTCATCGCCTCTTGAGACAGGCAGAGGCCAACAAAAAATAAACACTGAGAGCCAGCATGACGGAGCGGTTAGGGTGTCCGATTCAGACATGGGAGACCAGGATTGAAATCCCCACTTGGCCATGAAGTGATTCTCAGCCTAACAACCTGCAAGGTTGTTGTTGTGGGGATTAAATGAGGACTAGGGCCTGAGAGAGACCAGAATCCACACAATAAACAACATCGTTTAATTTTAAAACATCACTTAATGGCATAATTATGACAGAGAGCGCCTTAAATAGAACAACACAGTTTGAAAATCTTCTGCAGCAGAAGGTGAGCACACATGGATCCAAGAAGATGTGTTTGCCCACCTTTCTTGCATTATTAGACTAATGATTTTGTCCTCACCCTGCCTGGGGCTGAATAATAGACACCAGCTTTGCCACAACTGGTTGGGCACAGTAGTCCCAGGGCTATCAAATTCAGCTTCAATGCAAGGGGACGATGGCCAAACTTGTCTTCATTTCTTGACATCCTGTGTGGTGCAATGGTGAGAGTGTTGGACTAGGATCTCAGAGACCGGGGTTCAAATCCCCACTGGGCCATGAAGCTGACCGGGTGACCTTGGGGGCCAGTCACTGCCTCTCAGCCTAACCTACCTCACAAGGTTGCTGTGGGGATTAAATGAAGTGGAGGAGAACCATGTCTGCCACTTCAAGCTCCTTGGAGGAAAAGGTGGGCTATAAACAAATAAAGAAATGAATGAATGAATAGCATGTCTGTTGCTGGCAAACAAGGCTGACAAGCCTGAATTCTCTTCCGTTCAGAGATTCCCTGCACATAGAAGATTAGAGTGTCAGGGTGGAGGGGCTCAAGTCTAGCCCTGACAGCTTAGATTTCTACATGGAAATAAATTTTCATTTTGCGTCTGAGGACCATTTGGCCACATGACTCCCTACCTGCTGCCCAGACGCAGGAGGACTGCCTCAGTCTTGGGTTAGTATCGGAAGTCCTATTCCAACCAAGAAGCAAGTGCATTTTTTTCCTAAACTGCAGCACATAGCTAAGGTCTTTTGCAGGCTTAGCAATCAAACGCTCTCTCTCTCTCTTTACCTAGAATCCAAAAGGGGGTGGGGGGGTGTAACCTGATTATGTTTGAAGTCTGTGATGTAAGATACAGCCAGAGCAGCAAAGTGGTTGAAATTAGAGTCTGATAAGTTCAGGGATTTTTCCCCCTCTCTCCCATAGATCCATAAATTAAAGTTTTTGAAAAAGCCTTTGATGCTAAAACCAGTCTCAAAAATGAACCGTACAGTCACTCACATGAAAGAGTTTCGAAACGCCTTGAAAGGAATGGCTCCCAGAAAACGTTTCGAGTTATTTCAATCCCTTCCTCTCTCTCTCGGGAGTGTTTATATTTACAAGGCTCGGCTAGAAGATCCGCAACGTACAAATTACCCCCAACCTGCATCCCAAACTCTGGCCTACAGAGAAAGCCCTTGGAGGGGGCAGAACAAAATCCCCCCTCCCCTACCAAGACCAGAACAGTTCTGAAATCATTGCACTCCACACATCCTAAAAGGCATGTGGGGTCATAAGGGCTTTTCCAGATTAGAATTGAGGCTCCACAGTTGGAGGCAGCAATGCTTCTGACTGCCCATTGCTGGAAACTGCAGGAGGGGGGAATCTCCCCTGTGTTCGAATCCTGCTTGCAGGCTCCCCATGATGGGAATCTGGTTGGCCAATGTGAGGACAGGAGGCTGGACTAGATGGGTCCATGGCCTTGATCCAGCGTGAGGAGCTCCTCCATTTATGAGGAGCTCCATTTATCCATTGCCTTATGAGGAACGGCTTAGGGAGCTGGGTATGTTTAGCCTGGAGAAGAGAAGGTTAAGGGGTGATATGATAGCCATGTTCAAATATATAAAAGGATGTCATATAGAGGGGGGAGAAAGTTGTTTTCTGCTGCTCCAGAGAAGCGTACACGGAGCAATGGATTCAAACTACAAGAAAGAAGATTCCACCTAAACATTAGGAAGAACTTCCTGGCAGTAAGAGCTGTTTGACAGTGGAATTTGCTGCCAAGGAGTGTGGTGGAGTCTCCTTCTTTGGAGGTCTTTAAGCAGAGGCTTGACAGCCACCTGTCAGGAATGCTTTGATGGTGTTTCCTGCTTGGCAGGGGGTTGGACTGGATGGCCCTTGTGGTCTCTTCCAACTCTATGATTCTATGTTCTCCACAGTGTCCGACAGAGGCCTCTGATTAATGTGCAAACAAAACAGGGAGGGAATAGTTTGCCTCGGCCCCCGATATCCATTGGGTATCATGCATTCAGTCATTCGTTGGAATTACAACCTGCTCTTCAAAAATGATGTTTCCAGTTTGCTATATATTTGCTGCCTTTGTACACGGGGGGCCCATTTACGCTCACAGCCGCCGCTAGATCTCTCTCCCCCATTAATTTGTCTAATCGTTTTTTTAAAAGCCTGCCTTGTGACCACCAACACTTATGGTACCCGGGCATCCCAGCAGCTTATTACATGGAGGGCGAGGAGCTAATTCCTCTTTTGTCTGCTGCCAATCTTCACCGGCTGCCAGATAGACGAAAGCACCCCTGCAGGAGAACTGTTCCAACGAGACAGACAAGGGAGAACGAGACCCACTTGCCTCGCTGGTGCGGGTGCTGTTCCCCCCACCCACCCACCCACCCACCCAGCGTGCACCAAGAAGGAGCGCAATGACTTTGGCTTCATCTGCCCACAGTGATGGTCACAGAATCACAAAATTGTAGAGTTGGGAGGGACCCCAAGGGTGATCTAGTCCAAGCCCCTGCAAGGCAGGAATTGTAGTGAATGTTGTCACATGGCCAACTCTATCTAGTTATGTGGAGATGGCATCACAAGAGCCATTCAGCTGGTGGTAGACTCTCCTGTGGTTGGTCTAGATGGCCCTTTGGGGTCCCTTCCAACTCTACCATTCTCTTAGAAGAAGAAGACATACATAGTTGCATAGGCTTACAATTCTGGTTTCATATTAACATGTAACTTAATAAAATAAAATGAGAACAGTCAAAATAAGACCAATTTAAACTTACAGACGAGGATGGATGCCAGAGTAATTTCCATTACAATATAATGTTCAACGACATCTAGTGTTCAGATTGGTGAGTAATAGTTTATGCCAATAATAATTTGAATATATGCATTTCAATGTCCATGCTTTTTGTTATTGGTTACATAAATCTACAATTTTACGATTCTGTGAAAGGGTTGGGACCAAAGCAGCAACAGGCTGAGGCAGAGAGGAGGCATGGACACACACACACACACACACACACCACAAGGATGCTCTGCAAGTTTCATTGCTGGTTCTAGAGGAGTAGTAGTAATAATAATAATAATAATAATAAATTTTTATTTGTACTCATGGGCATGGCACTGTGAAGTCTTATTGCACCAATTTCATTGTTGCTTGCAGGTTGTTGTGAACCACCCTTGGAGCTGTTTGACTAACAGACAGAATACAAATATACTAAATAAATATATAAAAGACAAGAAGAAGAAGAAGAGGAGGAGGAGGAGGAGGAGGAGGAGGAGTTTGGATTTGATATCCCGCTTTATCAGGACCCGAAGGAGTCTCAAAGCGGCTCACATTCTCCTTTCCCTTCCTCCCCCACAACAAACCCTCTGTGAGGTGAGTGGGGCTGAGAGACTTCAGAGAAGTGTGACTAGCCCAAGGTCACCCAGCAGCTGCATGGGGAGGAGCAGAGACGCGAACCTGGTTCCCCAGATTACGAGTCTACTGCTCTTAACCACTACACCACACTGGCTCTCCAAGGGGATTTGGGTAATATTTCATTATCCTTGAAAGCAAATTTTTGCTCCTAGTTTTTTTGCCAGGGAACATTTGCTGCTCCAAACCTTAAGCTCAATGGTTGCATTTCCTGAACTGAAGAGAGGCATATTTGGAACTCAGAACCAGTCCTGCCACCACCTTTGCACTACCCTGTTCACTACTAACAATGTTTGCTTGAGCTTTTCTTCCTTCCTTCCTTCCTTCCTTCCTTCCTTCCTTCCTTTCCTTCCTTTCCTTTCCTTTCCTTTCCTTTCCTTTCCTTTCCTTTCCTTTCCTTTCCTTTCCTTTCCTTTTTTCTGTGACTGGAACTTGTAATCAAGTGTGCAAGCCACGGAATAAAATATGCCAAACAGATGGCTTTTTGTTCGTAATATTTCTTCCTCTTCCAAGACGGAAAGCAGGCAATTTTGAAGACACACATACAAACCCACCGAGCGCTGCTCCCACGCAGAATTGCATTTGTAACCACATTGCCAGCCATTAACGGCATTCTCAATACACCACCAAGCAGAGACAGGAGTGCAGGTGAAATAAACAAACGGGAGATTTTCACTACAATTTGTTGGCAGAGCCATCAGAATTGCTTTCAACTGTTTCACCTTCAAGTATTCTGAATATTAAAACTCTGTTTTCGGAGCCAGCGCTATTCTGGAAAAATCAAAACACGTTTTACACAAACGGTTTGCGAGCACAAATAGAAGACAAGGCACTGGAACAATTTGTGGCTCTCCTGGCGCAGATTGTCACCACCACTGCAAGTCCTTGGTATCATTCTTATTCCCTCTGCACTGCTGCAGAAGGAAGCCAGGATTAAAGGGATTGGAGGCCCTGGTGCAGTTCCAAAAATAGCCGGCCTCCCCCTACTCCCATGAAGGTGGCACAAAAAGAAGAAGAGTAGAAGGGTTTGGATTTGATCTCCCGCTTTATCACTCCCCGAAGGAATCTCCAAGCGGCTCACATTCTCCTTTCCCTTCCTCCCCCACAACAAACACTCTGTGAGGTGAGTGGGGCTGAGAGACTTCAGAGAAGTGGGACTAGCCCAAGGTCACCCAGCAGCTGCATGTGGAGGAGCGGAGACGCAAACCCGGTTCACCAGATTACGAGTCTACTGCTCTTAACTACTACACCACACTGGCTTGCAGTACCTGAAAGAATAGCATGTTCATAATGGCACCTTTTCGTTGTCTGCTGGGCACAATGTCTACTGGATCCGTTGAATCCACACTCTCGGAGAACTCTGAAATGTCAGCTATACAGGATCTTCAAGAACTTACGAAGAGCCCTGATGGATCAGGTGAATGAATGACTTATCTAGACCAGCATCCTCTTCTGACAGTGGCCAACCAGATGCCTCTTCTGGGCAACCCGCAAGCAGGATTCCAGCACAAGAGCCCTCTCGCCTCCTGCAGTTTCCAGCAACTGGTCTATAGAATTGTAGAATGGTAGAACTGGAAGGGACACCAAGGGTCATCCAGTCCAAGCCCCTGCAATGCAGGAATCACAGCTAAAGCATCCCTGAGAGATGGCCACCCAACCTCTGCTTAAAAACCTCCAAGGAAGGGAGGCCACCATCTTCCAAGAGAGGCCATTCCACTGTCAAACAGCTTCCTGCCAGAAAGTTCTTCAGGACCAGGGAGTCACCCACACACACCCGCACCCTGTCCCCCAAGAACAGTACTTCTGTCTTGTCAGGATTCAACCTCCATAGGGTGGGCGCCACTACCACGAAGTGGGCTTCATGGCCCAGTGGGGATTTGAACCCCGGTCTCTGAGATCCTAGTCCAACACTCTCACCATTGCACCACACAGGATGTCAAGAAATGAAGACAAGTTTGATCATCGTCTCCTTGCATTGAAGCTGAATTTGACAGCTCTTCCCAACCAGTTGTGGCAAAGCTGGTGTCTATTATTCCGCCCCAGGCAGGGTGAGGACAAAATCATTAGTCTAATAATGCAAGAAAGGTGGGCAAACACATCTTCTTGGATCCATGTGTGCTCACCTTCTGCTGCAGAAGATTTTCAAACTGTGTTGTTCTATTTACGGCGCTCTCTGTCATAATTATGCCATTAAGTGATGTTGTTTATTACCCGAAGGTAATGACAGGCACATGGAAAACAAACAGATCCAACCTGTTCATTTCGGAAGAGGGCTTGGGGAAATCTCCTTCTCTGATGCCTTTGCCACCTGAGGACAAACTCCATCCCTGCAAGGAAGAAGATTAACTCTGAACGCAGGCCAGCACAGTCCGTTGTTCCGTCCAGGGCCAGGGGGAGAGATGGGCAGCCATCAAGGGTGCTGGCTGGAGAGATGTGCTCTGCCAAGGCCACTCTATCAGCTGGAATAAATAGGACAAGGTTTGCATATCTTTCCATAATAAATATCGACTTTGTTGTTTTTGTTGTGAGAAATAAAGAACTTCAATAATTATTTGCTTTAACATTCCATAATAGCCTGTGTGACTTCAATAATGTTCATCTATAACAATTAAAACCCACATTCTGATTCCTGACTGTACTTCAGCGAATTTGTAGCTGTCAGTATCTAGAGTCATATACTTCTTCCCTTAAATAACTTTCCTTAGTAATCTGTCATGGACAGGACCGGTGCTAGGGCTTTTCGCGCCCTAGGCGAAAATCGTGGGGCGCCCAGCGAGCCGGGGGTGGGGCACCGTACGTCATGCGCAATGACGTCATGTGCCCCGCCCCCTGCATGCCGGGCGCTGCACGCTGGGTACTGCCGGCCGCTGCACACGCCGGCCGCCAGGCGCTGCCGGGCACTCCACGCGCCGCCGCAATTTTCGCCTCTGTTTGGGGCGGCGGCGGGCAGCGGCGGGGGGCAAGGGGCAGACTGGCCAGCACCCCCTCCATTTTGGCGCCCTAGGCAACCGCCTAGTTTGCCTCAATGGTAGCGCCGGGCCTGGTCATGGATGTGCACGGTCCGCCCCGGGTGTTACCTCCGAGGGGGGTGACAAAATGCTGTGCGGCCCCCTCAACGTCTGTGAGACACTGTTGCATTGGCACATGCAGGCTTCCCACTGCCAAAACGGTCCGCCCGCCGCCTCCCCCCCCCACTGTAGTGTAGCAGGCAGATTCCTTGTCACAAGGCACGCAATCTCCACAAAAAACCCTCAACTATCTCCTGGCTCCCCCAAAAAAGCTCAACAAGGTTCCCCCCCAAAAATATGAAATAAAGTCAAATCATTTTTGCAGGCAAAAAAATAAATAAATTTCAATGGGGGGCGTGACAAGAAATTTTCTGCACTGGGTACCACCTGACCTTGCTTCGCCACTGGATCCTTGGGATCCTCTCCAACTCTACCATTCTGTCATCATACTTACTCTTTTTGTGGTTATTTTTGTGAACAGAACTGGGAGGAATTGTAGAGATGGAAGAGACCCCAACGGTCAACTACCCAGACCCTGAGATCATCAGCTGAGGCCCTTCTTTGTTTGTCTCCTCCATGTGAGGTCTGGGGGTTGACAAAACAAGAACGGGCCTTTTCTGTGGTGGCTCCCCATCTGTGGAATGGTCTCCCCAGGGAGGCTCGCCTGGCACTTTTATTATATATTGTTAGGCACCAGGCAAAAACATTTCTCTATAGCCAAGCCTTTGGCTGATTAAACAACCTCTACCTTTTCAAACTGGGGGGGTGTTACTTGTGTTGGTTAATATGGTATATGTTTTTTGTGGTTTTAGGGTTAGAAACTGAAGTTAACCAATTCTATGAAGAAACTGAAGTTGACCAATTCTATGAAGACTTACAACACCTTATAGAAATGACACCAAGGAAGGATGTTCTTCTCATTATAGGGGATTGGAATGCTAAAGTAGGGAGTCAAGAGATAAAAGGAACAACTGGCAAGTTTGGCCTTGGAGTTCAAAATGAAGCAGGACAAAGGCTAATAGAGTTCTGTCAAGAGAACAAGCTGGTCATCACAAACACTCTTTTCCAACAACACAAGAGACGACTTTACACATGGACATCACCAGATGGGCAACACCGAAATCAGATTGATTATATTCTCTGCAGCCAAAGATGGAGAAGCTCTATACAGTCAGCAAAAACAAGACCTGGAGCTGACTGTGGCTCAGATCATCAGCTTCTTATAGCAAAATTCCAGCTTAAACTGAAGAAAGTGGGGAAAACCACTGGGCCAGTAAGATACAATCTAAATCAAATTCCTTATGAATACACAGTTGAAGTGAAGAACAGGTTTAAGGATTTAGATTTGGTGGATAGAGTGCCTGAAGAACTGTGGATGGAGGCCCGTAACATTATACAGGAGGCAGCAACGAAAACCATCCCAATGAAAAAGAAATGCAAGAAAGCAAAGTGGCTGTCAAATGAGGCCTTACAAATAGCGGGGGAGAGAAGGCAAGCAAAATGCGAGGGAAATAATGAAAGATACAGGAAATTGAATGCAGATTTCCAAAAAATAGCAAGGAGAGACAAGAGGGCCTTTTTAAACGAGCAATGCAAAGAAATAGAGGAAAACAACAGAATGGGGAAAACCAGAGATCTGTTCAAGAAAATTGGAGATATGAAAGGAACATTTCGTACAAAGATTACCACAATTAAGGACAAAAGTGGAAAGGACCTAACAGAAGCAGAAGACATCAAGAAGAGGTGGCAAGAATACACAGAGGAATTATACCAGAAAGATATGGAGGTCTCATACACCCCAGGTAGTGTGGTTGCTGACCTTGAGCCAGACATCCTGGAGAGTGAAGTCAAATGGGCCTTAGAAAGCCTTGCTAACAACAAGGCCAGTGGAAGTGATGATATTCCAGCTGAACTATTTAAAATTTTAAAAGATGATGCTGTTAAGGTGCTACACTCAATATGCCAGCAAGTTTGGAAAACTCAGCAGTGGCCAGAGGATTGGAGAAGATCAGTCTACATCCCAATCCCAAAGAAGGGCAGTGCCAAAGAATGCTCCAACTACCGCACAATTGCGCTCATTTCACACGCTAGCAAGGTTTTGCTAAAAATTCTACAAGGCAGGCTTAAGCAGTATGTGGACCGAGAATTCCCAGAAGTGCAAGCTGGATTTCAAAGGGGCAGAGGAACCAGAGATCAAATTGCAAACATACGCTGGATTATGGAGAAAGCTAGAGAGTTCCAGAAAAATATTTACTTCTGCTTCATTGACTACGCAAAAGCTTTTGACTGTGTCGACCACAGCAAACTATGGCAAGTTCTTAAAGAAATGGGAGTGCCTGATCACCTTATCCATCTCCTGAGAAATCTCTATGTGGGACAAGAAGCTACAGTTAGAACTGGATATGGAATAACTGATTGGTTCAAAATTGGGAAAGGAGTACGACAAGGCTGTATATTGTCTCCCTGCTTATTTAATTTATATGCAGAATTCATCATGCGAAAGGCTGGACTGGATGAAGCCCAAACCGGAATTAAGATTGCCGGAAGAAATATCAACAACCTCAGATATGCTGATGATACAACCTTGATGGCAGAAAGTGAGGAGGAATTAAAGAACCTTTTAATGAGGGTGAAAGAGGAGAGCGCAAAATATGGTCTGAAGCTCAACATCAAAAAAACTAAGATCATGGCCACTGGTCCCATCACCTCCTGGCAAATAGAAGGGGAAGAAATGGAGGCAGTGAGAGATTTCACTTTCTTGGGTTCCATGATCACTGCAGATGGTGACAGCACTCACGAAATTAGAAGACGCCTGCTTCTTGGGAGAAAAGCAATGACAAACCTAGACAGCATCTTAAAAAGCAAAGACATCACCTTGCCAACAAAGGTCCGTATAGTTAAAGCTATGGTTTTCCCAGTAGTAATGTACGGAAGTGAGAGCTGGACCATAAAGAAGGCTGATCGCCGAAGAATTGATGCTTTTGAATTATGATGCTGGAGGAGACTCTTGAGAGTCCCATGGACTGCAAGAAGATCAAACCTATCCATTCTTAAAGAAATCAGCCCTGAGTGCTCACTGGAAGGACAGATCCTGAAGTTGAGGCTCCAGTACTTTGGCCACCTCATGAGAAGAGAAGACTCCCTAGAAAAGACCCTGATGTTGGGAAAGATTGAGGGCACAAGGAGAAGGGGACGACAGAAGATGAGATGGTTGGACAGTGTTCTCGAAGCTACTAACATGAGTTTGGCCAAACTGCGAGAGGCAGTGAAGGATAGGCGTGCCTGGCGTGCTCTGGTCCATGGGGTCACGAAGAGTCGGACACGACTGAACGACTGAACAACAACAATTGTAAACCATCCTGTGATCCCCAGATCAAGAGTGGTATAGAAATGTAATTCATTAATCGGTCAATTAGTAATCTAGTGCAACCCCCTGCAGTGCAGGAATCTCAACTAAAGCATCCCTGACAGACGGCCATCCAACCTCTGCTTGAAAAAATTGGTATACTGCCCTTTAGCCATCTCAGGACAGTTCACAATGTAAAAAATACAGGATAAAAAACACAAAATACATAATAAGAACAAGAAGAAAACAAACCAATAAGCCCCTCTCCTCCACCATATGCTGTGTGGTTTGTGTAATATATGTGTTGCAACAAACTCTGTACAGTAGAATTGCATCCTATGCAGGGGATTGGCTCCAGGTATATGCAGAGACTCATATACTTGAACTTCCCCCATGTGGGTATCCTTACCCTTCTGAAGCCAGGCAAAGCCCCCTCCATGCGTTGACTCTGGGATGCTCACGCGAGATCTCGCTGGGCCATTCCCAGGCTTGCATGGCCAGTGCACTGAGAGAGCCTTGCTGGGCAAGCAAGGCAGAGAGCATAAAAGCTATTTTAACACTGGGGAAACATTGCATGCATTTAATCTCTTCAGTGTCAACCAGCTGGCCTTCAACTGCGCGAGGCTGAAGATGCACATGTCAAATGGTCATAAGGTGTGATCGTACTGCATTCACCGTTTCCTTGCATTCTTCTTTTCAAAGCTGCAGCAGGTGCTGCATTGGACTGGGCAGGTTGCCCCAGAAAAGGTTGTGAATCTGCCTCCCCAAAGCCCCTTCACTTGGTCTTGAAAGATCTACACTGGCTCCCAGTACATTTCCGGGCACAATTCAAAGTGTTGGTGCTTACCTTTAAAGCCCTAAATGGCTTCAGTCCAGTATACCTGAAGGAGCGTCTCCACCCCCATCGTTCAGCCCGGACACTGAGGTCCAGTGCCGAGGGCCTTCTGGCGGTTCCCTCACTACGAGAAGCCAAGTTATAGGGAACCAGGCAGAGGGCCTTCTCGGTAGTGGCACCCGCCCTGTGGAACGCCCACCCTTCAGATGTCAAAGAGAACAACAACTACCAGACCTTTAGAAGACATCTGAAGGCAGCCCTTTTTAGGGAGGCTTTTAATGTTTAATAGATTATTGTATTTTAATGTTCTGTTGGAAGCCGCCCAGAGTGGCTGGGGAAACCCAGCCAGATGGGCGGGGTATAAATAAATTATTATTATTATTATTATTATTATTATTATTATTATTATTATTGGTCAAGTGCAGAAGATCCTGAATGCAGAAGGAGGGAGGAACATGCATTTTCTTTTCTTTCTACCTTGGTTTTTAGTGAGTTCACCACCAAATTTCTAAAATGAAAAGTGTAAACTCTGTGTCTGCCTGCATGACTCCACATCCTTCCCTAAACCTGAGAGGTACAGTATTCTTCCAAATCTTGACTGATTATGATTCGACTGTTGTGATGTATTCTACACAGGGGCAGAAATTATAATTTTGCCTATTCGGGGCTGAGCCATGCATTGCAAATCTGTCCTCCTGTGTTTCAATGTGCCCTTGCTCAAATGAAATAATCATTTTTTTACTGTGATTTTGGTCCATATTGATCCAGAGCAGATCTCAACATATAATTAGCAGAGTAAAAGCTCAAACACGATGCAGGGTTTCCAAAAAAAACAACTCAAAGGCAATCAGCTTCATCCAGCAGAGCTTTTTGCTACTGAAGGGAAATGAGCAAAACAGTCACAAATCCAAGTCTTCAGGATGGGTGCAGTCCTCAAGAAATCCAGTTGCAGCACACTTAACTTAACCTTACAATAAGACTAAAACTTTAGCACTAAGCATACTATATAGTACAGACCACCACACCAGAAGGAAAGAGAGACAGAAAGTGAAAACCAGGCTCCTTCTGGCCTGTTCTTATAGTCAGCATGACCTTCAAGAAAGAGAGAACAGTACCAGTTTGAACCAGCTCTTCAGCTTCTCTGAAGGAACCTTCTGCTTGTTTCCAGGCAGAATAGGAACTTACTTGTCAGCTAGAAACTTCCAGCTAATATCACACAGAGAAGCCTCCAGAACCTTCTTGAATCAATTAGAATAGAAAAGATCTCCACATTTTAAAAGTGTGTTTGTTTAGTAGTTTTGTTCTGTTTCCCCCCCCCCTATGGTTATGGAGTGAATCTCATGGGGAAATCATACATGTCCAACTTACATGAAAGGAGTGCCCTGTCCATGTGTAGAGAAGCAGTCTGTTCTGAGCACAAGAAGGCATATTAAGAGGGCAGAAAGACTCACATGATATCCTCAGGCAGCTGAGACAGGCCTAGAGTTCAAGAGAAGGAAGAAAGCCAACTATACGGCTTTCAGGACCATGGACAGTGCAGGGAACTTGTGTGACGTGGCACCAGATTCTCAGAAGGATATTGACAAGCTGGAAGGTGGGCAGAGGAGGGTGACCAAGAGGATCAAGGGTCTGGAAACCAAGATTTATGAAGAATGGTTGAGGGAGTTGGGGATGGTTTAGCTTGGATAAGAAGAGACTGAGAGGAGATATGATAGCCATCTTCAAATATCTGAAGAGTTGTCTCATGGAAGTTGGAGCAAGCTTGTTTTCTGCCATTTGCTCCAGAGCTTGGGACCCAAACAAATGGTTTCAAGTTACAAGAAATGAGATTCTGACTAAACAGCAAGAAGAACTTTCTGGTGGTAAGAGACATTTGAGAGTGGAACAGACTCCCTTGGGAGGTGGTGGACTCTCCTTCCTTGGAGGTTTTTAAGCAGAGTTCAGATCCGTGTATTCCAGGGGGTTGGACTAGATGATCCTAGGGGGTCCCTCTCAGCTCTACGATCTCTAAACTATGAATCACCAACAGGTATAAAACTCCTTAAATGCATTTCCCTCCGCAGGCTGGAACAGCATGAGCAAGGAATAGTGATTTATATTAAGGAGGAAGACCGTGAAGTCTTGTTAAGCCATAGATGTGCCTTAATCATATCACAAGAGCCAAACTGATGGAACCAGAAGACTGAGTAACCCGGCGGATTCTCTGGGAATACAGAGCAGCCTCGTGGCTTCGGTACAAAAGTCTGGGAAGGCTCACGACAAGATGCTGCTTCCTTCTGCAACTGAGAAGCTGTGTCGGCCAAGCCATGGCAGTTGAGCACAGGAATGTATCGCCTGGCCAAGCCAAGGGTTCAAGTCAAGGAATAATAGCCTGGAAAGGAGAGAGGCACAGACACTTCACAATGCAACCTTTACAGGAAGAGCTCTCAAGCCATTTTTGACCCCTTGCAGCAAAAAAAAAACAAAAAAAACCCCACCCCTCAACCCTCCTGCAAAAAACCTAAATTCACGCAACGCTGGATATGTTCATTCTTTGTGTTTTTCATTTGATTATGATGGCCACTGTAGAAAAGGTGCTGGACCAGATGTCTCCAGCAGCATGGCTTTTCTTCAGATGGTTCCTCCTTAAATTAATTACTAACAATTAATCTGCCGCAGAGATGCCAGATATATTTGGGGGGGGGGGTTGTTTCTCGTGAAAGGACATTGAGCTGCACTCTGGGCTTGCTTCGCATGGAAATAACTCAAATGCCATTTGGAAATCAGCGGGGGGCAGTGCCTGCAATTAGTGTACAATTTAAAACTCAGATAACTAGATGGATGGTTGGCTGCCTTGGATGGACAGACAGACGTAAAATTATGCCCTAATCCGCAGGGTCTGGTTTACAAAGCTTTTGGCCTTAGATTGGTTTAATTAGGCTTCAAAGAACGACAGGGAAAGGAAGGAAAAAACCTTTTCGCAATTAATTAACGATGAACTCCGAGGGGTACGCCAGAAATACAAGAGCCTGCAGCTTTGAATGTGCTGAGTCTTTTGACTGTAATGCATCATGCAATTAGAGCCCCCACTCAATCTTCCTTTGGATTTGGAACACAAAGAGAGGGACAAGAAGCTGACCTTTGGAGCTGCTCCAGATTTGCTCATTTATCCAAGCCAAGAACACCAGGAGAGGCCTGCAGCAGCTGGGTCAGGCCAGAGGGGGCCAGTCTAGCCCAGCATCCTGTTCTTCCACAGTGGCCAACCAGATGCCCATGTTGGGAGCCTGCAGGCAGGACCCGAGTGCAAGCAGTATTCAGAAGAAGAAGAGTTTGGATTTGATCTCCCGCTTTATCACTACCCGAAGGAGTCTCAAAGCGGCTCACATTCTTCTTTCCCTTCTTCCATCACAACAAACCCTC
The DNA here is from genome assembly GCA_034642065.1 of Darevskia nairensis. NCBI lineage: Eukaryota > Metazoa > Chordata > Lepidosauria > Squamata > Lacertidae > Darevskia > Darevskia nairensis. The sequence goes on from JAWWNI010000310.1 coordinate 1,035,604, forward strand.
TGTGAGGTGAGTGGGGCTGAGAGACTTCAAAGTAGTGTGACTAGCCCAAGGTCACCCAGCAGCTGCAGGTGGAGGAGCGGAGACGCAAACCCAGTTCACCAGATTATGAGTCTACCGCTCTTAACCACTACTCTACACTGGCTCTCAGGGAAAGAGGGAAGGAAGGAAGGAAGGAAGGAAGGAAGGAAGGAAGGAAGGAAGGAAGGAAGGAAGGAAGGAAGGAAGGAGAGGGTAAGAAGGGAGGGAGGGAGGGAGGGAAGGAAGGAAGGAAGGAAGGAAGGAAGGAAGGAAGGAAGGAAGGAAGGAAGGAAGGAAGGAAGGAGGGAGGGAGGGAGGGAGGGAGGGAAGGAAGGAAGGAAGGAAGGAAGGAAGGAAGGAAGGAAGGAAGGAAGGAAGGAAGGAAGGAAGGAAGAAGAGGAGGAGTTTGGATTTGCTATCCCGCTTTATCACTACCCGAAGGAGTCTCAAAGCGGCTCACATTCTCCTTTCCCCTTCCTCCCCACAACAAACCCTCTGTGAGGTGAGTGGGGCTGAGAGACTTCAGAGAAGTGTGACAAGCCCAAGGTCACCTAGCAGCTGCAAGTGGAGGAGCGGAGACGCGAACCCGGTTCCCCAGATTATGAGTCTACCGCTCTTAACCACTACACCACTCTGGCTCTCAAGAAGCACACCTTTCACCACAGAGGAGTTGCTCCAAACCCTTGATCCTTTCCTAAACCCTTTCCAGTCCTCCAACATCCTTTCTGAAGTAAGATGAGCAAAAGTGTAGAGTCACAGAGTCGTAGGGACCCAAAGGCTCATCTAGTCCAACCTCCTGCGATGCGCACATTATTCAAAGCCAGAAGAAACCACAGATCTGTATCCAGGCATTTAATTTTCAATCCTTTCCCCAGCATGAAATTTGTCTTTTCCACAGCTGCCACACACTGTAGTGGACAGCTTGATGATAGAAACCATCATCAAGATGCCCACTACAACCTCAAGGTCCTTTTTTCTTAATCCTTCCACCCCTCCTTAATTTTTTTATTTGCAAATTTAACAATGAAAGAAAAAGAAATAATATATAAATAGTACAGTGGTACCTCGGGTTACAAATGCTTCAGGTTACAAACACTTTGGGTTACAAACTCCGCTAAGCCAGAAGTAGTACCTTGGGTTGAGAACTTTGCCCCAGGATGAGAACGGAAATTGCGTGCCAGCGGCGCGGCAGCAGCGGAAAGCCCATTAGTGAAAGCATGCCTCAGGTTAAGAATGGTTTCGGGATAAGAACGGACCTCCGGAACGAATTAAGTTCGTAACCCGAGGTACCACTGTAGTGATAATCCACCATAGGTTCACATCAAAGATATAAGTTGTTGTTGTTGTTCAGTCGTTCAGTCGTGTCCGACTCTTCGTGACCCCCTGGACCAGAGCACGCCAGGCACACCTATCCTCCACTGCCTCTCGCAGTTTGGCCAAACTCATGTTGGTAGCTTCGAGAACACTGTCCAACCATCTCGTCCTCTGTCGTCCCCTTCTCCTTGTGCCCTCCATCTTTCCCAACATCAGGGTCTTTTCTAGGGAGTCTTCTCTTCTCATGAGGTGGCCAAAGTACTGGAGTCTCAACTTCAGGATCTGTCCTTCTAGTGAGCACTCAGGGCTGATTTCTTTAAGAATGGATAGGTTTGATCTTCTTGCAGTCCATGGGACTCTCAAGAGTCTCCTCCAGCACCATAATTCAAAAGCATCAATTCTTCGGCGATCAGCCTTCTTTATGGTCCAGCTCTCACTTCCGTACATTACTACTGGGAAAACCATAGCTTTAACTATACGGACCTTTGTTGGCAAGGTGATGTCTTTGCTTTTTAAGATGCTGTCTAGGTTTGTCATTGCTTTTCTCCCAAGAAGCAGGCGTCTTCTAATTTCGTGACTGCTGTCACCATCTACAGTGATCATGGATATAAGTACATCCATCTAAAGTTAAGCATATAGCTTAATGTAAGCACTTTAATGTCCAAATGGGTATCCACAGGATAATGAATCACAGAACCTCCAAGGAAGGAGAGTCCACAACCACCCGAAGGAGACCGTTTCAATGTTGAATGGCTCTTATAGTCTAATGTTACCAGATTATTTTCAAAGAATCCGGGGACACTTTTTTTAAAACAAAAGAAGGGGGAAAAGTTATTAAAATTATTTTAAAAATATATATTAAAAAGTAATATCTTCTCTTCTGTGGTCTCCTCTGTCACACGGTCTTCCTCTGGGCCCCGGCCTGCTCTCTTGGAGCGCTAGCCGCCATAGAGGAGGCTCAGGTTGGACCTGGGCTTGGCCATGTGTCCTTGCCCTCCCGGTGCTCTCCTACCCCTCCTCCTCAGTGGCAGCGGCAGCGGCAGCATGGTAAGGTCGGGGCAAGGTCGGGGTTCCCCTCTTTTTTCTCCTTCCTCTTTCTCTCTCTTCCTTCTCCTCCTACTCTCCTCCTTCTCACTGCGTCAGCTATGGGGTTTTCCTGACCCGAGTGCCGCTGGGCAGGTGGCCAGGCGCTCTTGTGGCCGGCTCAATTTGGGTCATGGAGAGGGGGTCAGCGGTTCCCCCAGTTGATGCACCGGGCATCCCCGATTCCCCCTTGGCAATGGTGGTGGCAGCGGCAGTCTCAGCAGCCCGGAGCCAGTCTGGTAGCTCAGTTGGCTCTGGCTGACTTCAGGAGCTGTTCGCTCCCGTGGCGCCCGCCATTTTGCCTTGCTGGAAGTCCCCATATGATGTGTCTTGTGCCGTTGAACCAATCACGCAACATTCATTCCCTACTAATAAATCTGCAACACATAAAATATAAATCCGGGGACATTAAATGAAATCCGGGGACATTCCGGAGACAGATTTTGTCTGGGAACAGTTCAAGCTTCGGGGGGGGGGGGGATGTAGATCTACCCATGTTCAGGAAGCAATAGATGGTGAAATTCACAGAGGAGAGGGCTATCAAGGACTACTAGCCAAAATGTGTTAGCCCCAAGATGCAAACCGCAGGCGTTACCAACAAAAGAAGAGCGGCAGATGAAGCTGATGGACTCTGCAGAACTGCCGAAACTGGCAGGAAGAATCCTGAACGAGCGAGACCAAGCATTCCAAAAGGACTGGAATAAATTTATATTACATTTGAAAGACAACTGTAAGCAATTAACATCATTAGCATTGTTATCTGAAGATCTGTAAGATGAAATTGCCACCTATTCAGGTTGAGTAATATTCTAGGTGATAATATAACAAGGATAGGAAATGAAGCGAATTGTAAAGATGTAAAGTTTAAGAGAGGAGTGCCTGGCGTGCTCTGGTCCATGGGGTCACGAAGAGTCGGACACGACTAAACAACAAAAGTTTAATTTTGTAAACCATCAGACGGGAGGGAGGGAAGTCTTTAGACTCAGTTGAGCCAAAGAGATAAAATAAGAGGGTAAGATGTTACGTAATGTGTTTATATGTAAAACCAATTAAAAATCATTTATTTATTTATTTTTATTTTAAAAAAGGACTACTGGCCAAAATGGCTGTGCTCTGCCTCCACAGTTTAGCTACAGTCCACCATAAAACGTCTCGGATCAGATGATTCTGCCGCAGGAAAATTCTTCCTCCAACAGCAAAGCCCCAAAGAGGAAGCAGAATGCCAGGTCTTGTTTCCTGGTTAGCAACATGCACACACACACACACACACACACACACACACACACACACACGGCAATTAGCAGAAGGGCCTCCTCTCCTCTGCGGCTCAGTGGCGTATGAAATGCGTGGGCAGGAATTGTTTGAATGCCCCGTGATTGATTTTTGTTTTTCTGCACCGCTGGGTAGTGAGTGATCTAAATCTTACCTTTTATTAACCTGCCTTTCCACTGCAGGCCTAATGAAGCAAAGGGAATGAAGTGCAGAGTGGGAAGCAAGGACGTTGTATCTTCCTCTCCCAGGGGAGCTGCTGGGGGAAAGGGCAGGCAGGGGCTCTCAAGCTCCACTCGCTGGTTAGGCAGGAAGCGACTAGAGGGTGGGGCAAGGAGAAGGTGGCCCTGACCCCCGGGGAGGAACTCAGGCAGCTAGAAGAGTCAAACTATTTTGTCCATTCCTTATTGATCAATATTTTGGAGGTGGGAACCCTTCCCCCGCCACCTGCTAGTGCAAAAAATAACTACGCTATTCACAGAACAAAAGAGATCGATTTGCAGTTGTTGGCTTTTTGTTTTTGAAAAGGAGGGGTCACAGAATCATAGAGGGGCACCAAAGGGTCATTGATCCCAACCCCCTGGAATGCAGGATTCATTGAATTGTAGAGTTGGAAGGGACCCCCAGAGGGACCCCCCCCCTTCTGACATTTGAAGAGAGCTATCATGCCACTTCTCATCGCTTACATTTTGCCCCCAGGGATCTGAATCCCTATAAATAGGTTTCTCTTCCTTTCTGATAATTGGTGCAAGGTATGGGCAGCCTGGAACAGTCTGCATGGGATTCTGTGACTTCTGCTCCCTTTGACACAGAGCCTAGGGCTTGCTGATCAGAAGGTCGGCGGTTCAAATCCCCTCGATGGGGTGAGCTCCCGTTGCTCGGTCCCTGCTCCTGCCAACCTAACAGTTCAAAAGCACATCAAAGTGCAAGTAGATAAATAGGTACCGCTCTGGCAGGAAGGTAAATGGCGTTTCTGTGCGCTGCTCTGGTTCGCTAGAAGTGGTTGAGTCATGATGGCCACATGACCCGGAAGCTGTACGTCAACTCCCTCGACCTATAGAGCAAGATGAGCGCCGCAACCCCAGAGTCGTCCGCGACTGGACCTAACAGTCAGGGGTCCCTTTACCTTTACCTTTTTACATTTACGGTTTCTACTCCGTTTCTGTAATTCCCCTTCACAGTAACACCCGGCACAATCAGCGTGGTATTTTCAATCTTTATTTCATATATACAAGAAACAGCTACCATTCAGAATTGCGCGTCCGAACTCATTGAGTCAGATTTGGGGAGTGGCTTCCTACGATTCCCTCACCAACAAAGTAGGCGTGGGAATCGCGCGAGACGTCTTTGATCCTTACGTTTCATTTCCCGCCTTGTCTGTGCTGATTTGAAAGCCCCCTCCCTTCCTGAGTCTGAGCCCCCTTCCTGAGCCTCTGGGTGATTGCAAGGCTCTTGAGCATCCCAGAGCCCCTGTTCCACCTCCTCTGTCCATGGCTCCTCCGAATCCTCCCTGTCAGTTTCCCTGTTCTCAGTTTCAAATAATGCTTTGTCCATTACTTTCACAATGAATTGGACTCATCGGTTTCTTCTATCAGGGATGGAATGAATGAACCAACAAACTTTGCCCCACAATCATTTATAAAAGACCCTTCCTGGGAACGATCTTCCAACTAGGAAGTGGTGGAAGGAGCTGGGCAGAATGTCTCACACCCAAAGTCACCCAAATCATAATCACATCTTTCGGCTGATTCCATCAAAGGAGGCTTCACCAGGGCAGATAGATGCAATTGGCAATTAACATCTGATTGCAAGATAATTGCTCTACATTTGCTGTAAACGGTCACAGTGGAATTATGTTTATTGAGTGGCACTGCACTTATTGAGCCCAAATCCGCTGCCTCGCTTCATCCTGCTTCATTTATTACCGCCATCCTCTTTCCCTGGAGGGGGGTTGGGGGCACAAGGTCTTTCAGGGCAGCTCACAACACTTCAAAGCAAATCAAAACATGACCACCGGAGACCGGAGACCCAGGCCTGCTCTGCGAAGGAGATATTCATCAGCCTCTTCTGAAACTCAACAGTGAAACTTGCCTGGAGGGTCTTTCTAGGGAGGGAGGAGAAAGCGGGTAGAGAAGAGCTTTTCTACTTCTCTCACAACATGAGAACTCCAAGGATGTTGAGAGGTTCAAGACAGAGAAAAGAAAGCACCTCTTCACGCAGTGCACAGTTAAACTGTGGGACTCATTCTTATGCTTTTGACACTGGTACTGTCAGCATAAGGACGCGGGTGGCGCTGTGGGTTCAACCACAGAGCCTAGGGCTTGCTGATCAGAAGGTCGGCGGTTCGAATCCCCGGGACGGGGTGAGCTCCCTTTGCTCGGTCCCAGCTCCTGCCAACCTAGCAGTTCAAAAGCACATCAAAGTGCAAGTAGATAAATAGGTACCACTCCGGTGGGAAGGCAAACGGCGTTTACGTGCGCTGCTCTGGTTTGCCAGAAGCGGCTTAGTCATGCTGGCCACATGACCCAGAAGCTGTCTGTGGACAAACGCTGTATGCCGGCTCCCTCAGCCTATAGAGTGAGATGAGTGCCACAAAAGCTGTATGCCGGCTCCCTCAGCCTATAGAGTGAGATGAGCGCCACAACCCCATAGTCGTCCATGACTGGACCTAACGGTCAGTGGTCCCTTTACCTTTACTGTCAGCATCAGCACCATGGACAGATCCCTGCTCTTGGTCACCACCTCTCAGGGTCAGGAGAAAGGTGGTGTCTTGTGTTCAGATTGAGGAGACCCCAGTTCAGATCCCCACTTAGCCATGAAGGTCACTAGGTGGTCCTCAGCCACTGATTATTCCTCAGCCTAACCTTCATTACAGAAGCTATAGTTAGGATAAATGGAGAAATAGAACCACAGGTGCTGCCATGAGATTATTTTCTAACAAATATATGCCACTTGTCCTTCAGTTCAGCTTCATTCTCAGGACATTTTATTAGAATTCAGTTTCAGTTCACCTTATCCCCTCCCTTTCTTTAACAATGGCACTGCTCTTGTTAGCACTGGGCAGCTGGAGCTGGAGCTACACTTTTAACCTGGTCTGACAATGATGTGCTCACCATCCAGGGTTCATCTGCACAGGAGTAGGGGCGGGGTCTACCCACAGGCATTTTGCCAAGGGTCGTGTGGGGTAGTGGTTAGAGTGTCAGGCTCGGATCTGGGAGACTAGCATTCAAATCCCCACATGGCCGTGAAGCGCACTGGCTGCCTCTCAGCCTAACCAAACTCACATTGTTGCTGTGGGGAATCATAGAATCATAAAATTGGAAGGGACCCTGAGGGTTATCTAGTCCAACCCCCTGCAATGCATGAATCTCAACTAAAGCATCCATGGCAGGTGGCCATCCAACCTCTGCTTCCTTGGATGAAGGAAGGAGAGTCCACAATCTCCCAAGGGAGACCGTTCCCCTGTTGAACAGCTCTTGCTGTCAGAAAGTTCTATTTGATGTTTAGTCAGAATCTCATTCCTTGTCATTGGATGCCATTGGTTCAAGACCTACCCTCCAGAGCAGGAGAAAACAAGCTTGTTCCCTCCTCCACATAACAGCCCTTGAGATACTTGAAGATGGCTCTCATAACTCCTCTCAGTCTCTTATCCAGGCTAAAAATACCCAGCTCCTTCAACCGTTCCTCATAAGGCTTAGTTTCCAGACCCTTGATCATCTTGGTCACCCTCCTTGGTTGCACACCTTCCAGCTTGTCAACATCCTTCTTAAATTGTGGTGCCCAGAATTGGGCACAGGACTCCAGGTGTGGTCTGACAAAGGCAGAATAGAGTAGTACTATTACTTCCCTTGATCTGGACACTGTATAATTGTACATGTACACCACCCTATGAAGGTGGAATAGAAATGTAATGTAAGGTAAAGGTAAAGGTAAAGGGACCCCTAAGCATTAGGTCCAGTCGCAGATGACTCTAGGGTTGCGGTGCTCATCTTGCTTTACTGGCCGAGGGAGACGGCGTACAGCTTCTGGGTCATGTGGCCAGTATGACTAAGCCGCTTCTGGCAAACCAGAGCAGCGCACAGAAATGTCGTTTACCTTCCTTGGAGCAGTACCTATTTATCTACTTGCACTTTGATGTGCTTTTGAACTGCTAGGTTGGCAGGAGCTGGGACCGAGCAACAGGAGCTCACCCCGTCATGGGGATTCTAACCGCTGACCTTCTGATCGGCAAGCCCTAGGCTCTGTGGTTTAACCCACAGCGCCACCTGCCTCCCAGAGATGTAATATACAGATAAATAAATAAGGGCCCCTTCAAACACAGACTGGATTCTGTGTTTGATTCTCCATGTCTGGCATTCAGGTTTGCTTCCCCACCCACCCCTACTCTCATGCTGTTAAATCTTTAAACTTCCTTCCCCTACTGTAGGAAGTAGAAATGTTTCTTTTACGGATAAGAATTGAAAGCCAAATCCTCAGGATGCCGAGTGAAAGGTGCCAGCATTTCCGAAAGCATGTGGTCTCTGCCAGGCCCCGACTTTACCTCCAGTTGTGCAAATCAATCTGGCTTCCACTGCTCTGAAAACCAGGACCCATCTTTAATGGACTGTTTCCTAACAGATCCTTTCAAGCTCAACATGCTACTTTCACTGTTAGATTTAATTAGCAGAAAGACCCATTTTTTGTCTGTCAGTTGGTGTGTCAGTATTTGACTGGAGACACAGCTGGGGATGCCTGTGTGACAATAGAACCATTTATTTTTATGACTCCTTTTAAGATTGTATTATTATTTTTAAACAATAAAAAGGGCTTCAAAAGCAGAGTGGCAAGTGGGCTTTGAGAGGGACTGTTTCGCGAGTGGATTAGGAACCCTGTTGGCCTTTGTGAAAAGGTGCATTTATGCCCCAAAGAACAGACTTGAGAGGACGTGTGAGAATGTGCAGGGAAACTGTGGCCCAGAGAGGAAACGCTCATGGATGTGACTTCTTGTTTTGCAAAAGATTTGAGAGCTGTGACAAGCGCAAGACCCAGAAGCATTCCACCAATGCTCCAAAGTCCAAAGGGCACAAAACAAGTCCTAGCTAGAGGAGAGGTTGAGAGGAGAGGGTGCATTTAGACTAGTCCAGGGAAGGACATGGTAGCCCTCTCTGAATCCCCCGAAAAAGAGCAGAACAGAGAGAGCAGGTCTTAAAAGCAGTGGAGCAGAAACTCACAGTTTCTTCAGCTGGAAGACAATTTGTCTTCCTAAATGGATTTGCACATTTTAAGGAGAGCCGGTATGGCAAGGAGTCTGTACTCAGAAAAGCGCAACATGTTTGATTTATAGCAATGAAATTGAGCACTGCAGGATGAGAGAGAGAGAGAGAGAGAGAGAGAGAGAGAGAGAGAGAGAGAGAAACCATCTCCACCCGACTTCCCAGAACATTCTGCCAGCATCCAGAGGGATGGTGAGGTGGCAGCCTCTATTTGCTGACCAGGAAACTGGCTGGCCAGGATCTCACCAACATCACCAGGCTGACCTCCAAAGTGTTCATAGAAGCATAGAATTGTAGAGTTGGAAGGGACCCCAGTGGGAGATTCAAACCTCAAACTTCTCTGGAAGTTATGGCACAGACCTCCAACCAAATAATGTATACAAATATGCCAGTATTTGGGGAAATGCATAACAATGCATACATTGCTGAACATAACATGCAAAAGTGCATTATGCCGGGAAAATTGCATGCAGATATGTATAAAGAGAAATCCACCCAAAAATGCTGGTGAATTTTCATGAGGATTGTATCAGTTCCAAACCGACTGGGTGGTCTGAGCTTAAGACTGAGAAACTGAGAAAACTGAAATTGACCAATTCATCCATCCCTCCACAAACTCAGAAGCCTAAATGGAGATTTTATGTCGTTGTCTCTGGCAAACACAAAACTCCGCTAGTTTGTATAATGTTTCAACCACCTGAAAGTCATAGAATTGTCAAGTTGGAAGGCACACCAAAGGTCATCTAGTCCAACCCCCAGTTTCACCAGAGGTGGCACTGAAATGACAGCATCCCATGTGGTCCACCAATGGTATCTTTCCACTGCCATTGCTCTCTCTAAGAAAAACACACCTCAACTATTTGTTTTATTCACAGCCTGACCCCGAGAAGGAGAGTCACCCAACAGTCGCTGCCCCCTTCTGCCTCTGCCAGAGTTTAGTAGCTGCTTGCATCGGCATCCTTGCCTCTAAAGCACTGAGCAAGCAGTTGGTGCTGCCCACCCCCCTGCCAGGAATAAACAAGCCATCTCTATTGTCTCCCATCTCTGAATTATGTAGCAGCCTGAAAGGGAAGTTAATTTCTAAGCAGAATTATGACAATTGCCTCCAGCCGTAAAACGCTTTCCTGTAATTACCTGGGAGTAAATCATTCTGTCTCTCGACAGGAGCATCCCGGGGGTTGAGAGCTAGCCGCCTGCCTTGCTGCTGCGCTTCCCTCTCTTTCAGAGAATCCAGAAGCATTGCTGCCTCAAACAGTGGAGGCAGAGCAGAGCCATCCTGGCTAGTAGCCTTCGATAGTCCTCTCCTCCTCCGTGAATTCGCCCAATCCTCCTTTAATGCCATCCAAGTTGGTGACCATCCCTGCCTCCTGTGGGAGGGAGTTCCATGGTCAAACTATGAAGAAGGAATTCCCTTTATCTGTCCTGAATCTTCCAGCATTCAGCTCCACTGCATGCCCACGAGTTCTAGTGTTACGAGAGAGGAAGGAAAACCTCCTTGATCCACTTGCTCCATGCCATGCCTATTTGTATGAACTACAATCATATCGCACCTTCCTCGCCTTTTCAGTTTAGAGAACAGTTCTTTCCTGTATCCATCGTGCTGAAGTCCATATATCCTCTGCATCCTCCTTTCCTGTGTCATAGGAAGGTGGCTAACAAAAGAGGTTTAAAGACTCAAGGCAAATCTTTAAAAATGTAGTATAAACACTGAGAGCTGGGAAACACTGGCCTGCAAGCGCTCCAATTGGAGAATTTTACACATCACTTGGGAAGACAGGTGAACTAATGCCAGTGTACTGGAAGAAGCAAAAATTACCAGTGTCGAAACAATGATTCTTCAACCTCAACTTCATTGAATTGGACTTGTTGTGCCTGATTATCGTCTTCCAAAGAAACTACTGTATTCCGAACTCAAAAATGGAAAGTGTAATGCTGGTGATCAACAAAAGAGGTTTAAAGACTCTCTCAAGGCAAATGTAAAAAAATGTAGTATAAACACCGACAACTGGGAAACACTTGCCTGTGAGTGCTCCAGTTGGAGAACAGCCTTTAGCAAAGGTGTCATGGGCTTTGAAGACACTCGAACTCAGGACACAAGGGAGAAACGTGCTAAGAGGAAGGCACGCTTGGCAAACCCTCACCGTGATCAACTCCTGCCTGGAAACCTATGTCCCCACTGTGGAAGGACGTGTGGATCCAGAATTGGCCTCCACAGTCACTTACGGACTCACTTTTAAAACCCTGTTTATGGAAGACAATCTTACTCAGCTATGAGTGATCGCCGAAGAAGAAGATGTTTAGTAAAGCCAGATGCAGGCATCCCGATGCTTGCAGAAGCCTGGCGTTCCTCTTGTTAAAGGTGAGGAGGGAAGCAACCTGCCTGGCGCTGAGGGTGCAAGAGACCTTTGCCACCCCAGCTGCCCCCTGACCTCCTTTGCTCTGGAGTCCCAGCATAAATGTTTCAGAGCGCTGGAGGGCATGAAAGATTGATGCCGGCTTCCCGCATCATCTGCTAAATAAGGCAGAGGGGAACAGGACCAGGTGCGCAGGTGCTGCTGTGCTCCAACATGCCCTGAACATGCCACTGCGAGGAGTCAAGTGAGTCTGGGCACAACTCCAGGGCATGTCGCTCAGCTGGGTCTCCACTTCCATAGAATTGGGGTCAGAAATGATCATGTTGCACATTCAGTTAGGCTTCAAGAACAGAAGAACAACAGAAGAGCCTGTTGGATCCGGCCAATGGCCCATTTAGTCCAACACCTTGTTCTCACAGTGGCCAAACAGATGCCTCTTCTGGGGAAGCAGCAAACAAGATCTGAGTTCAAGAGCAGCATTCTCCCCTCCTGGTTCCCAGCTACTGGTTTTCAGAAGCATTGCTGCCTCCGGCCATGGAAGCAGAGTATAGCCATCCATAGACCTCTCCTCCTTCACGAAAGACATCCAAGTTGGTGGCCATCCCTGCCTCCTGCGGAAGTGAGTTCCATAGTTTGGCTCTGCCCTGTGTGAATAAGTGCTCTCTTTTGTTTGTCCTGAATCTTCCAACTTTCAGCTCATGAGTTCTAGCCATGCCAAGGAAGAAGAAATACTTTCTCCAGAACATGCCTCGTTTTTCAAGCTTCTACCATGTTGCCTCTCCCTCGCCTTTTCTCTAAGCTGAAAAGTCCCAAACGCTGCAACTGTTCTTCATAGGGCAGCTGCTCCACCACCTTGACCATCTGGGTTGCCCTTTGCTGAACCTTTTCCAACTCTACAATCTCCTCTTTGATGCGGAGCCACCAGAACTGGACAGTGTATTCCAAATGCGGTCACACCTCAGATTTATATAAATACATTCCAACACGTTTTTCCGTACAAAAATAATTCAGGCTTATCACAAGTAACAATTCCACCACAACATCTCAAAGCCTTCCGAAGTTCAGTTCCCTCCGCTCTCCCAACACCTGCATGTTCCAGAGATGCTCCGTCAGCACTTTGGGAGAACAAACGCCTTTCTCGGTTAGTCATACATTTTCGCCTGTCTCTCAGCGTTGTTTTGGAGGCCGAAGGAATGGGTGAAATCAGTGAATATTTCTCTCAGAGACTGGGTTTCTTTCTCTTTTTTGCCACATAATATACTTGCTAGACTCTCATTAGGCAGAGATTTGTATATCCGTAAATTAAATTTAGACACCAGGCCTGAGCTGTTTCCTTCCTGATTACCCATTTGTGCACAACAATAACCATTAATCTCTCCCGCTTTCATGATGGTTTGGGCTATTTTTAGGTTGCGCCTTGCTGAGGCCGAGCCTGTGGAGAACAGCCGCCCAACCCATCCCTCTTCCAGAAGAATCGCAGAGTGCAGCAGACGTCTCCTACTTTGCCCTGACCATTTAAGCATCACTCATTTCCTCTTCTGCAGGTTGCTCCTGCAATGACAGGTTACTCTCCGTTTGCATCAAATTGTTCGTAATATAGAATCTGCTCCTCCTGTGTCCAGCTACGTCCAACAGAGTTGGAAAGGATCCCAGGGGTCATCTAGCCAATTGGTTATCCGATCCGCTATGAAGGACAGTCCACCACCTTCCAAGGCATCTGTTCCACTATCAAGCAGTTCTTACCATCAGAAAGTTCTTCATAATGGTTTTTCTGCATTCCCTTGTAATTTGAATCCACTGGTTCGAAGCCTCTGGAGCAAGAGAAAACAAGATTTCTCCATCTTCTACATGACAGTCCCCTTCAGATAATTGAAGATGGCAGGTGGTGCTGTGGGTTGAACCACAGAGCCTAGGGCTTGCTGATCAGAAGGTCGGCGGTTCAAATCCCCGCGACGGAGTGAGCTCCCGTTGCTCGGTCCCAGCTCCTGCCCACCTAGCAGTTCGAAAGCACATCAAAGCGCAAGTAGATAAATAGGAACTGCTCTGGCGGGAAGGTAAACGGTGTTTCCGTGTGCTGCTCTGGTTCGCCAGAAGCGGCTTAGTCATGCTGGCCACATGACCTGGAAGCTGTATGCCAGCTCCCTCGACCAGTAAAGCGAGATGAGTGCCACAACCCCAGAGTCGGACACGACTGGACCTAATGGTCAGGGGTCCCTTTACCTTTACCTAGATCTCCTCTCAGTCTCCTCCAGGCCCTCAACTCTTCCTCATAAGGCTTGTAGATGAAGTGTGGGCACAGGTTGGCTCTTTCAGAAGTTACAGTGGATGCATGTTGGGCAAAGGGAGAGCAGACATGATCCGATTGCCCCCAAGGAGGCTCCAGAACAAGATCTGCAGAGTTATCATTTAATGCTGTCTTGCAAAACTGAGAGGTTCATCACCTAGAAGTCTGCACAGCTGATGGCAGATCTCTCTCACACAACAGGGGTGCCCTTTCAGCACCATGGTGATGGCACCCTGGAAACATGTCTGAATTGTAGAGATGCACACAGGAGCAAAGGCATCGACTCCTGAGCTCAAACCACGGTGAATGTTTTGTGTTTCTTGTGGTTTATGTGAAGCTGTTTGTAATAGAAGGAAGACTGCCCCAAGGGAATGCTGTTATTTTAATTAAGTAGAGGATATAATTGGATGATTAATTAAGTCCTCTTTGGCATGACAAAATAACTTTTGGCACCAGTCTTTGCTATGTTTAAAGCCCTTTAACGCTCGGAAATGGAGACTCGAAGCAGCTCTTTGTAGATCCAGGCTCCAATCACTTTGTGCGATGTCATTGGGGTGCAATAGTTGGGGTGTTGGAGTAGACCTGGGGAGACCTGGGTTCAAATTCAGCCATGAAAATCAGTGGGTGACCTTGAGCGTTTTGCCCTCTCCCAGGAAGGGATGGGCAAAGAGGACCGTGGCAGTTTATGATTTTCCCAATCGTAAGTTTGGTTCTCCATGTTTCCACATCAATTTGTGTTTTATTTCTGTTGAAAGTCCTCATGGAAATTCATCAGGATTTTAGTGCAAACTTCTCTGAACACACAAATGTTTCCTTGCTATATTGCAATATACACTTTTTTTGCAAGGCACTGTTCCCTAATAGAGCACATTTTTGTATGTTGTTTTCACTAATGTATCCATATTCATACACATGCTAACATAGTATGTGCACTTTAATTGTCTGGAAAACTGCAAATTCAGAGAAGTTCAAATTTCAAAGAAGAGATGTGTTTCTGTTTGCATCCTGTTTGGGGAAGTGAAAATTAGGAGGACTCACCTCTTAATTGCAGACTGGATCTGTTTTCTCCACTATTAATACTCTCAGCCTGACCTACATCACAGGGTTGATGTGAGGGCAAAATCAGGGATGGGGAAACCTCGCCAGGTGCCTTGATCTCCTTAGAGAAAGAGATGGAGGATAAATGCAATAAATAATGCATATTAACGATGCTTTAATATGCTTTAACTGTGCATTATTCACCATGAAAGTAGTTTAAGCGGAGGAGTTTCAACCATTTCAGCACCTTCCCTTCTTTTACACAGTTATTATTCTCTCTGCTATTGCTTTGCCCAGTGTTGGAAGCTAGTTTAACTCAGATTTTGTAAAAAGAAGAGATTGGATCAATATGCACTTTGCGGAAGCTCCAGATTCGTTAATTCATTTGCATCTCCATACCAACGCACACACCCCAAATGCAAATCTTTTCCCCTTGCATTCCAAGGCCCTGTGATCCCCTCGCCCCCAATATAGTAAAATAACCAGACAGGAAGATGAGTGTAAGAGAATAATGGGTTGAATAGGCCACAACTTTAAGGATTACAGATGTGAAGGTTTTGGCTTAGACACTGGGCATACCATTTTAACTCCAGCCCATTGGCTGCAAGTGTATTCTAGGGTCAACCCAACCTTGGGGATGGATCCTATGACCTACATCAAATAGGGGTACTCCCGAGGGGTCCCTGTTGGAGGAGTGCTGTGGCCCTAGTGCCCGCTTGGGCATCCAGAGAAGAAACCCCTCGCAGATCCCTTTAATGGGATACCCTTAACAAAGGAGGGGCAGGTAGAGACTACAACCTCCTCTCCAGCCAAAACAACAGCTTTCCCAATGCATAACCACAACCCAAATTGTGACGATTGCTATGAGGGCAGGTGGAAAAATTTCTGCCTGAATACGGTGGCTGTCAGTGTCCATAGCAAGGTCAAATACAGTAGTACCTTGGCTCTCAAACTTAATCTGTTCCGGAATTCCGTTCCAAAACCAAAGCGTTCCAAAACCAAGGCGTGCTTTCCCATAGAAAGTAATGCGAAATGGATTAATCTGTTCCAGACTTTTAAAAACAACTCCTAAAACAGCAATTTAACATGAATCTTACTATCTAATCAGACCATTGATCCATTAAATGAAAGCAATAAACAAAGTACTGCAGTCACACACTCACTCACTCACTCAATCAATCAATCAGTAGCTGAACTGGGTTCCCCACAGTCACATAAACAAACAAAAAAGCCACAAAAATGCAAAATAAATAGCAAAAACAGACAGACTTCAGTGTAACACTCAAAACAAAAGTGTGGCACTCATATCAGAAGCGTAACACTCAAAACAGAGCACGTTCGGCTTCCGAAAAAAGTTCGCAAACCGGAACACTTACTTCCGGGTTTGCAGTGTTTGGGTTCCAAGTTGTTTGAGTACCAAGGCGTTTGAGAACCAAGGGACCACTGTACCAGCAAATAGTCAATATTTGAGGGATGGAGGACGGGAGATCGAACAACGAACTGCTTGCAGGTTTCCCTTAATGGGGATCTGTTAGCCCCTATGAGGGCAGGATGCTGGACTAGATGGGCCCTTGGCCTGATCCAGCAGATGTTCTTCTTGTGTTCTTCTGTTCCTTCTGCATCCTTAGCTGTGGAAGAACTTCCCGGTTGGTGAGGACGGGCTTCGCAGAAAGGGAAGAGGCGACACGAAGACGACGTCGACCGTGGCTAAATGTCATCACGAGGGGAAAGTGAGGAGCAGGTAGGGAGTGATTTGTGCCTGGCGTGAGTGATGCTCACCTTTTTCCTCGGTGACACATCAGGCCATAAAGAGAGATGCGCTTTAAAGCCCTGAGTATTCTGCCGGGGCGTATTTCACTGGGCTGCTCAGTTGTGTCATCTGATAGTGTAAATTAAATCTCCATAAACCCACTAAGCAGATCTGTGCATCATTGAAAGGAGACAGAGAGGATGAATTATCCCAGACAACAGGTCATCATTCTCCCACTTTATTACATTATAACGGCCCCGTGATTGAATTACTGCTCCGCAACCACTGCACTCTCTCTGCCCCCGCCTTCGCCAATGTTTAATGCATGAGGCGCATTTGCTCTGATTCAACCTCAAAACCTTCCCTGGACCCTTTGGCCCTCACTTCCGAGCCCTCGGTCACCTCTCTCGCTCGCTTGCTCTCTGTCTCATCCTCAAGCGGCCAAAGGTGCGTGGCCAGGCCTTGGAAAAGCTCCTTCGGCGGCAGAGCACACATTTGGCATGTTGAAGGTCCGGAGTTCATTCTTTTACACCGTCACTTAAGAGGATCTCAATCCTGGCTCTCTTCGGTGCAGCACACGCAGGAACGCAGCCGCCAATTCAGCTCAGGAGGATAGGCTTATTGGAGGTTGGCTGGCTGTGTGTCGCTGTGGATTCTTGAGCTGTGATTTCTACATTGCAGGAGATTGGACCGGATGACCCTTGGGGTCCCTCGACAGTCCTATGATCCTATAATTCTATCAGGAGGGAGTTATTACCCAGTCATGATATAATCAACCAGATGACTGAAAAGAGAACAATTTGCCTCCCTGTCTGGGCAGAAAGGCTTAAATCTCTGTGCCCCCACTTCCAAGCCCCATGGCTATCCACTTTGATTCTTTATTGTGGGATGTAAACACTAGAGCAGTCAAGTACGACAATGCTAGAAGGGGTTTCAGTCCTCCAGCCACAACTTCCTGGTCACCTGGACTGAAACAACTTCCTCTTGCAGCTAGATGTGGGAGTGGCTTTACCTGGGCAGGTTGGAAGAAAAGGCACAGGTCATGTAGCCATTCTCCTCTTGCTCTCTTGCCTCTCGCCTGGATTATCAGGAAGGATGCTCAGTTGGCTTCCAGCCAACTGGGGCCTAATGGACTTCTCTCCCACATGGAGAGATTCCAATTGTATATATCTTTACTATGCATAAGCCTGCCTTCTTTTGGGAATCTTACTGTGTCTCCAACAGAATGTACGTGAGTAAACCTTTTATATCTTTTTATAGAAGACGTGTGCTGTGTCTTATTTGAAGACGGACAAAGGGGAAATATATAGTGACAAACCAGGAAACTAGATTAAGCTGATTCTAGCGAATCAAAGCAACTTCCGCTGTGTGTATTTTAAAAGGGAATGTTACTCTGCTAGTTGAACTTGCAAGCGCAAGTTAGGATGAGATATATTAAATTATAAATCATCATCCACGTTCCCAAACATTCCCACATTTATCTTTTTAATGCTACCCCCAACATCAGAAATCCTTTTTCTTTTTATTGTTTTCAATTATTTATACAAGAAGCAACCATCAGCATTCAGTGAAGTTTTTAGCGGTCGATGTTTTATTGCACTTTTAACATTTTGTTGGGAGTCACCCAGAGTGGCTGGGAAAATCCAGTCTGATGGGTGGCAAATATATTATTATTATTATTATTATTATTATTATTATTATTACTATTATTATTATTATTATTATTATTATTCCCACTTAACCCCCAAAGAAGCAGCATCTATTTAATTACATTTGACCTTAAAGTCCCTTACCTTTCCCGCCCGATATGGCCACAGTGATCCATGCAACGGTCACCTCCAGGCTTGACTACTGTAACTCGCTCTACGTGGGGCTGCCCTTGAAACTGTCCCAGAAACTCCAGGGGGTGCAGAATGCTGCAGCGAGGCTCCTCACGGGGTCCCTGCCATGGGAGCATATTCACCCAGTGCTTTTCCAGCTGCACTGGCTCCCGGTGGAGTACAGGGTCAGGTTTAAGGTGCTGGTTTTGACCTTTAAAGCCCTATGCGGCCTAGGACCCTCGTACCTACAGGACCGCCTCTCCTGGTATGTCCCGCAGAGGACCCTAAGGTCCATGAATAATAATAGCTTAAGGGTCCCGGGCCCTAAAGAAGCCAAATTATCCTCCACCAGGGCCAGGGCCTTTTCAGTGGTGGCTCCGACCTGGTGGAATGCTCTGTCCAATGAGACTAGGGCCATGCAGGACTTGATCTCCTTCCGCAGGGTCTGTAAGACAGAGCTATTCCGCCTGGCCTTTCATTTGAACTCAGCTTGATCTTTTATTTCCCTTCTCTTCCTCCCCCGCTCCCCTTTTTACAAAGATTACCCGCTCTGGGACCCCACAGCTATTTCTCCCCTGGCCTCCTCGCTGGCCCAAGTAGGATTAATTTAGCCAGCCAGCCCTGGCGACTCTCTAATGTTTATTGGATGGATTTCCCCCAATACTGATTTTTGAACTTTGAATTTTATTGTTACTCATGCTTTTATACTGTATTTTATGCTGCTTTAATATTGTATTACAATTAAGTGTTTTAAATCTGTTGTTAGCCGCCCTGAGTCTGGGTTTCTGAACCGGGAAGGGCGGGGTATAAATAAATAAAATTTATTATTATTATTATTATTATTATTATTATTTCAGTTTTTAAGCAAAGGTATCATTCCATGTGCTGCCACATGTTCTCAGAGACCTAAAACCACGTTCTACGGGTGCCAAGTGGTTTCCTTGTCTGTTTGCTCTCTTGGACATAGGTTGTTGGTTTGTCGATTAATAATAAGTCTCAGAATTGTGAGGTCCAGATCTCCAACACGTCCACATTGGGAGTCTTCCAATACCTTGCAACAGTAAGTTGTGCTGGGGTCACCCAGTGAGTAATGAGGTCCTTGTAGGAAAGTTGTGGAGCAGTTTCAGAGTGTTGTTGTTTAGTGGTTTAGTCGTGTCCAACTCTTCATGACCCCATGGACCAGAGCACGCCAGGCACGCCTGTCTTCCACTGCCTCCCGCAGTTTGGTCAGACTCATGTTGGTAGCTTTGAGAACACTGTCCCACCATCTCATCCTCTGTCATCCCCTTCTCCTTGTGCCCTCCATCTTTCCCAACATCAGGGTCTTTTCCAGGGAGTCTTCTCTTCTCATGAGGTGGCCAAAGTCTTGGAGCCTCAGCTGCAGGATCTGTCCTTCCAGTGAGCACTCAGGGCTGATTTCCTTCAGAATGGATAGGTTTGATCTTCTTGCAGTCCATGGGACTCTCAAGAGTCTCCTCCAGCACCATAATTCAAAAGCATCCATTCTTCGGCGATCAGTTTCAGAGCACTGTAGTAGAATACAAATGCTGTTTTAGGATGCAAAGGGGTCTCTTTTTTGTGCTAAAGTGTGCTTCACGGAAAGCTTTCCCCCAAAAAAGCATAGCCTAAAATGTAAGGGGCAACGGAGTTCTCTCAGGGCCGGCCCTGACATGAGGCAGAGTGAGGCAGGTGCCTCTGGTGGCAAATAGTGAAGGGCAGCAAATGGAGGGAGCTGTGTGTGCGTGCGCGCACGTGCTATTAAGTCTGTCTTGCAACCACTAAACTAAGCCACTGCCCTCAGGGTGGAGGATGTTGGAATAAGATCCAATGGTCTTCTGGAATGGGTCTGGGAGGAGGCGACTTTTTGCCGTCTGCTTCAGGCAGCAAAATGCCTTGGGCTGGTACTGAGCTCACGGGCTCATCCTCTCCTCTTACTCGGACATTAAATCGCAGCTGCGATGTAGCCAGACCTGGTGTTTGCAGGCGGCAGGGGCTTGGAGGAAGCTGGCTGGCAGGAGGGTGGGCATTCCTCAGCCTACGGATGAGCCACCGCGAGACGCAGCTGGTGCAGCCAGGATATAAATCTGCGCTAATTGGCAAATGCAATAGTACTGTAACTTTATTCTAACAAGAGTTCTCAGTGGGAGGCTTTAATGAAACAATTATTCTTTCCAATAAAATAACAATTAGTGGTTGGGATTGAACTAATTGTTGCTAACCTGGAGCAGTGAAACACACAACGGCGGCCAGAGAGAAGGCGGGGGGGGGGAGAGAGAAGGAAAGCGAGGCAGCTTCTTTGGAAAAAGCCACGCTTTGCCAAAAGTCCTGGAAAACCTGCAGCAACATCTGCGTCCTGCTTGCTAATTTGGCTTCAGGAAGAAGAAAGTGGCCACGATCCAACAGGAGTGCCTATTGACAGGGGAGGAACCGAGGTAGCAGCTTCCTGTCTCAGTTTTCCATGGAGGAAGTTCCCCTAGAGCAGGCATGTCCATCAGGTAGATCGTGATCTACTGGTAGATCACTGGACATCTATGGTAGATCACTGGTAGATCATTGGCTCCCCCCAAAGAAGCTGAACAACTGTGGCTCCCCTAAAAAAAGCTGAACCTCTCACCTCCTCCCTGAAAAAGCTCTACAACTTTGACCTGAACCCCCACTGCCAGTTTTTAACTCTGTGAGTAGATCACAGTCTCTTGGGAGTTGGCCACCCCTGCCCTAGACTGAGGGTTCAAGTACGAAGGCTCACAAATACCCTAAATCAGCCAGACTTCCTTGGTAATGTGTTAGCAGACAGAGTCCAAAGAAAATAAAAAATAAAACAAATCCTTCCAGTAGCACCTTAGAGACCAACTCTACCTGTAACTAGAGTCCAAAGAGTCTGTGTCCATCAGGACACACGCTAATATGTGACATGGGCCTCCTTTCTGGCAGCCTCTTCTGCGAAGCCTTTGCTTTAACCTCTCCACGTCCTTTCAGAGCTGCCATTTCATTCTGAGCTTCACAATCCACCCTGAAGAAGAAGAGTTTGGATTTGATATCCCGCTTTATCACTACCCGAAGGAGTCTCCAAGCGGCTCAAGAGTGATGGGTCAAATAGTGCAGATAAACAAATGAAGATGAGGGCAGGACTCGAATCCATGGCTTCAAGGTACAAGAAAGGAGAGAACTTTCTGGCAGTAAGAGCTGTTTGACAGTGGAACAAGAGTCCCTCGGAAACCTTTCTTGGAGGTTTTTTTAGCAGAAGTTGGATTGTCATCTGTCCTGGATGCTTCAGCTGACATTCCTGTATTGCAGGGGGTTGGGCTAGATGACCCTTGGGGTCCCTTCCAACTCTACCATTCTATGACTCTATGATTCTATTACATTTTGCGTAGGACAAGGATAAGATGCAGCGTTTTGAAAGCACTTTAAAAGAGACAATGTTCTTAATACATTATCAGCAGCAATTGCGATACAACTTGGTAAATATTGAAGAAGGAAAATAAAAGAACTTGAGTAATCAACAATTAGCAGTCAGCAATAGGAAACTAGGTGTCTTTGATGTTTGCAGTGTATAACAAGTTGGATGGAAGGTGAGCATCAGCTGTCATGTCAAGTATATTATTTAATAACCATTTCCCTTCATATTGCAGGTAAAGTGACTTGGAGCACTTAGGAATATGAATGGGAGGGGAGCATGGGCATAGCCGGGGGGGGCGGCAAGTGGGCACCCCCCCCCCAGTTCAAGGAAAACAATAGAAATACTTAACTAACTGACCAATCACGTCGGTTCTGCCTCCCCCAAAAAAGTCCTTCCCCCCCCCCAGACCATGTCCTGCCCCCCCAACAAAAATCCTGGCTACACCCATGGGGTACATGGGTACATGGGGATGTCATGAAACGGTCTCTACTCACACGTAGAGCCTTGGCAGAGACACATGCCCGACTGGCATGTTCCCTCCTTCCTGGGTGATCGTTTGGGAGCTTCTCAGCTTCTTCAGCCCGAACATCACAGTCAGAAGACATCCAGAAGACAGAAGTCAGAAGACACTTAGGGATCCGCAGAGTGTGCGCAGTAGTGTGACAGACCACAGCAGCCCAGCATCTTGGCTAAATCTACTTTATTACATATCTACACACACGGAGCTCTACATCATGGCTCCCTCTCTCTCTAGCATCAGGCAGCAAAGAGAAAGAACAAAGGACAAAAGTCCTACTTCAGGGAAACACAGTAAGACAAACATCCTGTCTTCCATCACTTCCCACTCTGTGGAATGAAAACACATACCCAGTCATGTGATAAACAATAAACCCATGACTGCACACAGGGAATGAATCTCACAACAGGGGAGGGGTACATGTTTAAACCAATCACATTGTGCTAAAGGCTGATGGGTGAGATGGCTCGTTTTCTGGAATGCTGGGATGCATTGCTGAGTTAGGTTGCCAAGCTGTATGTTTCCTTCTTCGCCTTTTCCAAGAAGCACGGGAGGAGGGAGGGGGAAAAGGGGGTGGCAGAGGCTGCTGAAAGCCTGCTGCACCACACCCAGCCTGGTAACTTGAGCTCAGGGCTCAGGTTAACCCTTTCATGCACGCAAGTGTGATTCAGTAACTGCATATTACAATGTTCTCACTGGTTCTTAATGATGCACATGTTTTGATATGAACCTGAACTCCATGTGAACTCCTGTCCAAGAGGTAAATAATGCATGCATTTGAAAAAGGAATACAAGACAGCAATTATAAAAGGAAAGCTTGTGAGCATGTTCAGGTGCTCTCTGCTCTCAGAAAGCCTCGTCTCTGCCTCACTTGGCCTAAATCTCTTCCAGGAACTACAAAACGGGAGCCACAAACCAGCACCGTAGCTTCAATTCCTACTAATGGTTTTGGATAGGCACTTAAAAATTAAACCGTGTTGCTATTTCTTGTTTGCATGAAGGTCTTGGGAATACTTTGCCTTCCTGAGCAGGGGAGCAATGGTGTGGTTATGTGCAGCGGTAAGAGCCTTGCAAAAAAATAATAATTGCATATTGTTTATTATTTATTTTATTTCATAACATTTCTACACCAGTGGATTGAAATAATTGTAGAGTTGGAAGGGAACCCGAGAGTCATCTAGTCCAACCCCCTGCAATGCAAGAATCTTTTGCCCAACATGGGGCTCGAACCCACAACCCTGACATTAAGAATCTACCAACTGAGCTACCCATGTAAGACTCTGATAACGTTGAAATAACAACAGACTGAAAACAGATTAAAACCTGCACTAACGTTCTAAACATTTTGGGAGGCTTGTCAAAAGAAAAATGTTCTTAGCAGGCGCTGAAGAGAGCATAGTGAATGAGCCTGCTTGGTGTCAAGAGGCAGGGAGTTCCAAAGGGCAGGTGCTGCCACACTAAAAGCTTGAGTTCTTGCAAAGATGGAATGGGAATTAGCAGTGGCATTTTGGTGTATTGAAGTGGAGGAATGTGCACTGAAATGCTGACGAATGTTCTTGATTAGGACTTTTTAAAAAGATCACAAACAGCTGTGGAAATGTGGAAGACTGGAAAAATGGAAAATTGAGAAACAGTGAAACGGGCCTCAGAAGAGGGGCCTCAGAAGATGATCTCAGGGTCCGGGGAGGTTCATATGGAAAGAGGCGGTCCTTGAGGTATTGTGGCCCTGAGCCATTTAAGGCTTTATAGGTCAAAACTAGCACTTTGAATTGGGCCCGTAAACTAAATGGTAGCCAGTGCAGTCGGTCCAGGATCGGCGTAATATGCTCAGACCATCTTGCTCAGGTGAGCAACCTGGCTGCTGAATTCTGCACCAGCTGAAGTTTCCAAACCGTCTTCAGAGGCAGCCCTACGTAGAACACATTGCAGTAACCTAACCTTGAGGTTACCAGAGTATAGACAACAGTAGTTAGGCTATCCCTGTCCAGATAGGAGCGTAGCTGGGCCACCAGCAGAGTCTGATGGAAGGCACTCGGGGCCACTGGAGTTGCCCCAAAGCTAGATTCAAACACAAAGCACGGAAACCCACAAACAAGATTTGAGCACAAGACCCCTCTCCCTTCTTGTATCTGCTTTCAGCAGCTGGTATTTGGAAGCATTTCTGCCTCCAACCATGAAGGCAGAGCCTGGACATTGCGGCTGGTAGATGTCAACATTTCCTCCATTGCTTTGCCCAATCCTCCTTTACAGGGTGGTGGCCATCACTTCCTCCTGTGGGTAGGAGTTCCACAGGTGAATGCTGTGCGAAGACACCCTTTCTTCTACCCTGCTTTCAATGCAGACCTGGTAACCCAATTCCTTCCTTCACAGTTCTCCCTCGTTAGATCATGGTTGTTGGGGGAGGAACTGGTTTGTCCAGTTCTGGGCACCACAGTTCAAGAAGGATATTGACAAGCTGGAACATGTCCAGAGGAGGGCAACCAAAATGGTCAAAAGCCTGGAAACGATGCCTTATGAGGAACGGCTTAGGGAGCTGGGTATGTTTAGCCTGGAGAAGAGAAGGTTAAGGGGTGATATGATAGCCATGTTCAAATATATAAAAGGATGTCATATAGAGGAGGGAGAAAGGTTGTTTTCTGCTGCTCCAGAGAAGCGGACACGGAGCAATGGATTCAAACTATAAGAAAGAAGATTCCACCTAAACATTAGGAAGAACTTCCTGACAGTAAGAGCTGTTCGACAGTGGAATTTGCTGCCAAGGAGTGTGGTGGAGTCTCCTTCTTTGGAGGTCTTTAAGCAGAGGCTTGACAGCCACCTGTCAGGAATGCTTGGATGGTGTTTCCTGCTTGGCAGGGGGTTGGACTGGATGGCCCTTGTGGTCTCTTCCAACTCTATGATTCTATGATTCTATGAAGCTGCGATCGAGTGGGAACCGGGGAGGGTGGCTGCTACTATCTCCTCATTATGCAAGTTTCTCTCGTTTGAAGCCGTTCCTCCTCTAAGACGGTGCCAGAAGAAAGGGGGGGGGATGTTAAGCGAAAGGAGAGAAAAAATACGTAGATGTCGTGCCGAGCGATCGCAGGCAATTCTACAAATTGCCTTTTTGGAGTGCTGAGTTTATTGGAAGTGACAAGGCTTCCTCTGCCTCCCTTTGAAAGCCACACATTTTGTACGCCATACAGATGTTGCATCTCATAAATATCCACAAACCGGAGGGGCTCATAAATAACTCACGCGCGGCACAAAGGCGCAGCCTCTTGGCTCCCTGTCAGCCCCTGGTGGGTCGTACTCCGGGCCTCTGCTCATCGTGAAATTTATTTAGCGATGCCGGGAGACAGAACCCAAGGCGGAAAGGAAGGGGCGGATTTCTTTTTTACTGCCTCTGCTCAGCCCCAGGAGGAAAGCCATTTCTGGAGATCTGGTCCCAGCATGGCTTCTCCGTCCCACTTTCTGTGCTTCCAGCCTGAGGGACAAACGTTAAGGGCCAGGGGGTGTCAGCCTTTAGGGGGCGGTCAGCTGGCACATTTAATAATAATAATAATAAATTTTATTATTATTATTTTGGCTCTGGTTGAGGCTAATCTAACTTCCTTAGGGCCCGGGACCTCTAGAGTGTTGCTATTTATGGACCTTAAGGTCCTCCATGGGGCATACCAGGAGAGGCGGTCCCGTAGGTACGAGGGTCCTAGGCCGCAAAAGGCTTTAAAGGTCAAAACCAGCACCTTAAATCTGACCCTGTACTCCACCGGGAGCCAGTGCAGCTGGAAAAGCACTGGGTGAATATGCTCCCATGGCAGGGATCCCGTGAGGAGCCTCGCTGCAGCATTCTGCACCCGCTGGAGTTTCTGGGACAGTCTCAAGGGCAGCCCCGCGTAGAGCGAATTACAGTAGTCAAGCCTGGAGGTGATCGTCGCATGGATCACTGTGGCCAGGTCGGGGCGGGAAAGGTAAGGGACCAACTGCTTGATACAGCAAAGGTGGAAAAATGTTGCCTTGGTTGCTGCTGTAACCTTCGCCTCCATG
The DNA here is from genome assembly GCA_034642065.1 of Darevskia nairensis. NCBI lineage: Eukaryota > Metazoa > Chordata > Lepidosauria > Squamata > Lacertidae > Darevskia > Darevskia nairensis. Next base: position 1,061,726 of record JAWWNI010000310.1, read on the forward strand.
GAAAGGGAGGCGTCAAGGATTACACCCAAGCTCTTAACAGAAGGCAATGGGATTTTGGGATTTTGGGGGAGCCCGGTGGGTGTCGGTCAGAAAATGGTGGCCATGGAGTAGTGGCAGAAGACATGATGGTCATTGCATCTCCTTCCTAGGAGGTTTTTAAGCAGAGGTTATGATTATGATTATTATTGAATTGATATACCGCTACACTCAATATGCCAGCAAGTTTGGAAAACTCAGCAGTGGCCAGAGGATTGGAGAAGATAGTCTACATTGCAACCCCAAAGAAGGGCAGTGCCAAAGAATGCTCCAACTACCGCACAATTGCGCTCATTTCACACGCTAGCAAGGTTTTGCTAAAAATTCTACAAGGCAGGCTTAAGCAGTATGTGGACCGAGAACTCCCAGAAGTGCAAGCTGGATTTCGAAGGGGCAGAGGAACCAGAGACCAAATTGCAAACATGCGCTGGATTATGGAGAAAGCTAGAGAGTTCCAGAAAAACATCTACTTCTGCTTCATTGACTACACAAAAGCTTTTGACTGTGTCGACCACAGCAAACTATGGAAAGTTCTTAAAGAAATGGGAGTGCCTGATCACCTCATCCGTCTCCTGAGAAATCTCTATGTGGGACAAGAAGCTACAGTTAGAACTGGATATGGAATAACTGATTGGTTCAAAATTGGGAAAGGAGTACGACAAGGCTGTATATTGTCTCCCTGCTTATTTAACTTATATGCAGAATTCATCATGCGAAAGGCTGGACTGGATGAATCCCAAGCTGGAATTAAGATTGCCGGAAGAAATATAAACAACCTCAGATATGCTGATGACTCAACCTTGATGGCAGAAAGTGAGGAGGAATTAAAGAACCTTTTAATGAGGGTGAAAGAGGAGAGCGCAAAATATGGTCTGAAGCTCAACATCAAAAAAACTAAGATCATGGCCACTGGTCCCATCACCTCCTGGCAAATAGAAGGGGAAGAAATAGAGGCAGTGAGAGATTATACTTTCTTGGGTTCCATGATCACAGCAGATGGTGACAGCAGTCACGAAATTAGAAGACGCCTGCTTCTTGGGAGAAAAGCAATGACAAACCTAGACAGCATCTTAAAAAGCAGAGACATCACCTTGCCGACAAAGGTCCGTATAGTTAAAGCTATCGTTTTCCCAGTAGTAATGTACGGAAGTGAGAGCTGGACCATCAAGAAGGCTGATCGCCAAAGAATGGATGCTTTTGAATTCTGGTGCTGGAAGAGACTCTTGAGAGTCCCATGGATTGCAAGAAGATCAAACCTATCCATTCTTAAAGAAATCAGCACTGAGTGTTCACTGGAAGGACAGATCCTGAAGTTGAGGCTCCAGTACTTTGGCCACCTCATGAGAAGAGAAGACTCCCTAGAAAAGACCCTGATGTTGGGAAAGATGGAGGGCACAAGGAGAAGGGGACGACAGAGGACAAGATGGTTGGACAGTGTTCTCGAAGCTACCAACATGAGTCTGACCAAACTGCGGGAGGCAGTGGAAGACAGCCGTGCCTGGCGTGCTCTGGTCCACGGGGTCACGAAGAGTCGGACACGACTAAACGACTAAACAAAAAAATACCCAGGGGTCTCCAGGCAGTTCACAGAATAAAATCAAGATATAAAACCACAAAATACCTAATAAGAATAACAGCAACCCAATAGCCCCCTCCCCCCAAAAAAACACATTCTAAAAGGTTGTTGGATGTCAATAAGATCAACCAAAGGCCTGGTTAAAAATGAATTTTTTTGCCTGGCGCTTAAAGATGTATAATGAAGGCACCAGGCGAAATTCCCTGGGGAGAGTATTCCGCAGACGGGGAGCCACTGCAGAGAAGGCCCCGTTCTTGTGTTGCTACCCTCCTCACCTCTCGAGGAAGAGACACACACAGAGGATGATCTCAGGGTCCAAGTAGGTTCATATGGGAAGAGACGGTCCTTGGGGTATTGAGGTCCTAAGCCGTTTAAGGTTCGTTTAAAGTCATGGATGCTTTAGTTGAAATTCCTGCATTGCAGGGGGTTGGACTAGATGACCCTTGGGGTGCCTCTCAACTCTACGATTCTTTGAGTATCTTTGAGTATCTCTTTTTTTTAAAAAATGTTCTTTATTGATTATAATTACATATTTATAAAACAAACACACTAATATACAAATTCAAAAGAAATAAACATTACAGGAATCAGACAAAAAACAATACCAACAACAATAAAAGACAATAAAAGACAAAATGCTAAACATATACATGTAATACTCCCAATCCTTCTCATTATACCATATACTATATCAATGTTTCACCACAGATTTATATTATAATATATCCTTTCTTTTCCCTCCATATACAAATTGGTGACTGTCACGGTCTCCTGTGGGAGGGAGTTCCATAGTTTAACTCTGCGCTGTGTGACGAAGTCCTTTCTTCCATCTGTCCTGAATCTCCCAGCCTTCAGCTTCATGGGGTCTCCACGTGTTCTAGTGTTAGGAGAGAGGGAAGGAAACTTTTCTCTATCCACTTTCCCCACCCCATGCATGATCTTATAAGCAGATGCGGGAAGGAGAAGGCTGCTAGCCGCAAGGAACCTCTTCTCCCTCTTCCATGTTCAAATATATAGAAGGATGTCATATAGAGGAAAGGGACCCAGGTGGCGCTATGGGTTAAACCACAGAGCCTAGGGCTTGCTGATCAGAAGGTCGGCGGTTCGAATCCCTGCAATGGGGTGAGCTCCCGTTGTTCGGTCCCAGCTCCTGCCCACCTAGCAGTTCGAAAGCACGTTAAAGTGCAAGTAGATAAATAGGAACCGCTCCGGCAGGAAGGTAAACGGCATTTCCGTGCGCTGCTCTGGTTTGCCAGAAGCGGCTTTGTCATGCTGGCCACATGACCCGGAATCTGTACGCTGGCTCTCAGCCAATAAGATGAGCGCCGCAACCCCAGAGTCGTCCGTGACTGGACCTAATGGTCAGGCGTCCCTTTATCTTTACCTTTTTACATATAGAGGAGGGAGAAAGGTTGTTTTCTGCTGCTCCAGAGAAGCGGACACGGAGCAATGGATTCAAACTACAAGAAAGGAGATTCCACCTAAACATTAGGAAGAACTTCCTGACAGTAAGAGCTGTTCGACAGTGGAATTTGCTGCCAAGGAGTGTGGTGGAGTCTCCTTCTTTGGAGGTCTTTAAGCAGAGGCTTGACAGCCACCTGTCAGGAATGCTTTGATGGTGTTTCCTGCTTGGCAGGGGGTTGGACTGGATGGCCCTTGGGGTCTCTTCCAACTCTATGATTCTATGATTCTGTTAGGCCTGCCTTTGAATGCCAGAACAGGATTCTAGAAGGCATGTTATATAAATCCGCAAGGCCTGGACTTCTGTTTAATTGACAAAGGAACTTTGCTCTGGTGGTCAACTGTTAATAATAATAATAATAATAATAATAAATTATTATTTATACCCCACCCATCTGGCTAGGTTTCCCCAGCCACTCTGGGCAGCTCCCAACAAAAGATACATTAAAATACATTAAAACCTCAGTCATTAAAAGCTTCCCTCAACAGGGCTGCCTTCAGATGTCTTCTAAATGTCAGATAGTTGTTGTTCTCTTTGACATCTGAAGGGAGGGCATTCCACAGGGCGGGCGCCACTGCTGAGAAGGCCCTCTGCCTGGTTAAAATGCGTGTGGAACCAAGGTGAGGGCGGCATTCTCTTGGTTCATATCTTACTGTAGCCGCAAGGATAAAGTTATGCAAAGATGTTCCCGAGCCAGCAAAGCAACAGAACTGCTGTGTAAACTGACCTAAAAGCACAAGCCAATTTTAGTAACACGTTGAAATCTTCTGGCAACTTTTGTAATTTTCCAGGATATCGGAGGAAGTGACTCACACGCTTGTTGGTGTTTCAACTTCTGTGCAAATATTTTGCACTTTGTGTGATGCTCAGAACACCCTTGGCACAGCTGTGCAGGGTGTCTCCCTGGATATGCATATCAGGAAACAGAGGGATGCGGCTGGCATAGGTTTCCAGTGGTTATTGTGTGGTCAGATTTGCACCCCAAGGGCAGGCTGGGCCTCCGTCTCTAGTCCTCCTCCTCCCCTCCCTCCCCCTATTTAGGGAGGGAACAGACATCATTTTCCATTCCAGCCTGTATTCATCACTTGCTGTTCCTCTACAGTTCAGCTTCCATCAAAAATGGCTATTATTCACCTTCCAAAATCATGCAACTTATTTAATTTATGCAATTAATTATGTAAGTTACGTAAGTTGCAATGCCATCAGGTTATTTCTGTTGAATAGTGGGAAAGATGGACGAAGACACAGCTCTTAAAACAACCAGCTCTTTATTTTAGCTCTGAGTCCTGGACTGGAAACAGCAGCTCAGTTGCCTGGCTTATATAGAACTCAATAACTTGCAACAGTAACAACTCCTCTGGCTACCCAATCAGTGAACGTCACTTTCAATCCTTCATTTGCATGTAGGGACCTGAGTGAGAACTGCAGCCACTGTGGGCAGAGTGAGAACTGCAGCCTCGGTGGCCAGAATGCGTACTGCAGCTAAACTCAATACATAACACCCCTTCCCACCAGGATGAGATGTTAGGCCCCAAATTCATAAAGGTTACAACTAGGCCCCGTAAGCATATGGTTTCACAAGTTTCAACAGCATGCATTTTTAACTATGTACAAGTACAATATACTGGTTCATTTGGCAACATAATCCTTAAGATAGGCTGGATGACTACGAGTCCGAGTAGACCGACGAGGTACTACTGGAGAGGCATCCGGGGTACCTGAGCCTGGGCAACCATTCGCCACAGGTGACGCAGTTGGATGGGTTGAGTCTGAGGCTTCCGCGTCGGCTGCTGTAGCGGCGGCATCAGACTGCGGTTGTACTGGAGGCTCCAGTGAGGGTGCCGGGGGAGATTGTCTATGCACTGGATGTTCTTCCTCAGTAGTACTTGGTGGCTGGCCAGCCTCTGCCGGGGCCGGCGGAGGCACTGTTCCAGTGTCCAAATCCCCAGACCGGCGGCGCAGCTGGTCAATGTTCCGGCGCCATAACCGGCCGCAGTCCAAAGCTACCTGATACGATTTTGGCCCTGTAACCCCAACCACCACAGCCGGCATCCAGGGAATCTCTCCAGCATAGTTCTTTGCAAACACCTTATCCCCTGGAACAAAAGACCGTGGCGGGTTACCACAGCCTGGGGGATCTTCCACAGCAAAGTCTGGGTGCAGCCGGTCAAGAGGAGATCGCAGGCGGCGGCCCATCAAAAGTTCGGCCGGACTCCGCCCTGTTGCTGTACACGGGGTGATGTGTTGGACAAACAGGTACTCGGCTACCCGTTCATGCCAGTTCCCATGGTCCATACGTGCCAGTGCCTCCTTAGCCGAGCGAACCATTCTCTCTGCCTGTCCATTGCTGGATGGATGGAAAGGTGCCGTCAGAGCATGGCGGATGCCCCGGCCAAGGAGATAGCGCTCGAATGTGCCCGACGAGAATTGGGCCCCGTTGTCTGATACCAGCACATCAGGCAATCCATGGGTGGCGAAGAGCCTCTGCAGCACGCGTATAATGGCTTCTGAGGTGGTTGAGGACATCAGAACCACTTCCAGCCATTTGGAGTACGCGTCCACTAACACCATGAAGATGTGGCCATGGAATGGCCCTGCTAGATCAATATGCACCCTTGACCAGGGTGCCTTGGGGGTCTCCCAGGAGTTTCCACGGTGCACTGGTGGATCTGGCCTCGATTGTTGACAGGCCTGGCATGATTCAACCCAGGACTCGATGGCTTTGTCCATGCCCGGCCACCAGACAAAACTGCGCGCCAACGCCTTCATGCGCACAATTCCTGGGTGGCCAATGTGGAGTGCCTGAAGGACGCGCTGACGAAGCTTGGGCGGAATGATGACTCGGTCTCCCCACAGGAGACAGCCGCGGTGAGCTGAGAGCTCGTGCTGCCGTTGGGTGAAAGGCTGAAACTCTGGGTCAGTTGGCCCTTTTGGCCACCCCCTCCACACCCAGTTGAGAACGCGGGCAATGGTGCGATCCTTGGAGGAATGGAGGGCGATGTCAGATGCTGACAGCGGAGATTCAGGTAGTTCCTCAATCAGGAGTACCTCTGACGAGGGTGCTGGATCTTCGACCAGTGTTGGCAATGGGCAGCGGCTAAGGGCGTCAGCATGCCCTAAAGCCTTGCCAGGTCGATGCTGGAGTCGGTAGTTGTAAGCCGCGAGAAAGACTGTCCAGCGCATCATGCGTGGCGACAACACCTGTGGAGTTGGGCGGTCACCAGCCAGGATGCCCAGAAGAGGCTTGTGATCTGTGACAAGATCGAAGTCTCTGCCATAAAGGTATTCATGGAAGCGTTTGATGCCTGCCACAAGTGCAAGCGCCTCCTTGTCAAGCTGGCTATAGTTCCTCTCTGCTGGCGACAAGGTTCGTGAGAAGTAAGCAATAGGGGCCTCCTGGCCATCAGGGAACCTATGGCTGAGAACAGCCCCAACACCGAATGGTGATGCGTCGCATGCCAGGACGAGAGGACGCTCCTCATTGTACTGGACGAGGACGGAGTCCGATGTTAATAAGGTCTTCACAGCAGCAAATGCAGCGGCCTCCTGGCGGCCCCACCTCCATGATGCCTCTTTGTCTAGAAGCCGATGGAGAGGCTCAGCGACGGTTGCCTTATGCGGCAGGAACATGTTGTAAAAGTTCAATATGCCTAGGAAAGCCTGAAGGTCTGTCTTGTTCCTTGGTTTGGGAGCCTGCTGGATGGCCTTGACCTTCGCTGTCGTGGGATGGATGCCGGAGCCATCAACCAGGTACCCCAGGAACTCGACCTGTGGTACGGCGATTTGGCATTTTTCTCTTTTTACCTTGAGGCCTGCTTCCTGGAACCTGGTCAGGACAGCTCTAAGACGATCAAAAAGCTGTTGCATTGTCTCCGCCGAGATGAGCACGTCATCAAAATAGGGGACGACACCAGGCAGACCCTGTAGGAGCCGCTCCATCAAGCTCTGGAAAATCCCTGGCGCTATGCTGACCCCGAACTGCAACCGTCGACAACGGAAAGCCCCACGGTGTGTGACAATCGTTTGTGCCTCAGCCGTGGCATCGTCTACCGGCAGCTGCTGGTATGCCTGAGCAAGGTCGAGTTTTGCAAAGACCTTGCCCTCTCCCAGCGAGTGCAGCAAGTGGTGAACGACAGGGACAGGGTACGCATGCTGTTGAAGTGCCTTGTTTATTGTGCATTTATAGTCCGCACAGATACGTACTGACCCATCAGGCTTGATGGGCGTTACGATGGGAGTTTCCCACTTAGCCTGGTCTACGGGCTCCAGGACCCCTTGTGCGATCAGCTTGTCCAATTGTTCATCGACTTTAGGCTTGAGAGCAAATGGTACACGTCGTGGCTTGATCCGGATGGGCGCAACTTGTGGGTCAAGGTTAAACGATATGGGCGACCCCACATACTGTCCCAAGGTTCCGTCGAACACGTCTGAAAACTCAGTGAGGAGAGCGTCTACTTCTGGCTGTGACACACTATGGATGCCAGTGACTTCCAAACCCAAGGACGCGAACCAGTCCAGTCCAAGCAGGCTGGGACGATTTCCATCGACCACCACTAGTTTCAGAGGTCCTGAAAAATCCTTGTAGGCCACCCTGAACATGCCCACACCTACAACTGGAATGCTATTTCCCTGGTAGTCTCTCAGGTGCAAGTGGTGGGAGTCAAGGCGTCTCTTGGATATCTTGGGAACCAGTCTCTTGATGGTACTCCAAGAGACGATGGACATGGCAGAGCCCGTGTCAACTTCCATGTCACAAGGTTTGCCCTCAACAGTCACAGTGATGTGGATTTTCCGGTGCATAGAGTCATCAGCTCGACCAATTGTCTGCTCAGCTGAGCAGTGGCAGTGGGTGACGGCGTGGCAATTCTCTGTGACCGACCTTGATGCCTTCTTTTTTCCAGGTGATGGGGGCGTGTCTGCCGGTGTAGATGAGCGGCAGACCCTTGCAAGGTGTCCCTTACGGAAACAATGCCGACAGATGACGTCCCTGAAACGGCATTTGGATCGAGGGTGGTTACCGCCACAACCTGCACAGTCTGATTGGTCCATTGTTCGCTGTTTGAACTTCCTATGGTCCTGCTTAACACGGTGGACGTCATCATCTTCAGCCGAGGAGCTCTCTGATTCGCTGATTTCCCCATGGTGGACTGGGGTTGGCTTCCTTGGAAACGCCGGACTGTTAGCCTTGCGAATCTGAACTGTTGAGTGCTTTGCCAGCTCCGCAGCCTGGGCATCTTCGATGGCCTGCTTGAGGGTGAGGTTGGGCTTGGCAAGGAGCTGGCGCTGCAGCTTTTCGTCCCACACACCACACACAATTCTATCAAGCAGGGCGTCTTCCAGGTCTCTGAACTCACAGTGGTAAGCCGCCTTCCTGAGAGCAGACAGGTATTCGCTGATCGTCTCCCCCTCGGCTTGATTCCGGTGATGGAATGCGTGGCGGGCAACAATCCTTGATACCTTGGGCGCATAGTGACCCTTGAGTCTCTCCTTCAGCGTGTCCCAAGGTGTGGTCTGCACAGCGAGTGGTGCAATGAGTGCCCGAGCTGTTTCAAAAACTTCTGAACCGCAGACAGTGAGGAAAAGGGCTCTCTTCCGATCATCTGTTAGGTTGATGAAAGCGTTTGCCTCGATGTAGCATTCAAAACGGGCCATATACGAGTGCCAGGACTCAGTTGCTGGAGAATACGGAGGTAGAGGCAGTAGCAAAGCCATGGTTCCCTGATGCCGACTGGATGGCGAAGGAATGGAGGCTAGCCTCAGCAGTGATTCAGCTCTTAAGTGTTCAGCTCAGTGATTCAGCTCTAGCTGTGGCTTGCTGCATCCAATCCCACCTTCGTCGCCAGTGTTGAATAGTGGGAAAGATGGACGAAGACACAGCTCTTAAAACAACCAGCTCTTTATTTTAGCTCTGAGTCCTGGACTGGAAACAGCAGCTCAGTTGCCTGGCTTATATAGAACTCAATAACTTGCAACAGTAACAACTCCTCTGGCTACCCAATCAGTGAACGTCACTTTCAATCCTTCATTTGCATGTAGGGACCTGAGTGAGAACTGCAGCCACTGTGGGCAGAGTGAGAACTGCAGCCTCGGTGGCCAGAATGCGTACTGCAGCTAAACTCAATACATAACAATTTCACCCCATACCTTTCAATGCAAAGGAAATGCAATGCAGACATAAGAGGGAACTTAATCCATTAGGCATTGCTTGCAGTCTAAGAGCAACAACAACAGTAAATACCAATCATATTTGCCAAATTGATTTCTGTTCCGGACGTGGGACGAATAAGCAAATGCCGGCAATTCCTGCTTTCATTCGTATGCAGATTCATGCAGATTTGATCAAGGAATAGACTAAAATTCACACACTTAACTGGCAAAAGGTTTTCTGAATTATGTGACAGGCCTCATTATTTTCCACAGGGATATTAACTCGGCATGCAACCATCTACATATTATGAGCTTTTGCCTATAGACTATTCCAAGAAATGTCCAGTCTTCAGGAACCTACTGATATATAGCAAAACCCCTAATCCTCACAACTCCTGACATTAAGGCAGATGGACATGAGAACCTTGCCCCAGAACCTGCCCCCATTCCCTTACTGAGCCTACAAAAGAGGGACGAAGACCCCTTGCCTACCAGAGCAAGTTGCCACCAACCAAGATCCAGGGGGACAGCTTCCAGGTCAGCGAGAAGGACTTCCGGGTAAGTCTCCTGAGCAGGGGTCTCCCAGCCAGCCTGCAGCCAGCCTGCCCAAGATGGATCCCGGTCTTTGTTCTGCCCTATTTCTTCCCAGCCCACCTTGATAAAGACTCTCTTTCCCTGTCCCCCTAACACCCACTTACCCTGGCAACCTTCTGTCTGCCCAGGACCAAGATTCCCCTCAAATTCCACCAACCCCTTTTGTCATGTTAATACCTGTATCCCAGGTGAGGCCCTGGTTTGTAAAGTTTAGCCTGTACTGTTCCACTGGCCTGCAATCCTCCCTTCAATACACCAACTAATCAAAATCCTACCATTTATTAACTTCTAGGGTTTAGAACTCACAATAGTGTGCATTTATTACATTGATAGGGGACCAGGTGGCGCTGTGGGTTAAACCACAGGCTTGCTGATCAGAAGGTCAGCGGTTCGAATCCCTGCGACGGGGTGAGCTTCTGTTGCTCCTGCCCACCTAGCAGTTCGAAAGCACGTTAAAGTGCAAGTAGATAAATAGGGACCGCTCCAGCGGGAAGGTAAACGGCGTTTCCGTACGCTGCTCTGGTTCGCCAGAAGCAGCTTTGTCATGCTGGCCACATGACCCGGAGGCTGTCTTCGGACAAACGCCGGCTCCCTCAGCCTATAGAGCGAGATGAGCGCGCAACCCCAGAGTCGGACACGACTGGACCTGATGGTCAGGGGTCCCTTTACCTTTACCTATTACATTGATGGTGTTCCTTTCCTCCAAGGCTCTGCCCCCACTTCCAAGACTTCAGTGGCCATACAGAAGGAGTCCACAACACCAGCTTTCCCATCTTAGTATTGCTCCAAACCCACCCCCCAGCCCCCGGGGAGGATTCATGAAATATACTCAGAGTCAAGTGTGAATTTCATGCTCTTTATTCAGCTCATAGTAGCAAGTAATGACTCTTTCCCCAAAACGTCTGCTATATATACATTATTTACACAATGGGCCACACGTGATTGGCTAATTCTGGGCTACTCCTGTAGGCCAATCAGGTTGCGGATTCACTTCCTCCAGGAGCCTGATTGGCTGCTCTTGCAGACCAATCAGGTCGCTGATTCACTTCCACCTGGAGCTGGATTGGGTGATTCCTGCGGACCAATCAGACTGCTGCATTCTGGATCCTATTGTTCTAGGACCAATCAAACTGTTGCATTCTGGATCCTATTGTTCTAGGACCAATCAGACTGCTGCATTCTGGATCCTATTGTTCTAGGACCAATCAGTCTGCTGCATTCTGGATCCTATTGTTCTAGGACCAATCAGACTGTTGCATTCTGGATCCTATTGTTCTAGGATTCAGCTCAGTACATAACAATTCCTGTGGGAATAATCCAAGGCATAGGCTCCTCCCACCAGATGATATAACTCCACCATTTTGTTCCCTCGTTTCGATCTGCAGAAGGTCAGAGTGGGTGGGGGGTATAGGTGGGACAGCCCTTGGGTCTGGTTCAGAAGCTGCGGCTGGTGCAGATTGTGGAGGCCAGACTGCTAATGGATGCACATGGCCAACAGGATGAGGCATCCTTGTGAAAGCATCTGCACTGGCTTCCCATCTGCTATTGAACCAGGTTCAAGGTCCCCCTGTTAAGTTCCAAAGCCCTGAACGACTTGGGTCCAGGGTACATCAGGGGTCCCCTGAACCCCTTCTGTCTCAGCTCCATCACTGAGAATATCTGCAAGAGAGTCCTTGATCATCCTCTAAATTGGCGAGGCTCATTAGACAACAATGATAATGTCATTGGCCCAGTGGAACTCCTTGCCACTGGAGATTCAGCAGGTGCCTTCTATGCTGATTTTTAAGCACCTTCTGAAAAATATTCTATTCTGCCAGGACTATGCAGGCAGAACTTTTTAACTTTTTAATGGCTTTCGTTATACAGCTTTATGCTTTTGTGCCATAAACGGCTTTGATATGTATTCTTATGACAGAGCAGTATACAAATACATCTGTAAGTTAATAAACATGTGTTAGTGGCTTCTGGCCCCAATCCCCGGCTCCCACACGTTCATCCCACGATCTGATTTCCTAGTGCAGCCTCTCATCGCTCTTGCAAGAGACTTGCTCCAGAGGGAGCCCTGTGTCTTGCAGTTCCTGGACTGGTCTGAAAAGGGCAGAAATCTGTACTGCTGTTTTGAGGCATGTTTCTGTCAAAGCCATCATGGAAACAGGGAGGGGAACATTAGAGTCCTGTTTCCCTGCATGGCGAATTTCTCCACATCTTTCCCTTTGACAGAGTTTGATGCGGAAAGAGGACGTGCCATTGGCCTTCTTCCCCTGTCCTCTTTCCTTTCTCCTCTCGCTTTCTTCTTTCCTTTAATGTTGTCACAGAGAAAGAATCTGTTGGCCTTCTGCATTCCTTTAATGTGGGTCCTCTCCACAGACCTAACCGGTAGGATGACTGACTCATCATCAATGTCAGCCACTCACAGTTTCTCCAAAACCTTCTTTTGCCTGTTCTCGAGCATCTTGTGATCTACTGGAGAAAGGAGCAGTAACACAAAACTGCTGGGCAGGGTGATAAGAAAAAAAATCCTGGGCTTAGACTCCTGGGCTTGTAGAGTTGGAAGGGACCCCCAGGGGTCATCCAGTCCAACCCCCAGAATGCAAGAATCACAATGAAAGAATCCCTTGAAGACATGAGTCTAGCTGTGCTTTCATAAAGCTGTTCAGCCACTATAAAATTAATGTGTGTGGGGGGGGGTAGGATTTCGCGCCGGATTTAGGGCAGTATGGGTGATTCCCACACACAGAGTGCTGAGCCAAGAAGCTGCAAAATAATAACTTTTTTTTTAAAAAAGAAACATATATTTACACAGGTAGTTACTGAGAAGATCCATTTAAAAAGCAACTGTGCCAAAAGTATTGTCAGGTAAATGGGTCACATCTCAGTCACTCAGCAACCATTCCGTCAAAAGGAAGGCACTTTCTCAACACCCGGAGGTGGAGATTTGGCACACACTGAGGTCTGACTCTGTTCCACTCACTAAAGAATGGGACACATTCGCCCCTCTTGAGTGACTTTTGAAATCAGTGGCATAGAGACTGCACACCTATACACAGTTCAAGCCCATCAACTTTCCCTGAGGTCCTCATTAATCCTGCTATAATTTTGTCCAGGGTTCCCATTGCGGAAGCAGGCATTGTCTGTTGTTGCACACAATCCCAATCTCTGAGCAATAAGACATTCCAGAGGTTCAAGAAACTGACCCGGGTTTGGTTTCCTGGAATGAAGGTCAGTGGAGACTGTGGTGTCTTCAGAATATGGGGTTTTAAAGGTAAAGGGACCCCTGACCATTAGGTCCAGTCGTGTCCGACTCTGGGGTTGCGGCGCTCATCTCGCATTATTGGCAGAAGGAGCCGGCGTACAGTTTCCAGGTCATGTGGCCAACAGGACTAAGCCGCTTCTGGCGAAGCAGAGCAGTGCACGGAAACGCCGTTTACCTTCCCGCCAGAGCGGTACCTATTTATCTACTTGCACTTTGATGTGCTTTTGAACTGCTAGGTGGGCAGGAGCAGGGACCGAGCAACGGGAGCTCACCCCGTCGCAGGGATTTGAACCGCCAACCTTCTGATCGGCAAGCCCTAGGCTCTGTGGTTTAACCCACAGTGCCACCCGCGTCCCATATGTGGTTTTATTTGCACATATATACAACCTGAGCATAGGATGGAGGGAGGGATGTGGGTGGCGCTGTGGTCTAAACCGCTGAGCCTCTTGGGCTTGCCTATCGGAAGGTTGGCAGTTTGAATCCCCGGGACGAGGTGAGCTCCCGTTGCTCTGTCCCAGCTCCTGCCAACCTAGCAGTTCGAAAGTATGCCAGTGCAAGTAGATAAACAGGTACCACTGTGGTGGGAAGGTAAACAGTGTTTCCATGCGCTCTGGCACTCGTCACGGTCCTCCGTGCACCAGAAGCAGTTTAGTCATGCTGGCCACATGACCCAGAAAATTGTCTGTGGTCAAACGCCGGCTCACTTGGCCTGAAAGCGAGATGAGCGCCGCAACCTCATAGTCGCCTTTGACTGGATTTAACCGTCCTGGGGTCCTTGACCTTTTTACCTTTTAGGATGGAGGGACTCACAGTATCAACACCTCAACAGATCTTGCTTCTCCATTTGTTGCAGCAATGGATCCAGCACAGAGCAGGCAGGTCTCTGTGTCTCCAGCTCCCAGCCTGCTTTCCAACTGAGTTCATACCCCAAAATTCTGTCTCTTGTTCTCCTGCCTGGCAGGTAGGAGAAGGGGGTGGAGGAAAGAGCATTCAATTTGCCGGGAGGGCCGCATCACATAGTTGTGGCTTTTGCAACTTGGTTTGTTCTTTTGGGATGCTCATGAGGACACTTCAGTGGTCAGCGAAGGAACAACCAAGAAACATATCTGACCACTTCAGCAAAATCCTCTATTAGAGAACCCCAAGAATTGGAAGGGACTCAGAGCATCATTCAGACTGACCCCCCCAAACCCACAACATGCTATTGAGTTCATTATTATTATTATTATTATTATTATTATTATTATTATTATCATCTGTACCCCACCCATCTGGCTGAGTTCCCCCAGCCACTCTGGTTACTCTTTAGCCACTCTTTAGCTTCATTGCTGTTTGTTTGTTTGTTTGTTTGTTTGTTTGTTTGTTTTGTTTTGTTTTTAAGGACAGTTTATTAAGCTTCATATCAAAGGCAGAACAAGCCAAGGATAACACTTCATTACAGAAAACATAAGAGCAAAACAGGGAAACAACAAAAACTCTCCCACAACCCATAACAAACAAACACTCAGTGAATCAATCAGGCACCATCATGGAAGTAATTAACCAGCCAAGCAGAAAAGGAAGGAAGAAGATTAACTCAGCCAGTCCATAATATCTCTCCATAAAGCTGGATGAGTTGATGGAGGGAGCCAATCATGCACTTTGACTGAAGCATATTTAACAAAACAAAACAATTTCACATAAAGCATATTATTTTCTCCTTGGGTTCTTCCTTTCCCACAATTGACAAGTAATGTTTTTCCCATAAGGGCCACCAAGCAAATCTGAGAATGCCATTCCCCCATCAAATCAGCTGTTACTGGTTTCTAGTCTGAGACTGTTGCCGTATGGGCCGTAATGAAAAAGGAGACCAATAAACTTTAAGAAAGTTTTATACAATGGATGCTCGACGTAATCCGTGACGGAGGCACGTCTGCAACCCGCAGCGTTCGTATCCCACAGCGCTACGTCTGGGCACGCGCATGATGCAATTTGGCACTTCTGCACATGTGCGAAGCGCAATTCAGTGCTTCTGCACATGCGTGAGTGCCAAAACCCGGAAGTAACCTGTTCCGGTACTTTCGGGTTCGGTGCAGAGTGCAACCCGAAAAGACGTAACCCGCAGCAGTCATAATATGAGGTATGACTGTAAACAGCTTTCTAAGTGGATCTGGTGTCAGCAGCTGCCTCGTAATCCGCTGGAGCACATGGAAAACCTTCTTCCAAAGCTTCTCAATCACAGGCATGTCCACCACATACAGCAACATGTACCCTAGACCTCCTCAGTCCTTCCAACAATTTGGTTTATTAACAAAGTGCAAATATAATGGGAGGGGGAATAAAAAAGTTAAGCCATAAAGTGTCATAGCCTGGAAGGTCAAAAGAAGAAAAATGCAGCACAGATCCAAATGGATCACAGAATCATAGTTGGAAGGGACCCAAGGGTCATCTAGTCCAACCCCCCACAATGCAGGAGTCTCAGCTAAAGCATCCATGACAGAAGACCATCCAACCTCTGCATACAAAGATTCCCTTTACAAATAATAAAGATTCCTAAGAATAAAAGTATTCTCCACCTGTGAGAACAAAGGTTCATAAATGAGCCAGACATCTGCATATCCTGGTGCCTCAATATTTCTATAAGAAAATGAACCCACGCCGTATTTGGGGGGAAGAGGTCATTTGAGCTCTGCCCTTGAGATACCTTTTCAAGAAGCCTCCAACAGTTTGGCCTGGTGCTACGAGTCAACATACCCAGAGCGTGAAAAGTCAGATACCTCTTATGAATGAGCTTCGAATAATGCTCCTTCCATCTGTCTTTGGACAGACGTTACTCATGGTCATCACTACAAAGTAGGTCACTGGGTCATCACCAATGTAGGAGCTTCACCGTAGCTAATGCCATCCGGATTGCATCTGGCTATCTCGCTAGCTGTCATCCGCCTGACTCTGTGCGTCTGAGTGCTGTATCCATCCATCCATCACCCAGAGCGGATGACTATGGCGCCAAGCAGATGGAGATGAGTTGGAGGAGGACGGTGGTGGGGGGGGGGGGGAGGAGAGACTTACTGTTTGGGAGAATGCTATTAAGCCATCCTCCACAGCTCCAGAAGAACAATTAGTCAAACGCAAATAGCAGCAGCCTCAAGCGCACAGCTTGATTACAGGCACCAGTAATAAACTTTTGATGGATGGGAGTTCTGTTGTATTAGCTAGCCTTAAACAAAGACTCAGGCAAATGAGGCTTTCCTATTGGCCACCAGTTCCCCTAAGGCAGGCATGCCCAAAGTCCGTTTTAGGGGCCTAATCCGGCCCACTGGTTGATTTAATCCGGCCCCCATGGCAGTACCGGTATATGTCCTAAGCAACTTCAATCCTAAAAAAAAGCTCAACAACTGTGGGGTTAAATCATAAAAAAAAGTTGAACAACTTTGGGGTAAAATTGTAAAAAAAAACTTTGGTTGGCCCTCACACATGTTCACTTCATCAGATCTGGCCCTTTTTGAAAAAGGTTTGGGCACCCCTGCCCCAAGGCCACCCATAGCAGTTGGACTGGCAGGGAAGCTTCTCCCAGGTGAGAAGAGATGGGTGCCTCCCTCTCCTAAAGGAGATGGCCGAGTTGGAGAAGGTCCAGGAAAGGGCAACCCAAATGATGAAGCTGGTGGAGCAACTCCTCTAGGAAGAAGAAAGGTTGCAGCGTTTGGGACTTTTTCTTTAGAGAAAAGTTGAGAATGAGGCAACATGGGAGAAGTGCATAAAAGGAAGCCTGGCACAAAGAAAGTAGAGAGAGAGAGAAGTTTCTCTCCCTCTCTCATAGAAATCCGGAAATCCTGGACACGCCAAATTTTGGAAGATTCAGGACAGCTAAAAGAAAGCAGCACAGAGCTAAGCTATGGAACTCCCTGCCACAGGAGGCAGTGATGGCCACCGACCTGCATGGCTTTAAAAGAGGATTAGGAAAATTCATGGAGAGGGCTATCGACGGTTCCTCACCAGGAAGGCTCTGTTCTGTCTCCACAGTCGGAGGCAGCAATGCTTCTGAATACCAGTAGCTGGAAACCATGGGAGGGCAGGGGGCTCTTGTGTTCAAATCCTGCTTCCGGGCTTCCCATAACTGTCCTCTGGTTGGCCGCTGTGAGAACATGATGCTGGACTAGATGGCCTGATCCAGAAGACTGGTCATATGTTAACCTTGTTGATGCAGTAGAGAAAGTGGGCAGATAACTTTGAAAACATGTTTATTCTCCCGGTGCATTGAGACAGAATTACTCTGGATTGTGGTGGCTGGTCATTTTAATGTTGGATGATGATGGCCGTTGTTTTATTATCTATGGCATTTATTCATTACTATTTATATTAGATAGATAGATGACAGTATTCTCAAAGCGACCAACATGAGTCTGACCAAACTGCGGGAGGCAGTGGAAGACAGGAGTGCCTGGCGTGCTCTGGTCCACGGGGTCACGAAGAGGCGGACACAACTGAACGACTGAACAACAACAACAGATAGATGATAGACAGACAGATAAATAGATATGCCACCTTCCTTCCAAGAACCCTGGGGTGGCATTTTGTGTAGTTTGGTAATTTTTGTGGATGAACACTTTCAGTATATTTGTTTCATTTTAAAAGATCCTTTATTGCATATTATATTCTGCATTTTATTATCCTTGCAAATTGCTTTGGGACTCGTTTTGGCTGTGTGTGTGTGTGTGTGTGTGTGTGTGTGTGTGTGTGTGTGTAAACTTAACTAAACTAGAATAGATTTTTACTCTCTCTATCTACCATAATGCTAGAACAGTGATGGCTAACCTTGACACCCCAGATGTTTTGGAACTACAACTCCCATCATCCCTAGCTAACAGGATCAGTGGTCAGGGATGATGGGAGTTGTAGTCCCAAAACATCTGGAGTGTCAAGGTTAGCCATCACTGTGCTAGAACATGAGGAAAGACCACAAGAAGATTTTTGCTGGATCAGGCCAAAGGCTTATCTAGTCCAGAATCCTGTTCTCGCCTGGGCCACTCAGATGTCAGGTGAGAACTGAGGGAAAGAGCACTCTGGGTAAAGTCTGAGGTGGAATTGCTTTTCGATTCATTAGCATTGAGGCCAGTGTCCTATGCAAGAAGGCAACATGACCACAAAACAGGTAAGAACCAGATAAAGAGGAACTTACCAGCTAAAATGTATTTTAATGTTTGTTGGAAGCCGCCCAGAGTGGCTGGGGAGACCCGGCCAAATGGGCGGGGTACAAATAAAAAAATTATTATTATTATTATAAATGTTAAAGTGCAAAAATACTATATACTAGGAGTGTTGTGCACATACATTGAATTATATATACTTCATGGACTCTGGTTGGACGAGAGATGGTGGAGCACTGTGGTGGTTGGGTAAAACCACAGACTCATAGATTTGTAGAGTTGGAAGGGACACCAAGGGTCATCTAGTCCAACCCCTTGCAATGCAGGAATCTCAACTCAAGCATCCATGACAGAGTCAACCTCTGTTTAAAAACCTCCAAGGAAGGAGAGTCCACCACCCTCCGAGGGAGTCCGTTCCACAGCCTGTACAATTAGAAGTCTTCCTTATGTTTAGATCTTCTCCTCCAGAGCAGGAGAAAACAAGCTTGCTCCATCTACCACATGACAGCCTTTCAGATATTTGAAGATGGCTCTCATATCTCCTCTCAGTCTCCTCTTTTCCAGGCTAAACATACCCAACTCCCTGAATCCTTCCTCATCAGGATTGGTTTCCAGACCCTTGACCATCTCATTTGGGGACTCACTGAGACTAGGAACCAGGGGGTTCACCTTACACCAATTCTGTACACAGATGCCTGGAGTGCAATTTTGCAACACTCTGTAGAAACAAGCTGTAATTTCTTGGCCGAATGGTGGTGCCAATTTATACAGTTTCATGTTGTTGTCAGGCAGATGCCAGCAACTCCCATGGCTGGTTGTCCCAGTAAAACACAAAGACAGGGAATGTTCTTACCATCTGTTTTTTATTCAGTATGTACAAAGAGCAGCTTTGGAACCCAGTCTCTTGGATAATGATGTTGCCCCAAGTGAATATCCACCCCCTCTGTCTCTCCCACTTCCTCATGCGTCTTCCCCCATGCTGACAAGTGCCCCCTGCCTCTGAACTCTTTGCTCTCCTACTTTCAAGGCTCACTGGGTTCTGGGAGAGGGGGGGATCCGGAATGCTTTCTAAAGACACTGTGTCCATCAGTTGCTGCCACCCACCCACCCCGGTGCTTCCTCTTCCTCCTCCTCCTCTCCCATTCTTTCCCAACATTCCCCCTCATCTGCCTCTGAGCTGTGATCTCCCTCAAACCCCTGTTGTAATTCTGAACTGTATTCCTCTTCTCTGGAAGGGTCAGGCTGGGGAGGCGGTCTCCACCTTTCCTCCTCTGCCCAGTCCTTGACAGTTGTGAACCGCCCTGTGATCTTCAGATGAAGACTGCACACTAAATAAATAAGTTGTTTAGTCATGTCCAACACTTCGTGAATGAATGAATGAATGAATGAATGTTCACCAGTTTTGTGGCCAGCTTGCATTCTTGCATACATGGCACAATTATAGGCCTAAGAAAAATTCCACCCCACCAACCACACTTGTTCATTGGTTCTTTCCATTTAGGTGCCTGCTGGCATTTGTCCGTTTGTTCCATCAGAGTCTCATTTCCCAACTCCGTTGCCAAGATCCCAGAGCAACATACGCAGCTCGTGATATATAGCTTTGAGACTTCATCATTCTCCCCATTAAGTAATTATTCCACACAGTTAAGCGCTCAGAAGAGACAGAAGGCACCTGCAGATTGTCAGGAGAAGACAAGCTGAGGCAGAGATGACTTTGTAGGACAAGACAGACACTTTGCGCTATGCAAGGAGGGGACAAGCCAGAGCTTCTCAACAGAAATCAAGGACCCAGCACTGACACCAAGAGCAGCAGGAACGGCCCCTGGTCATGAGGCAGGCTCAGGGGCACATCAGTTCTGCCCAGGGGCTACAGCCCAGAAATGGGCAGGGTGGTCACAGAGCTGGCCCAAGAAGACATGTTGTTGCCTGACTTGGAGGAGAAGATGGGGCACCTCCCAGTTCCAAATACAGTGGTCCCTTGGTTCTCAAACGCCTTGATACTCAAACAACCTGGAACCCAAACACTGCAAACCCGGAAGTAAGTGTTCTGGTTTGCAAACTTTTTTTGGAAGCCGAACGTGCTCCGTTCTGAGTGTTACACTTCCGTTTTGAGTGTTACGCTGAGGTCTGTCTGTTTTTGCTATTTATTTTTGCATTTTTGTGGCTCCTTTTTTTGTTTTTGTGACTGTGGGACCCAGTTCAGCTACTGATTGATTGATTGTGTGACTGCAGTACATTGTTTATTGCTTTCATTTTATGGTTCAATGGTCTCGTTAGATAGTAAAGTTCATGTTAAATTGCTGTTTGGGGGGTTGTTTTTAAAAGTCTGGAACGGATTAATCCATTTTGCATTACTTTCTATGGGAAAGCGCACCTTGGTTTTGGAACGAACTTCTAGAACGGATTAAGTTTGAGAACCAAGATACCACTGTACTTGCATTATCTTCTCCCGCAACCCTTCCCTTCGCTATATGGTATTTTTTGCATCATATAGGGTACATATATGCGAGAATGCAAGAAAACAGGCCAGAACCCGTTAATATAAGGTACAAGGAGAAGTTATATACACATTCTGAGTCTGGATACAAATAACACAAGTAGAGCCTGCTGGATGGATCAGGCCAATGACCCATCTAGTCCAGCATCATCTTCTCACAATGGCCAGATACCCCAAAGGGAAACCCACAAGCAGGATTCGAACACAAGAGCCCTCTACCCTCCTGCGGTTTCCAGCCACTTGTGTTCAGAAGCATGGCTGCCACTGGCTGTGGAGGCAGAGCAGAGCCATCCTGGCTAGTAGCCCCAACACTAGTCCACGAATAAAGCCTGGATCTCTCACTTCAACATCCCCTGAGAGGGAATCCTGCCCAGGGATGTGAACTCTTCCCTCCTGCCCCAGTCCCCAGCCCTCCCTCCTATTGGGCTTTCCTTCCCTCTGAACTGGCTTAATATGTGCTGGATGTTTAGATTTCCCCAGAGTATTTTGCATTTATTTCCATGTTTTGCTTAGTATTGTTCTTGAAAGGAGTGGAGAGGAAATGTGATTGTCTGGCATTTGCTGAAAACTGAAGGATTATTATTATTATTATTATTATTATGGCCCAGACTCAGTGCTGGGTGGAATAAATGAAGTCATATTTTGAGTTGAGCTCGCTGTCCTCTTGAACAGCCCTTGCTTTAATAAAGTGGATAAAAACTGCGCCTCCTCTTGACATCCACACATTATTATGCATGCAAACGTGCTGCAGAGGCTCTCTTTGCTCCGCACACTACAGAGAAATAAAAGTTAGTTTTGTCTACATTATAAGTGTCATGCATTGGGTCACCTCTGCATTTATGGATAATAGAGGTGGTAGCAGAAACGAGAAGAATCTCACACTGCCTGCAGATCAATATCTCAGCCCGTGAGTCCCAGATCTAACCAAGGCTGAAGCCCTCCAGAGATATCCTTGTTATGGTGGATGCATGATTACCGGTATTTGTGCTCCTGGTGGTCCTGGGGCACTTAGACACAATCTCGTTTTCAATACTGTTTGCAACTATATGGATTTGTGTCCAATCACTGCAGGTCCTGTAACTGAAATCCTGCTATTGTTAATAATAATAATAATAATAATAATAATAATAATAATAATAATTTTATTATTTATACCCCTCCCATCTGGCTAGGTTTCCTCAGCCACTCAAATGCACGGTTATTGCTTCAGAGACATCAGGACCGGCTCGACAATGAGCCAAGGTGAGGCAGGCAGAATGGGTGGCAGATTTGGATCAGGGTCCTGGCTCCCTTCCCTTTCTGGAGATGCAACCTGCTGGGAGTCCTCAACAATCCCATGCCTGATCTCTTTGGCTCCCATTGCCTCATGGTAGAAGCGGCTCTGCTTTTAGCATCCTCTTGCCTCCGTTGAAGGTAGGTGGCCTGCTGGCATGTTCTCCTAGACTGCAAATCAATTAACCAACTAAGCACATGTGCTGCAGGATACCACTGGCTTTCCTTCCTTCTCCCCTCCATGTGCTTGAATAGAAGACAAGCTATTAACCAAGTGGCCTCCATGCTGAAAACTGGGGTTGAAGGTGAATAGGTCACAAGTTGGACGGGGCCTGCCTTGTACCTGGGAAGGAAGGACAGATGCAGGAACATCAAGGATAGAATCATAGAATTATAGAGTTGGACGGGATCCCAAGAGTCATCTAGTCCAACTCATGCAAAGCAAGAATCATCTATGAAGGCACCTCTGGCAGATGGCCATCCAATCTCTGCTGAAAACTTCCATTGAAGGAGAGTCCACCACCTTCTGAGTGAGTCCATTCCTCTGCCAAACCGCTCTCACTATCAAAAAGTTCTTCCTAATGTTTAGGCAGAACCTCCTTTATGGCAGTCAGAATTCAAGGGTTCAGGTCCTCCCCTCTAGACCAGCAGGAAAGAAGTTGGCTCCATCTTGCAGCTCCTCAGGTATTTGAAGATGGCTCTCATATGACGTCATGGTCTTCTCTCCTCCAGGCTAAACATCACCAGCTCCCTCAACCGTTCCTAAAACAGGATAATAACAGGCATGGCGGGTGTGTTCCTGAGTAGCCTTGCCTTGATGGGATTTCTGTCTCCTCTTCATCATGCCCTGCCAAGGATCATGAGCCGGTGGTGACGGTCCCTTCCTTCCTCAAGCGGTAGCACACAGACACCAATGCAGAAGGAATTATTGCCTGGGAGGGGGGAGTCTGAATTATGGGCCTGCGTCTCAGTTTTCACAACGTGCTGATATTAGCTAAACAGATGCGGCCTTTATTCATTGCAATCTCTTCATTCTGACATATAATCACTTCCTGTTCCTGAGGGAGCCCCATTTTAATTTTGCAGTAATTTAATGACAATATTACATTGGAAAATTAGAGTTCACTTTTTCACTGTGTGCATTCCTTCATCTCGCAGGCTGGAAAGTGAGCCCTCTCATAACCATCCCGTTTAATAGACTCGTCTCTGTAAATATTACAGTTTTCGTAACAGCTTATTGGCATTACTCTTGCAGGGAAATCGCTCAGAGAAATAGAGGCTCATTTTGCAGAGCCCGTCTCTTTCGTAACTCTCGCCCCGGCACTTGACCAAACTCTGTGAACCAAAGTATGTGCAAACAGAGGTCAGGATCTTCTGGGCCACTCCAGGCCTGCATAGGTTCTTCTGAACTTCTGCACAGAACCAATAGATCTCCTCTCTTTTTTCTTTCTGTTGGTCTGTGCTTTCATGACAGAGGGAAGGAGGGAAGGAAGGAAGAGCGAGTTAGGAGAATTACAGAATTGTGGGGTTGGATGGTACTCAAAGAAACATCCACCCCAACCCCCTGTAGATCAGCCTGTAACAGAGAGAGACAGAAGAAGCACTGGGGACCTTGCCTTGACAGTCAAAAATTCAGGCTGTTTGGTTATTACCATCCAGCATAAGAAGAGTACTATCCAACATAAAAAGAGCTTGCTGAATCAGGTCAGTGGCCTTTCTAGTCCAGCATCCTGTTCTTATAGTCGTCATCTAGACGCCAACACAAACAACATACAGTATCGTAGTGGTGCTGATAAGCCAAACACAACAACAGAAACCACCACACACTGGCTGACACTCAAGTAACAATAGCATATAAAACTCTAATGAGGAACTGATAATATTACGATGAAACCAAATACAACCATGTAAATATCGCATGTATAACAAAATCAACACAGTAGAACCATTCAGCAATAGATGTAATAACAAAACTCAGTGCCAACAAAAAATTCCTACAAGGTTGGTGGTAAATGGACCACAGCAGATAAATACAAAAATGTCAGTAGTAGGATACGATGATAGGTGAAGTCATAATCCAATAATGTCACCATCAGTCCAAACTCAACAAGAAGGCAACTGAGAGGAAAAAGCGATGAATGAACGAAGGAGAATAGAAAACCTGTCCTCCGGATATTGTCCACTGTTTCGCACTTAATGCTTCATCAGTTCTTCATGATACACTTTGGTTAACAAAACATGCAGATATCAGCTGTGCCTGTGAAACTCCCCTCCTGGGGTTTCCAGCAACTGGCATTCAAAAGGATTCCTGTCTCCAACTGTGGAGGCAGAGCAGAGCCATCCTGGCCCCTCTCAGTCTGTAGCCTTTTCCTCCTGCATGGATTTGCCTACTCCTCTTTTAAAGCCATCTAAGTTAGTGGCCATCACTGCCTCCTGTGGGAGGGAGTTCCACAGCTTGACTATGCACTGCATGAAGAAACTTCCTTTCATCTCTGTCGCTGGAGGCAGCAATGCTCCTGAACACCGATTGCTGGAAACAGCAGGTCCTGCTTGCAGGTTTCCCATCGGAGCATCTGCTTGACCACGGTGAGGACAGGCGGCCAGACTGGGCGGGCCATTGGCCTGATCCAGCAGGCTCTCCTTATGGTCTGATGTTCTTTCTGTTTTTACTCTCTTCCTAAACACAGTTGCTGTCTGTTTTGTATTAGGCATTTCGGAGGGAGGATCTTGAAACTTCTGCAAGTGCCACATCCTCTTTCTTCCACTTCTGTCAAGAGGAGTCCATTTTCCAGGGTGGAGGCACCTGTGCTTTGGAACTCCCTGCCTATTAGCATGAAGCAAGCAGCCTTCCAGCACTCTCTTAGATGCCTGCTAAACATATCCAGACCCACAATTTAGTTATGTGTAAAGGTAAAGGGACCCCTGACCATTAGGTCCAGTCCTGACCGACTCTGGGGTTGTGGCGCTCATCTTGCTTTATTGGCTGAGGGAGTCGGCATACAGCTTCCATGTCATGTGGCCAGCATGACTCAGCCGCTTCTGGTGAACCAGAGCAGCGCACGGAAATGCCGTTTACCTTCCCGCCGGAGCGGTATATATTTATCTACTTGCATTTGATGTGCTTTCGAACTGCTAGGTTGGCAGGAGCAGGGACCGAGCAATGGGAGCTCACCCCATCATGGGGATTTGAACCACTGACCTTCTGATTGGTAATCCCTAGGCTCTGTGGTTTAGACCACAGCGCCACCCGCGTACCTTTTAGTTATGTGTACCTGATATTTAAAATGTGCTGGTTTCATCTCTGTGTTATGGGCAGTTATTTTCAGGGCCAGCCCATCCATGAGGCAGGCTGAGGCAGCTGCCTCGGTCAGTGGAAGCCCAAGAGACAAGTGCCTTGCCCACCCCACTGACTACCCTGCCAGTGGAATGCATGGGATCTCTTTGGGCATGGTCTTGGCAGATACTGGTGCCAGGCAAACGTCACCATGCAGCCCAGGTCAGGGAGGCTTCAGAAGTGGCATGCAAGCATGGTGTAGTGCGGGCGAGGGGGCTGCCAGGGTGATCACCCTGGGTGCATTTGGGGGGGTCTGCTCCTGCCACCCTCCCTAAGCCAGCCCTGCACCACTTGGTGAGCCTAGGATCTGATCAGATCCCAGCCTCGCAAAGCTGCTTGGAGAGGTTAGTGTGAGAAGGACACATCAGCCATGCTGCTCAAGGCTGGTGTCGTTCCAGTGGCAGAGAGGTCTGGGCAGGAGTGGTGGGCTCCATTTGTCACGCCTCTGGCATGAGTGCACATGTTCACACCCCCTGAGCATCATGGATACATGCTTCCTCGCTGCTGGTGGCAGCAGGGCACAATGGCATGTTTCCATTCGCCTCCGGCAGCAAAACAGGACCTTCCGCTCCTGGTTATTTCACTGTTCAGTGACACCCTTTAGAGTAGGGGGAAAGGGACTGAACCTGGCTGATGGGCCAATTCCTTTCCTCCCCTGTAATAGTAGAAGTTTGCAATTTATTGGCACTCCTCTCATGTGAAGGACTTGGCAACAGGAGGACTTGCCCTGAGTCACATAACCTTGGTAGTTGTCCAGGCCAGTAGTTTCAGTTCTTGCAGAGAGTCTTGGAAGCTCCTCTGATTCAAGCTTCTTTCACAAAGCTACTCTTCATTCTTGGTTCTTGCTGCAGGACCCAGAAACACTATATGGTGTCAGAAGTGGAGAATGTTGCATTCAGGGACTGCAGGACTGCAGGACTGCAGGTGGAAGATAAGTCATGGGAGCTGCGGCCAGAGAAAGCAACGTAAGGGCTGTGAAGTCTTTGCAAAAAATTGAAAAGCTACCACTCCCATCAAGCATGCAATTCTCCTGGGATGTTGCAGATAACTGGAGGAGGTTTGGACAAAGGTTTGAGCTGTAGCTGTCAGCAACAGAGGCAGATCAAATCCTCCATTTTATTTCATGCTGTGGGGAAGGAGACGTTTATAATCACTTTGGGCTGGATACGAAACTGCCAAGTTTGACTGATCTGATTTTTGTTTGACTGGGGTTACTTATATGCCACTTTTTCACCTTGAGTTGTGCGCATAGCGGCTTGCAACAAACATTCAAAACATCAAAAAGCAGAGCACTGGATATAAAAATATATATACAAAATACAGAGCATGCCAGCAAATTAGAATACGACAAAAAATCAACAACTTAGCCAACACAGAATAAATTCAATACTGCACACAAAAAACCAACGTAGAATTAAGTATATAAATACAACTTGAAATGAGAGTTAACTGACAAAAGGTGAGGCCGCCCACCTGTCAATCACCTGGCATGACATCCAGTGACTCATTTTCAAGCAGCACTTCGCACAGAGAGCTGTCACCCACTGCAATCAGCCAGCCAGCTGGCAGGGCTTGCAAAGTATGGAGTACGCAAGCCCTGTTACCTGAGAAGCCATAGAGGGGTTTGGGTTTTTGTACTGAGTGGTTTATACATTTTATCAAACAGCAAAATCCCATACATTTAACTTTGACTGACTTCAATGGGACCCACTGAACTCTTAGGCTGGCTGCAGCAGCAGTCCTGTTGCAGAAGCACCCCCACTCCCACCATCCCCCCAAGAAAACCACGTTTTTTGTCACCTGAGCAACCAAAAGGCAACCCGCTCTCCTTTTAGCAGGCTGCCATCTGCTGGGGAGAGTTTGAGAAGCACCAGCCAGCAGCAGGAGGAGGGCGAAAGCTGCCCTTATGCAACAGGCAGCTTCAAATCAGAACAGGAGAAGATCCTGTTGGATTGGGCCAATCATTCACCCAGTCCAGCATCCTGTCCTCACAGGGGCCAACCAGATGCCCCAATGGGAAACACACAAGCAGGATCCAAGCACAAGAGCAACTCTCCCCTCCCACGGTTTCCAGCAACTGGGATTCAGAACTTAGCATCGCTGCCTCTAACCATGGTGGGAGAGCATAGTCACCGTGGCTGGGAGCTGTCGAAAGCCCTCTCATCCGTGATTTTTCTTAGATTGTAATTCTGCAGTCTGATTGTATAATGTAAGCCACTCAGGGAGGATTTTTGGCTGAAGAGCAGGGTGCAAACAAACAAACAAATAACCTAACCCTCTTTAAAAGCCTTCTAGGTTGCTGAAGAATTGATGCTTTTGAATTCTGGTGCTGGAGGAGATTCTTGAGAGTCCTGTGGACCGCAAGGAGATTCAAACCTATCCATTCTGAAAGAAATCAGCCCTGAGTGCTCACTGGAAGGACAGATCCTGAAGCTGAGACTCCAATACTTTGCCCACCTCATGAAAAGAGAAGACTCCCTGGAAAAGACCCTGATGTTTGAGGGCACAAGGAGAAGGGGACGACGGAGGATGAGATGGTTGGACAGTGTTCTCGAAGCTACAAACATGAGTTTGACTGACTGCGGGAGGCAGTGGAAGACAGGAGTGCCTGGCGTGCTCTGGTCCAGGGGGTCACGAAGAGGCAGACACGACTAAACAACTAAACAACAACATCAACAGGCAGATAGATAGATGATAGATAGATAGATAGATAGATAGATAGATAGATAGATAGATAGATAGATAGATAGGCAGTGGAAGACAGGAGTGCCTGGCGTGCTCTGGTCCATGGGGTCACGAAGAGTCAGACACGACTGAACAACAACAAGAGGAGATATGAGAGCCATCTTCAAATATCTCAAGGGCTGTCCCATGGAAGATGGAGCAAGCTTGTTTTCTCCTGCTCTGGAGGGTAGGACCTGAACCAATGGTTTGAAATGATATGAAAGAGATACTGTGTAAATTTCAGGAAGCATTTTCTGACAGGAAGAGCAGTTTGACAGTGGAACAGACTCCCTTGGGAGGTGATGGACTCTCCTTTCTTGGAGGTTTTTAAGCAGAGGTTGGAGGGCCATCTGGCAGGAATTCCTTAGCTATGTTTCCTGTATTTATGATGTGATTTGGGTCAGTGGGTTGTCCAATGTTTCTAATCTTCCCCTCTTTTATCAACTCCATTCTGTAATCTGTTCCACACCCTAGTTATCACTGGAGACGCCGCAAAATTTAAAAGCAAAAGGTGATCTTATTTGGGGACTCAGTGAGACTGGGG
Source organism: Darevskia nairensis (assembly GCA_034642065.1). Lineage (NCBI taxonomy): Eukaryota > Metazoa > Chordata > Lepidosauria > Squamata > Lacertidae > Darevskia > Darevskia nairensis. Next base: position 1,090,288 of record JAWWNI010000310.1, read on the forward strand.
ACCAGGGGTTTCACTTTACACACCTTTTGTACACAGATGCCTTGAGAGCAATTTTGCAACACTGTAGAAACAAGCTGTAATTTCTTGGCCGAATGGTGGAGCCAATTTATACAATCCCTCTTTTTGCTGAGGGCACACACTCTAGAGAATGAAGACCTGGGCAGGAGATTCTCTGTGTCATCTTGTGGATGCCAGATCAACCTCCACAGCCTTGGCAATTATATCTTTGCAGAAAACATTTCAAAGAACAGCTCAGGGGGAGGTGACCTTATCGGTGGTGGAGATTTCAACTAAAAGTTAGGAGGAACTTTCTAATAGTAAGAGCTGTTTGACATTGGGATGGACAACCTCAGAAGGTGGCGGACCTTCCTTCACCAGAGGTTTTTAAAGAGAGGCTGGGTGGCCATCTGTCAGGGATTCCTTAGCTAGGAATCCTGCATTGCAGGGGGTTGGGCTAGATGACCCTTGGGGGTTCCTTCCAGCTCTACAGTTCTATGATTCTAAGGAGCTGGAAACTAGTGAGCAAAACAAGCATCGTTTGGTGATCACAGAATAGAGAAGAAGGCAAGGGTGGGGCACCTCCACCCGTCACCACCCAGAACTTGCGGCCTTTCTTCTTCCTGGGCACCTTCATGTCTTCAGCATTTCTCAGTGTTTGGGAAATTAAATATTTACCGAACACTTTCAGGTCTTTAAAGTTGTTTCCGTGCTCCTGTAAGTGAGGATAAAAGGCGGAATCTGAGTCGCACGTTCCCTTCTGTCATTGCTGCTTCCCCTTGGTTTGCCCTCTTATCTTCTGTGTGTGGCGGCGAAGGGAAGCCTCAGGGCCCCCGTTCTTAAAAGGCTGCATCTTTGCCTCTGAGCAAGTTAGCGCTTCAAAATACTCCAGGAGCCTGGAGAAAATTACCAGTTGCAAGCAAAAGAGGGGGTTTGGGGGGGGTTAATCCTCTCTCATGGCAACAGAGATAGAACAGGTGTCGGATGTTCAGTGCTCCAAAGATATCGGCTATGCAGCGTGGAGCGACACTCAGAGAGTTCTTGCTTCCCCCCCCCCTTTTCCTGGAGACTGCACAATACTTGAGGCCTTTGGCTATGATTCAGCTCTTTGGGCACCTGCCACAAGGCTCGCATTTCCCCAGAACATTCCAGAACCAATGTTCCATGGATGCTGAGCATGTTCAGTATAACCACCAACATTCTTATCACTGGATCCAAGACATCAACATGCTGGGGACAGAAGCGACAAAGAGAAGGAGCAGAAGAAGAAGCTGTGCCTCACCTCTCCTCCACTGGGATCCAGCACACCAGGGAGGTAAGGGCAGCCCCTGCAGAGAGATCATCTCCATCGCATTGCCAGCAGCTCCTGCAGGGGGTGGGCCAGAGCTGCTGGTTCTAGCGCCTCACTTGGGGCTGGGCTCCTGCAGAAGCAGCCTCTCCTCTCCCACCTTCTCTCTAGAAGCCACTAAAAAAGGTAAAGGGACCCCTGACCATTAGGTCCAGTCGTGACCGACTCTGGGGTTGCAGTGCTCATCTCACTTTACTAGCGAAGGGAGCTGGCGTACAGCTTCCAGGTCATGTAGCCATCATGACTCAACCGCTTCTGGCGAACCAGAGCAGCGCACGGAAACGCCGTTTACCTTCCCGCCAGAGAAGTACCTATTTATCTACTTGCACTTTGACGTGCTTTCGAACTGCTAGGTTGGCAGGAGCAGGGACCAAGCAACAGGAGCTCACCCCATCGCGGGGATTCAAACCGCCGACCTGATCAGCAAGCCCTAGGCTCTGTGGTTTAACTCACAGTGCCACCTAGGTCCAGAAGTCACTACTAGATGCCAAAGGGAAGAGGCCGGTCAGCTCATCCTCCTCCCCAAGCTCTGTGGCAACGGTTCTGGTGGGGGAAAGAGAAACATCCTTGGATCGAAAAAGAAGCCCAGAATGCTTCTGCAAATTGGGGAAGTCCTGCTAAAAACAGGGAGGTTGGAGGGTATGTGTTTAGTACTCCGTGAAGTTCCTTAGGAATCATTGTTTGAAATATGGCAACCCTAATGTAGTCCGAGGGACGCAGGTGGCGCTGTGATCTAAACCAGTGTTCCCCAACCTTGGGCCTCCAGCTGTTTTCGGACAACAGTTCCCATCATCCCTGACCACTGGTCTTGCTAGCGAGGGATGATGGGAGTTGTAGTCCAAAAACAGCTGGAGGCCAAGGTTGGGGAACACTGGTCTAAACCACAGAGCCTAGGGCTTGCCGATCGGAAGGTTGGCGGTTCGAATCCCTGCGACAGGGTGAGCTCCTGTTGCTCAGTCCCAGCTCCTGCCAACCTAGCAGTTCGAAAGCACATCAAAGTGCAAGTAGATAAATAGGTACCGCTCTGGCGGGAAGGTAAACGACATTTCCGTGCGCTGCTCTGGTTTCACCAGAAATGGCTTAGTCCTGCTAGCCACATGACCCGGAAAAATTGTCTACGGACAAACGCCGGCTCCCTTGGCCAGTAAAGCGAGATGAGCACTGCAACCCCAGAGTCGTTCGTGACTGGACTTAACTGTCAGGGGTCCTTTACCTTTACCTTTAATGTAGTCCAGCACCATGTTCTCACAGTGGCCACCTAGATACCCGCAGACTCTATCCACAATACCTCAAGGACTGCCTCTCCACATATGAACTGACTCTTCCTTTGGTTCTTCTTATTGTCAGGCTTCGGGGAATCAGCTCCCTCCTACGGGGCAGCCCAGAAATGATAAGAGTTCTTACCAAGCAATTTATTCAATAATTCGCAGAGAACGACGAAGGAATGCAGCCTTCCCTAATAATGGCGTTGCTCCGGGTAAAGTCCCACCCCCTATGTCCCCCTTATTTGAGGTCAGTCCTGCATCAGTTAATCTGAGCTTTCTGACTCTGAGCTCTCTGTTCTACTACCCTCAATGCCCACCTGGCCCTGGAAGGGGAGGGGTCAGGAGTGCTTTCCAAGGACACTGAGTCTGTCAGCTGTCTCTCCCCTGGTGCTTCTTCTTCCTGCTCTTCCTCTTCCAATATTTCCCAGCTTCTGCCTTCTGCAGCCTCTGAACTATGCCCTTCTGCAAACCACTGTTCTAAATCTATACTGTCCTCCTGTTCTTGGGAAGGGTCAGGAGTGGGGGGGGGGCACCATTCCTCCTCAGTCCAGCCCCTGACACTTATGTTCTTAACCCACAACCATACATTTGCAAGAGAATTTCCTTGATGCTCCTTCGGGAACTTTCTTCCATTTACTAATTCATGACACGCACCATGGAGTTTGCTTTAGCTGTATTTAATTCTGACTTCTGATAGGTTGGGTAGAACTTTCTCAGTCTTCACCAGAACTTCATTATTCCTCCTCTCCACCCCTTTTGCCTTCAATTAAAGATGGAGAAAGGAAATCAGAAGAAAACCCTTTCCTCTCCTTTCCATACTCGCAGCATCAAGTCCCCCTGTTTAATGCGCAAGGAGGGAAGCCTTTGTTCTGGAAAGGAAGCCTTTGTTCTGAGCGCTACAGTTGGACCTGCTTTGCCTTCAACGGCATCGCCTCCTTTCAAGAGCCTTCAGAAGAGCAGCTGCAATGTGAATTTAAACGGTCTCTAATGAATCAGCAAAAGCAACAGGATTCCACAACAGGGTTATCCCACCCCCTTGAGAAGCTGAGAAGGACCTGCTTCCCAGGAGTGTTTCTGATTTAAAGGCAGCACCCCAATGCAAAATGCATTAAAAACAAGACAAAGGACCCTCCTTCCTTCAAGCTCTGTCCTATTGCAAGCTAACTCTGGAACTGGCGATGAAGTCTCAGAAATGACAGTGGTGATCCACAAGGTGATCCATGGGATCCTTTTGGTTCCATCTTGGCTGGGATTCCTGGAATAGCTAATCCCTGCCCTGCTGGCCTTTTCCCACCTGGCCTGAGAGAGTGGGGCCCGGACTGACTCCAGCTGCTAAAGCTGAGGCTTTTGAGTAGACTTGGGCTGAGTTACTGTTAATTTGGTGTTAATTTTTTGTATCATTATTTTGGATGTTATAAAACATTGGTTTTGTTCATTTCTGATGTGTTTCTTTCATTTATTGTTTTATGATTACTTTCATTGCACTTGTTAATTATGTAAATCTGGAAGGGTGGCATGCAAATGATGAATATGATGACTCCAATCCAAATGGGCACCACAGCATAACCAGGACCTTGACAACCCAGAAGGTTTGCAAAGGAGGGTGACAGGATGAGGAAGGGTCTGGAAGGCAAGTCTTATGAGGAATGGTTAGGGGAAATGGGTATGTTTAGCCTGGAGAAGAGGAGACTGAGAAGTGAGATGGTGGCCATCTTCAAATATCTGAAGGGCTGACACATGGAAGAGGTAACAAGCTTGTCTTCCACTGCTCCAGAAGAGAGGACCCGAACCAAGACAAAAAATAGAGAGAGAGATTCCAACTTAATGCTAGGAAGAACTTTTGGTGGCAATAGCCATTTGACAGTGGAACAGGCTACCTCAGAAGGGGGTGGACTCTCCATCACTTAAGGTTCCTACGCTGCAGGGGGTTGGACTAGAGGACCTCTGGGGTCCCAACTCTACAACCCTATGACTCTATGAATGGTCAGGGGATGGGATCTGTTGGAGTGTTAATGCTGTGAACTTTCCATCTTATTCCATCAGCCTGTATCTAAGCCTTACATCTCTGAAACACCTCGGAGCTGCAGGGACCTTTGTCCCAAGGAAGCCAAGCCCCGGGGATGTGATGGGGCACCTCAAACCTCTCGCTGCTCGGAGCCGGGTGTATACAGTCCAGCGCTTGCAACTTCACCAAGCCTCTGACAAACTGCCGGCGAGGTCACCGTGGCTCCGAGCCATGAATAAACCCAGAGGGCTTTTCTGAATCGAAACACCTTTATGAAGAGTGGAGGAGCCGGGAGATGGAATCTGTCACGGCAAACCAGTTACGCATGCCCATTGTGCGGCAATAACTCATCTTCCTATTTACTTAGAGGAGCCTGGGACGGCTCCTTTGTGCAAATACACCCATTTATCTTCCTTCCTTGGACATGTGCAGTAATGAGGAGAGTTCGCTGCTCCAGGTTGCCAAATCGACCCTTCTGACTGCCTCATAAAGACCTGGCAACTCCGTCCTTCTTTTATTAAGATTTAGGGCCGGCCACAATCTTTTCATTAGCGCCGCAGACAGGAAGCTCATCGCAGGCCCTTCCAGAGCCTCTTCGAGCCGAACGGCACTTCCCTTGCCAACTCCCCACTGGCCGCCCTTTTCAAATCTGCGTCTGGCAGGGAGGCGTCTCTGGCCGACACGGAGGAGCGGGCAGGATGCAACCTCCGCGCTGACTCTGGAGCACTCAGCGGAAATGGAGGTAATAGCCTGGAAAGGAAGCTGGGAGACCCCGGACAGCGCAGGCAGATTTTGACAGATCACACGTCTCCAAGATCATGCATCTCTTTTCCATACTCCTTGCGAGGTTTGAGTCAGATATGGCCACGGTTTGGGGAAAACATCAAATGGTCTTGCAGATCCGTGCTCCATGCCATGAGCATTTCAAAAGATAGATAGATAGATGATGATAGATAGATAGATAGATAGATAGATAGATAGATAGATATAGATAGATAGATATAGATATAGATACTTTATTGTCATTGTACATATTACGAAATTGAATGCCATCCCACATTTACAGCCACACATACACATACATACCATCCATCACGACTCCCCAAGATCATATTACTTGGTCAATGCTTTTGTTGTTGTTGTTTAGTTGTTTAGTCATGTCCAACTCTTCGTGACCCCCTGGACCAGAGCACGCCAGGCACTCCTATCTTCTCCTGCCTCCCGCAGTTTGGTCAAACTCATGCTAGTAGCTTCAAGAAAACATTGGCCAAAAAAAAGTGTGTGTGTGTGTGTGTGTGGTTTGTGTCTCACATGGGTAAAAGAAGAACATGCTTTTGTCACGGACTGGCTGGATGCAGAGGAGGGGTGGGGGCACCAGCTGAGGAACCCCCAAGGGCAGAAGGCTCAGAGGCAGGGGCGGGTGGTGGGACAACAAGAACTGCTCAGAGGGAGAAGAGGGAGCCAACTGGGAGGAGGAGGTATTAGAAGTTGAAGAGGCAACAGGGCTTAGTGAGCGGGAAGAGCAGTTCAGAATCAGAGGAAGAAGCAGAGGCTGGAGAGGAGGGGGTCAAGAGACAGAGATAGGACAGGATGTCAGTATTTTCACTGCACTATTGCAGAGGGTCACATGACCGGATGCTTTCATTTCTTATCACTGTGTGTGTATAAGCGGAAGTTAAGCTTACCATTTCCGCTCTTTGTTCTCTCTCTCTCTCTCTCTCCCTCTCTCTCTCCATACTGAGAGGCTGTGTGAGAAGACAGCCGTAGTCAAAACAAAATAAAAAAAATTCCTTCCAGTAGGACAAACTAAGTTTGTTATTGATATGAGCTTTCATGTGCATGCACACTTCTTCAGATACGCTGAAACAGAAGTCACCAGACCCTTATATTCCCTGTGCTGTTTTGTTACCTGCATAGGTGAGGTTACGCCCACCTCTGGTCACATGTAGAGGAAGTTTGTCCCAGCCCAGGAGGAAACAGGAAGTTCCGACTGGCTGGTCCAGACATCCCCTTATTATGTCCACTCTAGGAATGTTGTATTTGACTGCTCTGTGTTTAACACCCCACAGAAGTCACCATTGGGGGGGGGGCAAAAAACAAAAGCCCTGGAGAGGAGGGGACTTAAGGCAGCTCTCCTTGTGTTCTTATTGAACCTGAGACCTTTTGTCCATGGGGGTATGTGGAGGAGGGCAACCAAGAGGATCAAGGGTCTGGAAACCAAGCCATATGAGGAATAGTTGAAGGAGCTGGGGATGTTAAGCCTGGGAAAGAGGAGACTGAGAGGAGATAGGATGGCCATCTTCAAATCACACAGATGGAGCATGCATGTTTTCTCCTGCTCTGGAGGGTAGGACTCGAACCAAAGGCTTCAAGTTACAAGAAAGGAGATCCCCACTAAACATCAGGAAGAACTTTCTGGCAGTAAGAGCAGTAATAATCATCATCATCATCATCATCATCATCATTTATTTGTACCCCGCCCATCTGGCTGGGTCTCCCCAGCCACTCTGGGTGGCTTCCAACCAAAATAAAAAATACATTAAAATGTCACATATTAAAAGCTTCCTTAAACAGGGCTGCCTTCAGATATTTTCTAAATGTCATGTAGTTGTTTATCTCTTTGACCTCTGATGGGAGGGCGTTCCACAGGGCGGGCGCCACTACCGAGAAGGCCCTCTGCCTGGTTCCCTGTAACTTGGCTTCTCGCAGTGAGGGAACCGCCAGAAGGCCCTCGGAGCTGGACCTCAGTGTCCGGGCTGAACAATGGGGGTAGAGACACTCCCTCAGGTATACAGGACCGAAGCCATTTAGGGCTTTCAAGATCAGCACCAACACTTTGAATTGTGCTCGGAAACATACTGGGAGCCAATGTAGATCTCTCAGGACCGGTGTTATGTGGTCTCGGTGGCCGCCCCCAGTCACCAGTCTAGCTGCCGCATTCTGGATTAATTGCAGTTTCCAGGTCACCTTCAAAGGTAGCCCCACGTAGAGCGCATTGCAGTAGTCCAAGCGGGAGATAACCAGAGCATGCACCACTCTGGCGAGACAGTCCGCGGGCAGGTAGGGTCTCAGTAAGAGCTGTTCGGCAGTGGAAGTCTCCCTCAGGAGGTGGTGGACTCTCCTTCAATTGAGGTGTTTAAGCAGAGGTTGGATGGCCATCGGTCATGGATGCTTTAGCTGAGAGTCCTGCATTTCAGGGGGTTGGACTAGATGACCCTCAGGGTCCCTTCCAACTCTACAGTTCAATGATTCTATGACATTCTCAAAATTCAAAAGTGCCCAGTGGCCCAAGTCAGGTGGGGGTCTCTGAGCTCACTGGACCAACAACCTTACTCAGAACAAAACTCCTTTCCATGTTGTTCCTGTGGTTGAGTTTGGGGAGCATCAGATGGTACCCCTCAAAAGGGAGAGAAGGAGGGGGGTCAGGAGGGCCCTTACTGGCAGAGAGCTTGATGTGAGAGCCAAAGAATATCCCCCCATCTACCGCAGGAGTCTTACCACTGGATAGTCAGCCTCCCTCAGTGTGCTTTCCCTCCCTTTATGTTTTGCAGCGAATCCTCCTCTGGTTTTTCTCTGTAGTTTTAAATGAAAGGAAATAGCTTTGTCCCCTGGAAGAGAGCGAATTGTTATTGAGGTTTCTGGGAGCACAGCGGGGTGCTCTGTCAAAACTCGGCATCTGAGCCTGAGACGGAGCGCCAACGCTGGGCAAGTAATCAGCTAAATTAATTTCCACCAAATGAGCTGGTGACAGGATTTCCATAACTCATTATACGTTGATGCCACACCTGCTGCTTTCGCACACGTGGCCCGCTCGCTCGGCCGCTGAGCTGGAAATGAGGGCTTCTGAGCGCGGAGAGTGCTGCCGGGTTTGCTCCGAGATCTTGGCAGAAATGCCACTTGCGGAGGAAGGCAGGGAATCACCCAAGGAAGGGCCAGGCGAAAGGTGCCAAACAGGCCAGTCTTGACCTACCCTAGGAACCTGGCTGGAGGAGAGCAGAGCACTTTGCACATGCTCAGTGGAACCCCTAACCATAAGGAACCTTCTGGCGGATCCCTCCCTGCGAGAAGCCAAGTTACAGGGAACCAGGCAGAGGGCCTTCTCAGTAGTGGCACCCGCCCTGTGGAACACCCTCCAACCAGATGTCAAGGAAATAAACAACTATTTGACTTTTAGAAGACATCTGAAGGGAGCCCTGTTTAGGGAAGCTTTTAATAGTTGATGGATTGCTGTATTTTAATATTTTGTTGGAAGCCACCCAGAGTGGCTGGGGAAACCCAGCCAGATGGGCAGGGTATAAATAATAATAATAATAATAATAATAATAATAATAATAATATATTATTATTATTATTATTATTATTATTATTATTATTATTATGTCAGTGTAGAAAGAGGTCCAGCATAAAGGAACCCAGCTGCCCCCAGGACCTTAGGGAGACGTACAGGTAGATATTTGTCCATAAATAATTAAATGTAATAAATCACGATGTGGGAAATTTTCATGCAGAGTCATCAGGCAACCCTTAGTGCTCCTGGTCAAGTTATAGGGTGGAAAGGTGCAGAGATAGAATTGTAGAGTTGGAAGGGACCCCCACGGTCATCTAGTCCAACCCCCTGCAATGCAGGAATCTCAGCTCAATAAACACTGGCAGGTGGTCATCCATCCTCTCCTTTAAAAACCTGCAATGAAGGAGAGCTCACCACTGTTGAAGGGCTCTTTCCAGGAGAAAGTTCTTCCTCATGTTCAGTTTCTAGGAAGGTCCTCAATGCCATTCTACTGCATTCATCACACAGAAGAAGCCAAACCTCTGTGGTTTTTCCCCACCCAGTTTCACGACTGCTAGTCCCTTTTATTTTATTTTAACCCCACACACCTCCATGACCTCCAGCCAGAGGAGGGGCAAGAAAGATGTTTCCCTTCTAGAAGAGTCTCCAGTTATTCCCTCCGATGGCAACAAATCACCTGTACTTGGCCAACTTTTGCAAAGGTCAACCATCCTCCCAACAGAAGGAACTGTGCCAGCCTATCGAAGAAATGTTTGTTTGCTTTTTAATCCTCCTCTGCTGCAGAGTCAGATATTGCAAAATCACAAGGCTAGAAGGGACTCCAAGAGGACATCTGGCCCAACCCCATTCCTGCAACACCACATCTTCCTAACTTCCTAATTTGCGTGTGTAGGTCACCCAGTCATTCCCACCAATAACTCACACATGAAACATAAATTTTGGTTTGGGTGTTTGGCATATTTTTGGCCACAACTTTATTGAATTACAAATCACGTGAGTGGTTGCGTAGGCATTGGTTCGCACTGTCCACTAGACAGGGCTGACTCCTAGTCAGCAAGACTATCTGTCCCCTTGACAGAGCTGACCACTGGTCAGCGATTGGGGAAACCATTAGCTGGGGAGAGTAACGGGGCTGGTGAAATCGGAGCCACCCCCTCCCCAGGGGTTCCAGGGGCTCTTGCGTAGGCCCTGCAACTCCGTGTTCGGACAAGCATGTTGAGCCCCTGGTTTCCTTTAACGGAATTCCCATCATCATCATCCTTCTTGGATGGCACCAACCACTGAACCAATGCCTAACCGCCAACCTTACAAGTTGTGACTAATTGCTGAATAGTAGGCAAAAATCAAGTGGCACGGCCAATCAGCCAAATGGAAAAATTCCTACCAGGCCTCTCAAGCGGAGACGACCCCATGACAAGCACAGCAAGGTCAAAGCACAAGCCTATACCAGGGAGGGGGGGACGGGAGATCCGAAGCTCCAGACAAGAGTGCCCAATGGATCACGTGCAGATCCATATAAAGGACGCTGAGCTGTCAATCACCTGCAACATGCAAATTTGGCCAGCACAAGCTGGTCAATAACTGCTGTGGCCGCAAGCCCTTCCCCCAAACCAAGAGGAACGGCTTCATGCCCACCCCGCAACTAAGGCTCTCTTCGAGAACCCCCTTTTCTTGACTGATGGACTTGACTCATCCAGGCACCTAGCTCAGTGCCAGCAACTCTGACTGGCAGCAGCTCTGTGAGGTTTCGGGCAGGGCTCTCTCACAGCCCTCCCTGCAGATGCTGAGAATGTAATAATTCCAGAGAGACTGGGCAATAGAGAATTGCTGAAAGTGTGAAGTGGCTCATAAAAGTTGCTGGCTGCCTCTTCACGCCATACTTTCCTTTTCAGATGCCGAGTCTGGTAATGGAATTGAAATCTTGCTGTATAATTCCCAAAGTCTTGCCTGATGACATTATGGAAGGAAATAATTGTTTTGCCACTTAAGATTCCGATTTAGTAAGACAGGCCTGAGCAGCATCTGAAGGTCCCTAAATAATTAGATTCTGAGCTCAATATATGGAAAATTGGATGAGGAATTTTTTGCTTGCACTGGAGCAAAATCAGAAAGGAGAGGCCTGAAAACTTTAATCGAAATGGGGGGGGGGGAGAGATACGTGTTGATGTGACTCAAAGACTCTCTCTGTGAAGATGTTAATTCCGCGATCAGCGAGCATGAAGAGAGGGTGCTGAGGCCAGGATGAACTCGCCCCTCCTCTGAAACCATCCCATGTCCCATCGCCAAGTATTCTGACGGCAATGATTTGTCAAAGCTTTACTATCTGTGACCAACATTTGATATATTCAGGATTTAATCTCCGATGTTATCGTGTTTGATCAAATGACATTTCTCATCCAAAGCATCACCATCAGAGTCGGTTTCTTAATGCACCACATTTCTCCACAAATCTAAAGTAATAGGACAGGCTTATAATGGATAAGAGAAGCTACACATCACTCCAGCAAGAACAAGGGACGCGGGTGGCGCTGTGGTCTAAAGCACAGAGCCTAGGGCTTGCCGATCAGAAGGTCGGCGGTTCGAATCCCCACGATGGGGTGAGCTCCCATTGCTTGGTCCCTGCTCCTGCCAACCTAGCAGTTCGAAAGCATGAAGTGCAAGTAGATAAATAGGTACTGCTCCGGCGGGAAGGTAAACGGCGCTTCCGTGCGCTGCTCTGGTTCGCCAGAAGCGGCTTTGTCATGCTGGCCACATGACCTGGAAGCTGTACGCCAGCTCCCTCGGCCAATAATGCGAGATGAGCGCCGCAACCCCAGAGTCGGACACGACTGAACCTAATGGTCAGGGGTCCCTTTACCTACCAGCAAAAATACTAAGAATTCAAAAATATTTGACAGTGGAACGGTCTCCCTTGGGAGGTAGTGGACTCTCCTTCCTTGGAGGTTTTTAAGCAGAGGTTGGATGGCCATCTGTCATGGAGGCTTTAGCTGAGTTCCCTGTATTGAAGGGGGTTGGGCTGGATGACCCTCAGGGTCCCCTCCAATTCTATAATTCTATAACATCACAGAGTTGGAAGGGATCCCCAAGGGTCATCTAGTCCAACTCCCTGCAATGCAAGAATGAATTGTAATGGGTCACTGAATCATTTGATTGAAAAAATCAGAAGGTGAGTGTGGAGCTTTCCAATGGGTCAAATAACAATATTCAACATTACTCCATGACACCTCAGTTTCCGAGTGGTGTGGGGTCCCAGGGCTTCCAGGCACTTACCCAGGGTTTGTGTTTCCTTTGGTGAATGAGGCACAGCGGAGACCGCAGTGTCTTTATGATATATGGTTTATTTGCACATATATACAACCTGAGCCTACCATGGAGGGGTTTACAGCACCAACACCCCAAAAGTCTTGCGCCTTCCATAGTCACAGTCTTGGATGTGTGCAGAAATCATAGCTCTCTCTCAGCCTTGCCATCCTACAGCTTTTTCCTCTCTCTCTTTCAATACACATACTTTTCACTTTTCCTTTAGGTGATCACCTCTTGAGGAAGCTGCTATTTCAACACTTGCTAGGATTACAGGGATTCAAAGTCCAGCACCCACAAACCCGTAACAGCACCTCTGCATCTTCTGAAAGCAGCTCCTTTATGGCTTTCTTTTCGCCAGAGAGTGGAAACAGCCACCACCACATGGCGAACAGTGTCTCTGCTCTCTCTCTCTCCCCCTCTCAATGCTTGCCAGGAAGAGTTGCTGGGAACTCCCACCTTCAGATTTTGCATTTGAGAGCTGATAAGACCTCTCCTCCTCGCCGAGGGGAGGAGTTGCGAGCCGTTCCCGTGCTTGCAGGGGGGCATGTTCGGCCCCCTGCCTTAGCCCTTCCTTGCTGCCGCGCCAAGCCCCATAGTCAGCCAACAGGGCTGGCTGGGGGGCGGTGTCTGGCTGCATTCAAGCAGCCGCGGCAGCGCCATCTTCCTCATTCTGCTCCCTGCTCGCATTGGATCTCCCGCCCTCCCTCCCTTTAGGTCTTGCTGTGCTTTTGACCTTGCTATGGACTTCGATTGGTCACCTTGGTTGTCCAAGGGGCCTGGTAGGAGTTTTTTATCCATTTGTCAAATTGGCACCGGTCTCTTGGTTTTTTCGCCTACCTCATAGCAATTGGTCACAACTTTATGGTATTGGCGGTTAGGCATTGGAATATTCAATAGGTGATGTAATATGTGTGGTGTGTCGGAGGTCAGGTTGTGGCCATCACCTACCTCCTAGGGGTATCCCTTTAAAGGGATCTGGCAGTCGTGGATCCTGTCCAATGCCCTGCTAGTGGCCAGGGCCATGGCACGACCCCCGGTGACGTCAGGGGAAGCTTCCAGTTGTATTGGCATCAACAAGCTCCTCCCACTGGTTGTTAACCCAAAAGTGACTCCCCGCCCCGCAGGGTGGAGTCTAGTGTTGCGCTGTTGTCCAATGCCTAAGCCAATACCACTCACATGCTGTAACCAATAAAGTTGTGGCCTTATTTTGCCCATTAACCTAAAATCATGTGTCCGTGTGTTTTATCCACGCGGGTGGCGGGTCATCGACTCGCAACTGGCTGTTATTCCCAGGATTCTTCACCTCTCCGCAACACCACCTGTCTTAGGAACATACGAAGGACAGAGGAAGCTGCCTTAGTCCATCTAGGTCAGCAGCTTCTGCACTGAATAGCAACTGTTCTCCAGGGTTTCAGGTAAGGGTCTTTCCCAGCCACACCTGTAGATGCTGGAGAAGAAGAAGAAGAGTTTGGATTTGATATCCTGCTTTCTCACTACCCGAAGGAGTCTCAAAGCGGCTCACATTCTCCTTTCCCTTCCTCCCCCACAACAAAACAAAATAAAATAAAAAAAAATTCCTTCCAGTAGCACCTTAGAGACCAACTAAGTTTGTTCTTGGTATGAGCTTTCGTGTGCATGCACACTTCTTCAGATCCCCCACAACAAACCCTCTGTGAGGTGAGTGGGGTTGAGAGACTTCAAAGAAGTGTGACTAGCCCAAGGTCACCCAGCGGCTGCATGGGGAGGAGCGGAGACACGAACCCGGTTCACCAGATTACGAGTCTACTGCTCTTAACCACTACACCACACTGGATACCAAACCTGGACCTTCTGCATGCAAAGCAGGTAGAATCGTAGTGTTGGGAGGGACCCCAAGCAACATCTAGCCAACCGCTAACAAAACAGGAATCACAACTAAAGAATCCCTCACAGATGGCCACCCAACCTCCGATGGTGCAAATTGTGTCCTTCCCTGCTGCCCCCATCACCCTCACATTACTTCTCAGATGTAGAAGAAACAGAGAGGACCTGATTCATTGGAATGGGTCTAGGGTTTGGCAACATGGGTCCATGCTGTCTTGGAGCACACAGTGTCATTAGCAGGCAGACATCTGATTGCACCAAGACAGAGACCTTAGAGTCTATGGGGTGAAAAGCTCCGTCCTCCAACCCTGACGAATGGCTCTGTGGGAGTTTTGGAGCAGCAGGAAGGTCTGATGTATCCAGACACGGTAATCCTGCTCAGTCCATCAATTGCACAGTGACATTCTCGCAACGGCACTTCGCCTTTCGCAGTCCCAAATGCCTGCGGGGTTCTTTGTTTTGTATTTTAGGGGCCCAAGGGAGAGAGAATACAACTTAAGCATCATTCTTAATTTAGAAAATGCCCACAGCTACCAGGTGTCACACAACTGCCTTTGAATCCTGGGGGTCTGCCCGGAGGCTTTGAGCGTGTCCTGGTTGGTTCACCCGAGAGAACCTTTTGCCCCCTTCTCTCCCATCGCATCAAAATTCAAGCCAGCAGTCGAAAGGGAGGAAGTGCATTTTTAAAGCTCAGCGTTAAAGCCTGAGGTTTTCAAAAAGCGAGTGGCTGCTTTGAACCAGCGGCTGGTCAGCAAAAACACAGAAGCTTCAAATAGCAGCTCCAGAATTTCTGAGAGGGATGTTCCAGGAGCCCTTTTAACTTCTCCACAGCCTGCAGGTCCCTGAAAGAAGCTCAGGGTAGCCTGTTGTGGGGGGGGGGGTGAAGCTCAGCCTAAAATAATATCCTTTCAGGTGCTTTCAAAGTGGAGGATGAGGGGGGACACAATTGCACAGAGAGCTCTGCAACTGGATCAGGCCATGGCAGGTCCATTTGGTCCAGCATCCTGTTCTCACAGGGACCAGACAGGCAGGATCTGAGCACAGCAACACTCTGGCCCACTTCTGATTCGGTAGGGGAAATTCCCCTTAGGGGGTTCAAGTACAGAGGTTCATGCCAAGCTCTCAATCGGTCAGCAATGCATTACTGGGCAGAGTCTATAGAGTACAAAGGGACATTTCCATTAGGACACATGCTATATGGTCAAATATATATCCTCTTAGCTGCTCATCCTCTACCACCCCAGCATCTCACCATCTCTCACCCAACCACGGTCCATGACATCCAACTTACTCAACCAGTTTGTACATCCATGTCAGAACCCTCCTTGTGCCTTATCTGGAGGGAGACCCAGGCTCCCTCCAGATCCCACCCTTTTCCAGGTGGGATTCTAGGTGGCACTTTTGGCTCATGCAATGGAAGTGGATCTGGTCCTCTTGCACCAGCGACCCACTTCCAAAAGTGGGTCATATGGGGAGAGGCGGTCCTGGAGGTCTTGTGGTCCAGAGCCACTCAAGGCTTCAGAAGTCAAAATCAGCATTTTGAATTGGGCCCAGAAACAAATTGGCAGTCAGTGTAGTCGGGCCAGGATCCGTTCCTGAACCGTCTTCAGAGGCAGCCCCACATATAACTTGTTGCAGTAGTCAAGCCTAGACAAGAGTGGTTAGGCTATCCCTGTCCAGATATGGATGCAGCTGGGCCACCAGCCAAAGTTGACAGAAGGCAATGCAAAGATTACCAAATTGGGTGGCTTTAAGAGGGCCTTAGAAGAGGGCTGTCATGCCCATGTCCAATGAAGGCATCTGGTTGGCCACTGTCAGAACCGGATGCTGGACTAGATCTTTGGCCTCATCCAGCATCTGGTCTCTTCAAGAAGGATACTGACAAGCTGGAACGTGTCCAGAAGAGGGCAACCAAAATGGTCAAAGGCCTGGAAACGATGCCTTATGAGGAACGGCTTAGGGAGCTGGGTATGTTTAGCCTGGAGAAGAGAAGGTTAAGGGGTGATATGATAGCCATGTTCAAATATATCAAAGGATGTCATATAGAGGAGGGAGAAAGGTTGTTTTCTGCTGCTCCAGAGAAGCGGACACGGAGCAATGGATTCAAACTACAAGAAAGAAGATTCCACCTAAACATTAGAAAGAACTTCCTGACAGTAAGAGCTGTTCAACAGTGGGATTTGCTGCCAAGGAGTGTGGTGGAGTCTCCTTCTTTGGAGGTCTTTAAGCAGAGGCTTGACAGCCACCTGTCAGGAATGCTTTGATGGTGTTTCCTGCTTGGCAGGGGGTTGGACTGGATGGCCCTTGTGGTCTCTTCCAACTCTAGGATTCTATGATTCTCTTCTTAGGTCCTTATGGTTATTGTGACGAGGGGAAACAGGACAACCCTTTGCATTCCCTTGAGCTCTTTGGCAGGATGGCAGGGTTTTTAAAATGTAAGAAATGAAAAATACCAACTTTCCACCCCAAGGCAAGCAATCTGCTCACCCCCAAACGACCTTCCCTTGTACAAGGCTGCAACACTTGATTCAGAGCCCCATTCCCAGGTGGCCCATGTCATTGAGCCAAGCCACACACGGCCGTCCCGGTCATTTGAACGTTCTTCCTTCAAACTATTGCTCTTTCCTTCCAAAGGACATCCTGGCGTCCACCTCCAACAAAATATATGTCATTTGGATACCAACAAAATGGGCCCCTCTTTAGGCATTTATAAAGGCACTAAATTAACTCGGGTAGAGGAGATCGTTAAAATTTATGCAGCTTAAAATGCAAAGCCATAGGAACTAGTTATTCTTACTCCATAAAATTTAACAATGGATGAGGTTCATTTATGGAAGAGGCTGCATTTGTGGGGGGGGCACATCTGTTTGGGCCCCCTTGCCCATTGCAAAGCTGCGTTTCACTTCCAGTAGAGTGGATCATGATGGGAGAGGGGTCATTAGATCGCAGGGATCATCTTGCGCCATTTCATTTACCGCATGTGGTGGGTCGCTTACTGGTCCTCACTCTTGCTACTCACTCAGTGTTTGTGGGGACAAAAGGAGAGTAAGAGGGGACATGAAAGAAGTTTGGAAAAAATATGCATGCTGTCAGGAGGCGTGGGGTCCCTTCCCCAGCCGGCCGCTCAAAGAAAGACTCTGAAACATTAAACTTTTAAGCTTTAATCTTGGCTAATTACTTTACAATGCAGAGTGCATCATAAAAACGTCTCTTCAATCACTCTCAGATTCCCAGAGTGGCTTTTCGCGATTCTCCCGCCAGGAAACCCATCTCGGCAGACGGAAACACCTTGTGCGCCTTCTCTTTCCTTCCCCAGCTACGTGGCGATGGCTCTGCCTGGCTGGCTGAAGCCCCTCCACCACCTCTCCTTCTCCACTGCTAGGGCCGGTAGGGGAACTGGATGACACATAGCATGGAGAAAGTGGATGGAGAAAGGTTTTTCTTCCTCTCGTGAAACACTAGAAACCTACCTGCCTGCAGACTGTCTGGCCAGAGTGGTGCATGCCCTGGTTATCTCCCGCTTGGACTACTGCCATGCGCTCTATGTGGGGCTACCTTTGAAGGTGACAACTAATCCAGAATGCGGCAGCTGGACTGGTGACTGGGAGTGGCCTCCAGGACCATATAACATCCTAAAAGATCTTCATTGGCTCCCAGTACATTTCTGAGCACAATTCAAAGTGTTGGTGTTGACCTTTAAAGTCCTAAATGGCCTCGGCCCAGTATACCTGAAGGAGCATTTCCACCCCCATCGTTGAGCCCGGACACTGAGGTCCAGCTCCAAGGGCCTTCTGGTGGTTCCCTCCCTGCGAGAAGTGAGGTTGCAGGGCACCAGGCAGAGGGCTTCTCAGTGGTGGCACCCGCCCTGTGGAACGCCCTCCCAGCAGAGGTTAAGGAAATAAACAACTATCTGACTTTTAGAAGACATCTGAAGGTAGCGCTGTATAGGGGAGTTTTTAATGTTTGATGTTTTATTGTGTTTTTAATATTCTTTTGGGAGCTGCCCAGAGTGGCTGGTGAAACCCAGCCAGATGGACAGGGTATAAATAATAAATATTATTATTATTATTATTATTATTATTATTATTAACTCATGGACGTCCCACAATGATGAATGTTGGAAAATTTGGGACAGGCAAAAGGAAGTCTTTCTTCACAAAGCGCAGTGGCGTCGCAAAGGGGCAGGGGGGCGGTCCGCCCCAGGTTCCAGGGGGTGGCACTTGGGCCGGTCCCACCCCACCCCGCCCTGCCTGTGGGCCCTGAGCAAGCCGTGGAGTGAGGCTACTCTGCTCGGCGGCTCAAGGGGGTGTCCCGCCGCTGCTGCTTTTTGCGTGGCGGCTCGCAAGGCCGCCACAGAAGCAGCGCCGCCGGTCAAGACGGAGTGCGCACGTGCGCACTCTGTCACCCGGCCGTCGCTGCTCCCGGCAGCAGACGCCCGGTGCCGGAGTGCACACGCACGCATTTTGAGCATGCACACTCCATTGTGACGTTGCGCCGTAACGTCACGACGCCCCGCCCCCAGGGGGATGCCTCCGTTCGTCGCCCCGGGTAGTGAGGAGGCTTGCTCCGCCCCTGACAAAGCGCATAGTTCAACTGTGGAACCTCCTCCCACCAGAGGGAATGATGGCCACCAACTTGTATGGCTTTAAAAGGGGACTGGACAAATTCATGGAGGAGGGGAGGGCTTTCGAGGGCTACTAGCCAGGATGTCTCTGCTCTGCCTCCACAGTCACAGGCAGCAATGCTTTTAAATACCAGTTGCTGGGAACCACAGGAGGGGAGAGTTGCTTCTGGGCTCAGATCCTGCTCGCGGGTTTCGCATAGGCATCTGGCTGGCCACTGTGGGAACAGAATCCTGGAATAGGTGCAGCCCCTTTGGCCTGATCCAGCAGGTGGTTCTTATGTTCTTGCATTATCGGCACAGCAAACTTATAAAGTACTTTAAAAAAAAAAGCAAAAGAAATGTTATTGAATAAACACACACACAGAGAGAGAAAGAACTAGAAGAAAAACAGTTCCAGGATCGCTGTTCGTAATACATACATTAATCATAGCTACAAATATTAATAAAAAATTTTAAAATGATACTCTTTTTCTGTCTGTTGCTTCACAGGAATGTCTAATAAATCACAACTCATTGTGCCTATCAAAGTGTATCCAAACTCTGAAGATGAGGAACAATCACATTACAAGTACATGTTGTGCTGGTGCTATATTGCAATCTTATAATTTTGTTAAATTTGTCTTATTCGCCCCCATAATAATCATACGTTGTTGTTGTTGTTGTTGTTGTTGTTGTCATTATTATTCATTTAATTTATTAGTTGCAATTTTTTTGCCACAGAAACACCAAGCAGCTTACAATATTTTAAGCAAAAAACACATACATTAAAACCAGCATTTTTAAAAACATTAAAACATCCCACCCCCACGAAAAGGTCATAGAGAGGTTTTTTAAAAAAAGTTACAGGGCTGGGGGGGGAATGTTTTAGAATTCCACTGGAAATAGGAACCGAATTTCCCACAATTCAAAACTCCATCCAATGTTAGGAACAGGAATCAGGCAAGCGAATTCTAGCAGTATTCCCTGATGTAAGTTTTTATAAGTCCGCAAAGGTAAACAGTTATGTTTTTGATGTTCCATTTCTATTCAAATGCATTGATACTGATGATGTAATAAATTACGTAAGTGACATGGATAATGGAGGTTGGAGCAGAGAATGAACTGTTGAGGGATGGAAACAGCACAGATTCCTGGAAAATGCTGCCCCCTTGCACCCTGAGCAAAGAGCCATGGGACAAATAGGATGCCATTGCAGGAGATGAAGAGCTAAGCCCCCCCCCCCCTCACAATGGATATTTAGTTAAGGAAAACCAAGATATAGAATTGTAGAGTTGGAAGAGATCTCCAAGGGTCATCTGGTCTAACTTCAATGCCTGCAATGCAGGAAGAAGAAGAATCATAGAATCATAGAATCCTAGAGTTGGAAGAGACCACAAGGGCCATCCAGTCCAACCCCCTGCCAAGCAGGAACACCATCAAAGCATTCCTGACAGGTGGCTGTCAAGCCTCTGCTTAAAGACCTCCAAAGAAGGAGACTCCACCACACTCCTTGGCAGCCAATTCCACTGTCGAACAGCTCTTACTGTCAGGAAGTTCTTCCTAATGTTTAGGTGGAATCTTCTTTCTTGTAGTTTGAATCCATTGCTCCGTGTCCGCTTCTCTGGAGCAGCAGAAAACAACCTTTCTCCCTCCTCTATATGACATCCTTTTATATATTTGAACATGGCTATCCTATCACCCCTTAACCTTCTCTTCTCCAGGCTAAACATACCCAGCTCCCTAAGCCGTTCCTCATAAGGCATCGTTTCCAGGCCTTTGACCATTTTGGTTGCCCTCCTCTGGACACGTTCCAGCTTGTCAGTATCCTTCTTGAACTGTGGTGCCCAGAACTGGACACAGTATTCCAGGTGAGGTCTGACCAGAGTGGAATACAGTGGTACTATTACTTCCCTTGATCTAGATGCTATACTCCTATTGATGCAGCCCAGAAGAAGAAGAGTTTGGATTTGATATCCCGCTTTATCACTACCCGAAGGAGTCTCCAAGCGGCTCACATTCTCCTTTCCCTTCCTCCCCCACAACAAACACTCTGTGAGGTGAGTGGGGCTAAGAGACTTCAGAGAAGTGTGACTAGCCCAAGGTCACCCAGCAGCTGCATGTGGAGGAGCGGAGACGCGAACCCGGTTCACCAGATTACGAGTTTACCGCTCTTAACCACTACACCACACTGGCTTTAGGAATCACAACTAAAGCATCCCTGACAGATGGCGGTGCAACCCCCACTTAAAAGCCTCCAAGGAAGGAGAGGTGCTTGCTTCACACAGCGCTTGATGCTGAGATCTGCTGAGGATCCTTTGCAAAGGTCTCTCCTTCCCAACGGAAGTCATGGGAAGATGTCTGCTGGATTAAGCCAATGGCCCATCTAGGCCAACATTCTGCTCTCGCACTGGCCAACCAGATGCCCATTATGGGAAACCCACAAGCAGGATTCTTGTCCCTGAGCCTTGCAAAGAGGTGAGGAAGCAGGAGGGGAATCCATAGGACAGGATTCCCATGAAACACTGCGCATTTCTCCATGTGCTTCCCCTCCCGACTCCTAGATCTCATTTGAGGAGGGTTGAGCAACAGGTTGCTGCAGGGCAGAGAAAGGTTCTGGGTTGTTGTTTTTTAAGGGTGATAAAATCAAGGGAAAGGCATCTGAATGATTACAAGAAAGGAAATTCCAACTAAACATTAGGAAGAGCTTTCTGACAGCGAGAGTCATTTGAAATTTGGAATGTTCTCCTTCGGGAGGTGGTGGACTCTCCATCCTTGGAGGGTTTTAAGCAGAGGTTGGATGGCCGTCTGTCAGGGATGCTTTAGCTGGGATTCCTGCATTGCAGGGGGTTGGACTGGATGACCCTCAGGGTCCCTTCCCACTCTACCACACTATGATTCTGTGATAACAATATCCCCGGGTTCAAAAGGAGGCAGACTGACTCTCTCTGCTCTCCAAGGAGGCCGATTGCACTGTCTGCAGCTGCCTTTTTGTTTCCTGCGTTATTGCTTTGTGTGACTGAGGTGGGGATGGGATTCTCATTTCCACCAAGAGGGATTAACTCAGCAGGCACAATTGCAGGTATTCTCTCTTTGCACATGAAGAGGAGGAGGAGGGTGGCAGCTGTGGGCAAGGAGGAGCGTCCTTCGCAAGGAGCTTGGATTAGAGCCAGTGATAATCTCATCACACCTAAGAGGATCAGCAGCTTTCTTGGAAGATGCCTCTTGGAGACTCTCTTTCTTTCTTTCTTTCTTTCTTTCTTTCTTTCTTTCATCTTTCTTCCTTTCTTTTCTTTCTCCCCTCACTTTTCCTTCCTTCCTTCTCAGTGCTTGTTCCCAGACAACTTTGGAACTCCCTGCCTAGGGAAGCCAGACTGGCTTCCTCCTTGCTGTCCTTCCTTCTTGTCCCAGCAGGCTTTTGGGAACTGACTGCTTTTAATGATAGTGTTGTGCTGTTTCTGTTATAATTATGGGTATGGTTTTAATAGATTTTTAATATGCATATATTTTTAGTTCTATCAATATTTAATTGTGTGTGGGTTTTTAATTATTGCTTTTACTATGTTTTTAGCCATTCTTATTTTTCTCTATAAGCCGCCTTGAGTCCCATCAGGGGAAAAGAAAAGCTATAAATGAGTTTATTACTATTACTACTAATAATAATAATAACAAATTTGTATATAGCTTTTCATCCAAAGATAACAGGGCAGTTCACAACATAAGAGTACAAAATGAGAACACAAAATAATACATAATAAAATCAGAACAGAACAGAACAAATAACCCCTCTGTTGGGACATTGCTGACGTGTGAACGCTCTGCAATATTCAACAGCCTCTCCCACAAACACATACAGTATAATAAGCCGTTGTTGAGGATAAATATTTTTGCCTGGCACCAGGTGACCCTACCTGGGGAGAGCTTTCCGCTAATAATAAATGGAATAAATGCAGCAGCAGCAGCCGATTCCTCTGCCTATCAGCTACATGCCCCACCCCCTGCTAGCAGTCAGATGGGACAACCTCCTTCGGGAGGGAGGGGGAGCCATGAGAGGGTCAGGGGAAAGAAAGGATAAGAAACATAGAATGGCAGAGATAATAATAATAATAATAATAATAATAATAATAATAATAATAATAATTTATTATTTATACCCCGCCCATCAGGCTGGGTTTCCCCAGCCACTCTGGGCGGCTTTCAACAGAGCATTAAAATACAATAATCTATAAAACATTAAAAGCCTCCCTAAACAGGGCTGCCTTCAGATGTGGAAGGGACCCCAAGGCTTTTTGCCCTGTCTCTCCCAGCCCTAGAACTCATGGGCACCGAATGAAGCTGAAAGTGAGGAGATTCAGGAGGCAGCCATGCTTCTGAACCCCTGTTGCTGGAAGCCACAGGAGGAAACAGTCTCTCCTGCGCTTGAATCCTGCTTGCTGGTTTCCCACTGTGAGAACAGGATCCATGGGCGTAGGCAGGGGGGGGCAGACGGGGGCAATTGCCCCCCCCTAGAAGGCAGCTGCCCCCCATAGCTGCCACCACCACCACCCCGTCTGTCTCCTGGGTCTGGCTGCTACCGTTGCTGAGTGCTGCTTGTTTGCTGAGACTGAGCGAAGAGGGAGTTTGTTGGGTTAAAACGCCTGGAGAGGAGACGATGAGATCTCCTTGATTCCCCCCCCCCCCCCCAAGTTTCCTTATCAGGCTACTCTGTGAACTATTAACGCCTCGCTAAAACTGCCTCCTGCCCCTCCCCCTCGTCCCAAGGAGCTTTCTCTGCTGCTGTTTTGATCCACACTCAGCGATCTTTTTGTGAGTGACTTTACCCCTTTGTCCTTTGCCTTTAGCCCCGCCCCAGCCTTTTTTTAACCCCTAAAAAACGTGTTTGCTTGGGTGATTTTTCAAATCTTTCGTGTGCTGAAGAAGTGTGCATGCACATGAAGGCTCATACCAAGAACAAACTTATTTGGTCTCTAAGGTGCTACTGGAAGGAATTTTATTTATTTATTTATTTTGTTTTGACTATGGCAGACCAACACAGCTACCTACCTGTAACTTGCTTGCAAGTAATTAAAGTAAATTATAAGCTATTTAGCCATAAAGTGTTAGTGTTCTGATATGCTGCTGCATGGAAGAGGTGTGAGTTAATAAATATAAATGAATAGCTGCTGTGGTGTTTTTTTGTTTTGTTTTTTATTTTGCTAAACCACTTTGCAGGTTTTTTAAAATAAGGAAGCCAGAGGCGGAGGCATATGAAATAATGTAAAACCTTTTTTGCAGGCAAAAAACAACAACACACAATGTTGGGGGGGGGGATGACAAGAAATTTTCCGCATCGGGTACCACCTGACCTTCCTATGCCTCTGTGCCGAGCGGAGCGTGGCGCCCGGGGGAGCTTTGCGCACCGCTTGGAATGAAAGGCGCCGCTGCGCATAAAGTTGCCCTTGCGCCCGCCCAGGCTTGCCCGGGGAAAAGGCTTCCCAGGGATCGGGAGAGAGATGCCTGCCTGCCTCCAGTCTGGTGCCTCCGCCTCTGGCTTCCTCACTTACGCTCTCCCTGTGTGGTGGCTCTGTGGGGCAGCCCAGTGCTCCCTCTGCACAGCACTGCTCAAGGAGAACCCGTAAGCCAGCCAAGGCGGTGTAAGCTTCCCCTCTCCCTCTGCTCCCCAACCTGCTGCCCAAAGGGAAAGGGGTGAGCAGGAAGATGGCAGGTTATTTTATTTTGATTTTGTTACAGGAATTTCTATACTAACCTTCATTGGAAACCCCCAGGATCATTTGTGTGTCCGTGTGCATGGATTAAAATGCAGACAATATATAGCAGAACAGTAATAAAACCCAGCGAATTTATGCAAGGAAGCAAAGAATCCACAGGGATAAAATCAGCTCTAAAAGGGCTGGGGAAATGGAAAAGTCTGCCTGGTACTGGAAGGATGACAAAATAGGTACCAAGTGGACCCCTCTACAGATAACACACACTTCACAACTGAGGCACCACCAATGAGAAGGCCCTTTCTTTGTGGAGCAGCTGCCTTGTCTCAGTTTGTGGGGCCACCCCCAGAAGACGTTCTGTTGAAGTTCTGAATGTTTGGGCTGACACATAAACTATTCTGGGTCCTAAGCTAGAAAAGGCTTTAAAAGTCAAAGCCAGCACTTGGGCTCAGAAATTGGGAGCCAATGCAACTAGCATAGCATCACTGTTGTTGTTGTTCAGTCGTTCAGTCGTGTCCGACTCTTCGTGACCCCATGGACCAGAGCACGCCAGGCACGCCTATCCTTCACTGCCTCTCGCAGTTTGGCCAAACTCATGTTAGTAGCTTCGAGAACACTGTCCAACCATCTCATCTTCTGTCGTCCCCTTCTCCTTGTGCCCTCAATCTTTCCCAACATCAGGGTCTTTTCTAGGGAGTCTTCTCTTCTCATGAGGTGGCCAAAGTATTGGAGCCTCAGCTTCAGGATCTCAGCATCACTGTTACATTATCCTAATAAGCCTATCCCAGTTGGTGATCCAGCATTCTGAACTAGCAGCAATTTCCAAGCCATATTTCAGAGGCAACCCCACAGAGAGTGTATCACAGTAGTCTAACCTGGTACAGCATAATCAATCACAAGACACGGCACACACACACACACACACACACACAATTTCAATGGCAATGCCTATGAACTTTGGGGGGGCCCAGTCCTCTCAAATATTTTAGGGGAGCCTAAGGGACCTCTAAATGGAGGGCACAAGGAGAAGGGGACGACAGAGGACGAGATGGTTGGACAGTGTTCTCGAAGCTACCAACATGAGTTTGGCCAAACTGCGAGAGGCAGTGGAGGATAGGTGTGCCTGGCGTGCCTTGGTCCATGGGGTCACGAAGAGTCGGACACGACTGAACGACTGAACAACAACAAAGGGACCTCAGTCCCTAGGAGTTGGTCCCTATGAACTTGGAAGTTATCAGAGTACGGATCACTGATGCTAAGCTCAACGTACAATTGCTGCTTGCTTTCAACTCCCTGCTACACTGCCCAGAGACAGAAGATGAGGGGACCAGGGGAGCTAGTGTCTGCTCCTCTCACTTGCCTTTGAACTCACCGTAGGCGGTGGGGTTTGGCTCCACAGGGAGAGCACAGGCAAAGTGCAGAAGCCATGGCTTCCAAGGAGCACCTCTATGAGCTCTGGATGCTCTATTTCGCCAAAGTAGGCGCTTCTCCTTTGCGCTTCCAGACTGGCTGCACCCCTATTTTGGGGGGTGAGGCTGCGCCCCTATTTTCTTTTTGAGGGGGTCCATTTCCTTCGCCTTTGGAAACACCTGCACCGACTCCTTGGGGATTGAAACGAAAGTTTTGAACAAGTTTTATTCAAACCCAATAAAAATGATATTAGCATAAGACAAGTAACTAGAAAAAAAAATTAAAAAAAATTCAAGCAAATAATTGTAATAACTACTGTAATAAAGCACTGCTATAATTATATATAATTTTCTTAAAATTTTGGTTTCATTCGCCTTTTCCATGCTGAAATGTCACAACCTGAACGACCATGGCTTGCCCCCCCCTAGTTTTGATCCTGGCTACGCCCCTGACAGGATCCTTCCTGTGTCTACATCAGACTCAGCTTCTCAGAACGGTGAGGAGGACCGGCCGGCTCTTCCCCGGACCCCTTTCCACTTGGATCCCAGCACCGCAGCGTCCCAGTTGAGGGGCTTGTGCCCTCACAGCCACCCACAAAACATTGGGGGGAAACCTCTCCCTCTTTGAAGTGCCTATCACTGCTTCCCAGTTGCTCCTCTCCTTCCATAGAGAACATGAGCTAATCTGGGCAATTGGACACAGCTGCTGCCTGGCGGAGGCGGATTTCACTCCAGCCTCCGCGTGGCTCTGTGGAAGTCACCTTGTCTCTGTCCTCCATCCAAATGAAGCGCTGGGGACAAGCGGCGCTGCCTCCTTCTCTCAGGGCTTCAGTTCCCGTGGCATTTCTTCGCTTCTGCCGAGCTTGGAAGGTCACCGGTTGGGCCTCCTCCGCCTGACCTTCCATTCTCAACCTGCTCCCTGCTGCTGTCCTCTCCTGTTGGAGAATTTTATTAAGAGATTTCTTTTATTAAGAAGTCTGTCGAGAGATTTCTGTTTGGCCCCTTCACCAGAAACGGACATGGGAGCATAATGTTCCTCTGCACACGTTCCAGCTTGTCAACATCCTTCTCAAATTGTGGTGCCCAGAACAGGGCACGGGACTCCAGGTGGGCTCTGACCATGGCAGAAGAAAGTGGGACTATGTCAGGGACCATGCTGAGAAGGGCTGCACAGATGTGGAATGGTGGGAGCCTCCCCCTCCTCCTGCTCCTGATCAGGATCCTGAATCTTCCCAGGAGCAATGAGGCAGAATAGATTTGGAACAGTGGTTCACAGAGGGACATAGTTCAGAAGGCAAAAGTTGGGAAGAACTGGGTGGTGAACAGCTAGGAGAGAGAGAGAGAGTTAAGACACTCCGGTTCGCTGGAAAGTGTCTAGTCGATCAGTCCAAGGTCATGGAGATTAGCTAAGGTAGCTGCCCAGAAGGCCCAGTGGTTGCGAGATCAAGTGACAAGGGTGACTTGGGGGGAAACGTTAACTGGGAGCACCTTTACTCCAAGAACGGACTCTTTGTTCTTTCGCTGTGATCAATAAAATGCATTCGTTTTTCTCTGACTGTGTCCGTGTGTGGTGCCTGCCTGCCTACTTACCTGCCTGAGACACAAACTGCTTGCTGGTTTCTGATTGGCCACCTTGAGGACAGGAGGCCAATGGGCTGGCCCAGCTGCAGGGCTCTTCTTGTGTTGGACTAGATGATCCTTGGGGTTCCCTTTCAACTGTACCGTTTTATGGCTCTTTGATTCTAAGATTGGGGAACGCTGCCCTGAGGGATATGAATCATCCCCTCTCCCCACTGGCTGTGATTTAATGCTTATCTTTATTTAGGCTCACCGCGGACTCTCTTTTCCATCTCGCTTTTTATTCATAACTGTTTATGGCTTTAATACACTGTGTGCATTTTGGAGATCATCAAGTATTGCCATCTTTGAATCAATATTGCTTTATTGGGCTCTGCTCTCTATGTAGTCTCAGCGTTCTCGTTCTGATTTAGTTTTCTCATATTATGCAGGGAAATTGGCTAAAAAAATCCATCCCTTTGTTTACATTTTTTCTAAATGAGAAAATATTGCTGTGGAAAATGTGCCCTGGAAATTGAGCATAAGAAACGTAAGAACGTAAGAGGAGCGTTGCTGGATCAGGCCAATTGCCCACCTAGTTCATCATCCTCTTCTCACTGTGGCCAATCGCCTGCAAGCAGGATCCGAGCCAAAGAGCACCCTCCCCTTTTGCAGCTTCCAGCAAGCGGAATTTATTTATTGATTTCAAATGTTCTACTGCTCTTCATCTGAGGATCACAGGGTGGTTTATAATACAAAAACATAAAGATACCTAATATAATAACTAACAAACAAAAACACCACCACCTAGTTTCAAAGGCCATAGATTCATAGAATCATACATTTGGATGGGACCCTGAGAGTCATCAGTCCAGCCACCTGTTATGCAGAAATCTCAACTGAAGCATCTATGAGAGATACATGCAGAGTTTGGATTTGAAATCCCGCTTTATCACTACCCAAAGGAGTTTCCAAGCGGCTCACCTTCTCCTTTCCCTTCCTCCCCCACAACAAACACTCTGTGAGGTGAGTGGGGCTGAGAGACTTCAGAGAAGTGTGACTAGCCCAAGGTCACCCAGCAGCTGCATGTGGAGGAGCGGAGACGCAAACCCGTTTCCCCAGATTACGAGTCTACTGCTCTTAACTACTACACCACACTGGCATACATACATACATACATACATACATCATTTTATTTGTCTGCCACCTTTCCACAGTTAAAACCCATGCTCAAGGAAGCTTACAACATGAAAAAAATAACATAATTGCAAATATACCAAAAATAGTCATAAACGATAAATAAAACACATCAAGAAGAACACAACAGAAACGAGCAATTTCCATATTAAATCATAATAACAACTTAAAATAAAGAGCACAATTTTTTTAAAAAAAAATCCTTCCAGTAGCACCTAAGAGACCAACTAAGTTTGTTCTAGGTATGAGCTTTCGTGTGCATGTGCATGCACACGAAAGCTCATACCAAGAACAAACTTAGTTGGTCTCTAAGGTGCTACTGGAAGGAATTTTTTTATTTTTTTATTTTGTTTTGACTACGGCAGACCAACACGGCTACCTACCTGTAACTAGCACAAAAATTAATATCAATAGCAGCAACAAACCCCGGAACAAGACCCCAAGACAAGAGGGCCCTCCAACCTCTGCTTATAACCCTCCACCTTCTGAGGGAGTCCATTCCACTGCTGAAGTGCCCTTGCCTTCAGAAAGTTCTTCCTGATGTTCAGTTGGAATCTTCTTTCTTGTAATGAAGCCATTGGTTTCGGTCCTATGGATTGTTTAATTAGTCAAATGCTAATGGAGGCAGAGAGCAGTCATCATGGTTTGTAGCCATCAATAGCCTTCTCCTCCTCCGGGAATTCTTCTAATCCTCTTTTAAAGCCATCCAAGTTGGACTTTCTTTTATCTGTCCTGATTCCTCTGACATTAAGCTTCATTGGATGACCATGGGTTCTAGAGCAATGAGAGAGGGAGGCAAACTTTCCTGAAGAGCTTTTGCAAGCAGGGAACCTCTGGAACCTGTGACCCTTCAGCCCTGACCATGCTGCCTCCATGTTCCATAAGTGTATCAGTAGACCACGTGTTTTTTGATAGAGTTACAAGATTGGTGGATCAGGGGGATGCTGTGGACATAGTGTATCTTGATTTCAGTAAGGTTTTTGACAAAGTCCTCCATGATATTCTTGTGAGGAAGCTGGTAAAATGTGGGTTGAATGAGGTAACTGTTAGGTGGATTTGTAGCTGGTTGACTGGCCGAACCCAAAGAGGACTCATGAATGGTTCCAAGTCATCCTGGAAAAAAGTGGCAAGTGGGGTGTCGCAGGGTTCTGTCCTGGGCCCGTTGTTGTTCAACGTCTTTATGAATTACTTGGATGAAGGAATTGAGGGGATGCTCATCAGATTTTCAGCTGACACCAAACTGGGAGGGATAGCTAATGCTACAGAAGACTGAATCAGGATTCAAAATGACCTTAACAGCTTGGAGAACTGAGCACAAGCCAACAAAATGAATTTCAGTAGGGACAAATGTCAGGTTCTGCTCTTAGGCAGGAAGAACCAGATGCACGAATATAGGATGGGGGACACCTGGCTTACTAGCAGGACATGTGAAAAGGATCTAGGGGTCTTGATGGACCACAATCTCAACACAATCTTAGCCGCTCTGAGCCTGGTCTTGGCTGGGAAGCGCAGGGTATAAATAAAAATTTATTATTATTATTATTATTATGAGTCCACAGTGTGATGCAGATGCAGCAGCAAAAAAACCCCTAATGCTATTCTAGGCTACATCAACAGAAGTCTAGTGTCCAGATCAAGGGAAGTAATATTCCCATTATTTTCTGCCTTAGTCAGACCACATCTGGAATACTGCGTCCAATTCTGGGCACAATTTAAGAAGGATGTTGACAAGCTGGAACATGTGCAGAGGAGGGCAACCAAGATGATAAAATGAATAAATGAAGTTTGCCCCCAATGTGCTACATTTTGCTGCAGGTTCGCCATCAGGGGCAGTCCAAGGTTGACCGAAAAGACACAAAAATAACAATCAGATGTCAAATGCTGCCATTAAATATAAGAAATTTGCTGAATATTCATGTAGCTGGAGACTTTTGAAGAACATATGCTGTGAATTTTGCAGGGCAAATCTGTTTTGTCTGCTCAGTTTGCCCCTGAAATGCAGAGCTCTGATTTCCCCAGGACCCCAATGAGAACGAAATGGCAAGTGCTGGCAGAGGGACACAGCTAGGTCTGCTCTTCATCCCAGCGTGAAGCCCTTTGATCTCTCCCTGCATTCATTTCCATACCTGATGAGTACACAGCTATCTTGTTTTGCAATCCCGCTGCTCAGCCAGGGCTGTGGGTGCAGAGGAGACTGTAATTATTCCAGGAAAGCTGCTTCATAATGGAGGCGTCTGAATTATGAGCAGCTCTAAGGTACGGCCTGCAGGATAATTCAGATGATTGTTGGAAGGGAAGAGGGGTCTCCTTGTACCACGTTCTGGATTAAGTCCGTCTCAGAAAGGCAATTGGGCTTGTATCTCTCCCCTCTCCTGCCACCTTCTTGCTAAGCAAAATGCCATGTTGAATCAACACTTCTTCTTCAACTTCTTTGGTGATCACCTCCCATGAAAACAGGCCAGCTTCCGAGTCTTCTCAGCGGAGATTGTGGTGTCTTCAGGATATATGGTTTTGTTGACACATAGGTACAAGCTGAGCATAGGATGCAGGGGCTCACAGCATCAACACCCAAACAGATCTTGCTTCTCCATTTATTGCAGCAATGGATCCAGCACAGAGCAATCAGGTCTCAGTGTCTCCAGCTTGCAGCCTGCTTTCCAGCTAAGTTCACACTCCAAAACTCTGCCTCTTTTACCCAGCAGCTGGGTTCTCCTACCTAGCAGCTAGGTGAATGGGGGGGAGGAGGTCTACCCATTTGCCTTGGGGGGCATCACTTGGTTATAGCTCTTGCATTCTTTTGGGAGGACACATCGGTAAGTGCCTAGCTAAGGTCATTGTCCTACAAATAAACTTGTCAGACTAGCTCAGCGATGGAATCCTCTCTGAGATTCTTCTGAGCCTCACTGGTAGAGGACCCTAAGTACTGGAAGGCACTCAGTCCCTCAAACCCACAACTTTACACGTTTTAGGGAGTTTGAGTGACTTCTGTGAGTTCCTGGAGCCCCAGATATCCTGAGAAAAGAGGATAGCTGGGTATCTGGATATTTGGTTATCTGGATATTTGATATCTTTGTCCATGGAGTTTTCTTGGCAGGGATACTGGAGTGGCTTGCCAGTTCCTTCTCCAGGAGAGAAAGGCTGGACTGGATGAAGCCCAAACCGGAATTAAGATTGCCGGAAGAAATATCAACAACCTCAGATATGCTGATGATACAACCTTGATGGCAGAAAGTGAGGAGGAATTAAAGAACCTTTTAATGAGGGTGAAAGAGAAGAGCGCAAAATATGGTCTGAAGCTCAACATCAAAAAAACTAAGATCATGGCCACTGGTCCCATCACCTCCTGGCAAATAGAAGGGGAAGAAATGGAGGCAGTGAGAGATTTCACTTTCTTGGGTTCCATGATCACTGCAGATGGTGACAGCACTCACGAAATTAGAAGACGCCTGCTTCTTGGGAGAAAAGCAATGACAAACCTAGACAGCATCATAAAAAGCAAAGACATCACCTTGCCAACAAAGGTCCGTATAGTTAAAGCTATGGTTTTCCCAGTAGTAATGTACGGAAGTGAGAGCTGGACCATAAAGAAGGCTGATCGCCGAAGAATTGATGCTTTTGAATTATGGTGCTGGAGGAGACTCTTGAGAGTCCCATGGACTGCAAGAAGATCAAACCTATCCATTCTTAAAGAAATCAGCCCTGAGTGCTCACTGGAAGGACAGATCCTGAAGTTGAGGCTCCAGTACTTTGGCCACCTCATGAGAAGAGAATACTCCCTGGAAAAGACCCTGATGTTGGGAAAGATGGAGGGCACAAGGAGAAGGGGACGACAGAAGATGAGATGGTTGGACAGTGTTCTCGAAGCTACTAACATGAGTTTGGCCAAACTGCGAGAGGCAGTGAAGGATAGGCGTGCCTGGCGTGCTCTGGTCCAGGGGGTCACGAAGAGTCGGACACGACTGAACGACTGAACAACAAATATTTGATATCTGAAGAAATGTGCATGCACACGAAAGCTCATACCAATAACAAACTTAGTTGGTCTCTAAGGTGCTACTGGAAGGAATTTTTTTATTTTGTTTTGAGAAAAGAGTGTGTGAGGTTTACTTCTTGAGATGCTTCCAAAGAAAGCCCCCCCTCCCCCGAGAATGTTTTTTGCTATATGGGGCCATGATTTGGAGCCAGGGGCGTTGATGGAGATTACTTCTGAGTGCTATTCCTTCCCATGCTGTGATTCAAGGCGTAATCGGTGCTCTGGAGACGCCGCGGAAATCAATATAGATTTATTGCCAAAGCCGTGGAAATGCAAAGGGGGTTTGTCTGCTCCTCTTGAGCGAAAGCTGATTTGGCAGCCAGCCAGCAGCAACTTCCTGTCAGCCCGCATCCCTGAACCTGCTCCTCTGCCCATGTCTCTGCTGCCTTTTTGGAGAGCAAGCTTCCCCTCTTCCCCTTCAATTATTCATTTGGAAAATCGCTCCCTGCAAAGTTCCTTAAAATGTGGCGGTGGTTCCAGCCAGATGTCTGGAAGCGACGCCACTTTCAAACATGCATTTCGACAGGCTGGGAAGAAAGAGGTGTTATTTGTCTGCAAATAAATTATACCTCTAGATAAATTATATATAAGGCCTTATGCTGGGCTTTTTAAAAAGAACACATGTTATTATTTTTTCTGCTGCAGAAAGGAATCGCAACTTAACAGCTGTCCCCGTCGCTTCAGAAAGTGCCTGTTTTTGGAAAGCTGGCCAACTTTGCAGCCAAACCTTGCTCTAGGTCAGGGGTCAGCAATGTTTTTTCAGCAGTGGGCCAGTCCACTGTCCCTCATACCATGTGGTGGACTGGACTATATATTTTTTTTGGGGGGGGGACAAATTCCTATGCCCCACAAATAACCCAGATATGCATTTTAAATAAAAGGACACATTCTACTTATGTAAAAACACACTGATTCCCAGACCATCTGTGGGGCAGATTGAGAAGGCGGTTGGGCCGCACCCAGCCCACGGGCCTTAGGTTGCCTACCACTGTTCTAAGTGCTCTTCCTACTACTCCATCCCTGGTCTTAAGGACAGCCATACTGATCCATAGGCTGGGACACTCCTGGTTGAATTCCTGCAATGCATTATAGCAGGGGGGTGGGCTGCCCTTAAAGATGTCCTGGAAGCTTCTGTTAATGCAGAGCTCAGCTTCTGGAATCCTGATGGAAACCGTCAGAAGAGTTTTGATGCATGGCATCTGGTACATATATCTGTTGGAAATGTAAAGAAAAAGAAGGCACCTTTTACCATATGTGGTGGACGTGTAAAGTAATTAAAACATTCTGGGAAATGATATATAATGAATTGGAAAAAAATGTTTAAAATAACTTTTATTTTAAAAAACCAGAAGCTTTTTTTATTAGGAATTGTAGGTGCCAAGATTCCAAAGGAGCAGAAAAGACTTTTCATGTATGCAATGACAGCTTCACAGATGTTACTAGCCCAGATGATGGAAAGGAAGCCACCCAGGGTGGCTGGGGAAACCCAGCCAGATGGGTGGGTGGAGTATAAATAAATTATTATTATTATTATCATTAGCCATCTTGGGGCACCTTCTTGGTGAACCTGTAGAACGTTGACCTTAGCTCCGCCCGAATCTGTGCCCAGCTGTTTCGGAAAGAAACAGCATCTGTTCAAGGAGCACCTCCTGGATGCTTAACAGTGAGCAGAGGCATCTAAGCAAATAGCAGGAAAGCCAGAACAATAATGCGTTGACATGTGTCAGGCTCGAGAGTCCTGTAAAACACCTTCCAAGTGCATAAGGGAAATGCATTATTTACGGTCACAGCACAGAAAAAGCTCTGTGTATCTGCTCAATGTCAGTCAAGGAGGAATCAGCAGCAGGGACATCATCAGAGAGACTTTCTGCCACGAGAGAATTGCGGCCAAAGATTTGTCTGATGGTGAGTTCAAATGTGCATGTGAAATTCTGTCCCTCCTCTGCCCCTTTGGGTCCTCAAACCCAAGGGGATCTAGACCAGGCATAGGCAAAGTTGGCCCTCAAGATGTTTTGGGACTACAATTCCCATCATCCCTGACCACTGGTCCTGTTAGCTAGGGATGATGGGAGTTGTAGTCCCAAAACATCTGGAGGGCCGAGTTTGCCTATGCCTGGTCTAGACAGCAGTGAAGAAGGAGGTCTCTGGGCTTCCCTTCAAGCAGGCCCCCAACTGTGGTTTGTTTGGTTTTGTTTGTTTGTTTGTTTGTTTGTTTTGTCCTCCCAGACTGCTCAAGAGTAGCCACCGACTGTACACCGTAGAAGGGAAATGGGGCAGGATCATCCCTCTGTCCTGATTTAGCTGCATCTGCAATGGGTGTGCCCTCTGGAGGACAGGAGAAGGATTCCAACTGGATTTACTGTGTCCCCTACTGTGCACCCAAACAAAGGGTGCCAGAAAACGACGGCATACAAAGAGCATGGTGGCCCAGTGAGTCCAGCACCCTGTTCTTGCAGGTGCCCTAAAGGGAAACCCAGAAGCAAAACCTGAGCACAAGAGCAACTCTCCCCTCCTGACATTTCCAGCACTAAGAAGCATTGTTGAGTCCAGATGTGGAGGCAGCGCAGAGCCATCCTGGCTAGTAGCCATTCCTAGCCCTTTCCTCCATTCTAACTCCCTTTTAAAGCCATCTAGGCTGGTGTCCATCATTGCCTCCTGCAGTTTGCTCTGTGCAAAGAAGGACTTTCTTTCATCTGTCCTGAAACGTCCGACATTCAGCCTCATGGGATGCCCACAGCTTCGAGTATTAGGAGAGAGGGAGGTCAGCTTTCCTCCATCCGCTTTCTCCATTCCATGCATCATTTTACCAATTTCCGTCATGTCACCTCTGTGGGATGTATAACACTGGTGCAGTCAATAACAACATTCCTAGAATGTACACAAGGGATCTCAGTCCTCCAGCTAGAGTTTCCTGTACCTGGACTGAGATCACTTCCTCTGTGTGACCAGAGGTAGGAGTGGCCTTACCTGCTGTTATTCAAAGCCACAGGTGAGCAGCCATTCTCTCTCTTCTCCATCGGAACTTCGAGGATGCAACATCTCAAGAGAAGATGCACCCTTGGCTTCCAGCCAAGAGGGCCCAGATGGAGCCTTCTCCCTTAAGGAGAGTCTCCACATGTATATACATTTAATCTAAGCTAGCCTGCCTTTCTGAGACTTGTAGAAGCTTGGAATGTCTGTGAGTAAACCTTTTTACTTTTAAAAAGCATTGTGTCGTATATTTACTTTTAAGAGGGAACCAGGGGAAATACAGGTATATGCCAGGATTCTGCCTTATTTTAAGAAGTTCAAAAGAACTTGATCGCCACGTTTTGCTGCGTTTAATTGGGGATGAGAATCTCTGCTAGTTTGGAGCTTGTTAACACAAGCTGGGATAGGAAATATTAAACAATATTCCCTCATCCACATTCCCACTCATCTCCCACAACCTCTTAATCGCCTTTTCTCTAAAAAGGTCCCGAACCCTGCAACCTTTCCTTGCAGCGGAGCCTCTCCGTCCCCTTGATCATCACTTAGCCAAGCAACACCCGTTTAAGCAAACAGCAACAATTATAATTCCATATATATGTATGAGTGTGGGGACTTTTGATCTCAGCACAGTACCCAGCACACGGTTTGTGGCCGATGAATATTCAGCAATAACAGTTCTGGAGACCTGTTGGAGCCGGAGGAGTTTCCGTGAGCCCTCGTCCTCCTCGTCTGACGCCACCTTCCCCCCGCAACATCCTGGAGGAAGCCTTTGCTGCCGACTTTGATTTGGGGCACTGCCAAGGGCTGACGATTGCATCTCGCTCTTGATCTCCTTCCCCCCCTTTCCCACATTTGACGGCTGGGCCCCGCAGTTCAAAGGGCGACACGCTTTGCATGCTGCAGCCGCTGCTGCGCAGAGAAGGTTTCATCTCGATTCTGCCTCTCTCTCCACTCGGGGCTGCCTGCCACCGCTACTCCTGCCGGCAAATCCTTTCCAGAAGTGATTGCAATTAAAAAGTGTGATTAACATCGATGCGCCCAGCCTCTCCAAGGCACTCGAGGAGTCTGCAAGCACCTCTCGGCTCAGAGCTGCTCTTATCACAGGTCGCCGCCAGTAAATAGTGATTTCACCTGTTCTCCACCCCAAATCCTAGGCTGGAGATGAAGAGTATAGCTGATGAGCTGGAGGTCCTTGCAGAAGCAGTGGGGAATATTCGGCTCTCCCCCTTTATGTGGGAAGCCATGGCTTCTGCTGCTTCCTCCAGTTTCATTTATCCTCCTTGCAGTGCTTTGAGGCAGGAATTCTGCAAAACTCATTATCAGTGAGACCAGCATCATGTCTGCAAGTCCTGCATGATCACAAAACTGATAAGAACCGGTTAAACAGCAGCCTAATAAATGAATGGTAGAAAACAGTTCCATATAAGGTACAAGGAGGGTTCAACATGTACAGTAAATAAAAAGGGTTAAGTAGGTGTTGGCCACGTCTGACCAATGAATGCCCTCTCTATGCTTGTATGAAGGGAAGCACCTTTGCCTAGGGAAGTCCATTAATTTAAAATCTCTACATGAATCATGCCATATCATTCACTGACTGCCACAGTTCTGCATTGCTTGAAGACTTTCCAGTGGACCTGACCAATTTACAAGATTATTATTCATTTTGGACTCACAGCTGTCCATGGAGGCACAGGTAAATTCTGTGTCCAGGGTGGCTGTCTACCAGCTCCATCTGGTACGCAGGCTGAGAACCTCCCTGCCCATGGACTGTCTCGCCAGAGTGGTGCATGCTCTAGTTATCTCTCGCTTGGATTACCTTTGAAGGTGACCCGGAAACTGCAATTAATCCAGAATGCGGCAGCTAGAATGGTGACTGGGAGTGGCCGCTGGGACCACATAACACCGGTCTTGAGAGAACTACATTGGCTTCCAGTATGTTTCCGAGCACAATTCAAAGTGTTGGTGCTGACCTTTAAAGCCCTAAATGGCCTCGGTCCTGTATACCTGAAGGAGCGTCTCCACCCCCACCGTTCAGCCCGGACACTGAGATCCAGCACCGAGGGCCTTCTGGCGGTTCCCTCGCTGTGAGAAGCAAAGCTACAGGGAACCAGGCAGAAGGCCTTCTCGGTAGTGGCGCCCGCCCTGTGGAACACCCTCCCAGCAGAGGTTAAGGAGATGAACAACTATCTGACATTCAGAAGATACCTCAAGGCAGCCCTATTTAGGGAAGTTTTTAACCTGTGATTTTAATGTATTTTTATATTTGTTGGAGGCCGCCCAGAGTGGCTGGGGAGACCCGGCCAGATGGGCGGGGCACAAATAAAAGAATTATTATTATTATTATTATTATTATTATTATTACTCCGTGGCTGATCACAAAGTCCAAGGGTATTTTTTACTCATGAGCAGGGAAGTGGCAAGGTAGGAATTCTGCAAAACTCATTATCAGAAAGACACAAAACTGGTAAGAACCAGTTTAGTAGGAACCTAACAGCTGACAGCTAGAGTGGAAAACAACTCCAACTAAGGTGCAAGGAAGGCTCTGCATATAAAGTTTTTTAAAAATGGTTTGAGTAACTGCTTTCAAAGACTGTGGTTGGATAAGAGATAGAATCAAATAACTGTCTTCTTCTCATAGCCAAGTAAGATGGTCTTCTCATAGCCAAGTAAGATGGTCTTCTCATAGCCAAGTAAGATGGTCTTCCATGAACACGGTCTTAACCATGTGTTTGTAAGTGACCGTGGAGGCCAATTCTGTATCCACACGTCCTTCCACAGTGGGGACATAGGTTTCCGAGCGAGAGTTGATCACGGTGTGGATTTACCAAGCGTGCCTTCTTCTTAGCACGTTGTGTCCTGAGTTTGAGCATCTTCAAAATCCATGACACCTTTGGTAAAGGCTGTTCTCCAACTGGAGCGCTCGCAGGCCAGTGTTTCCCAATTGTCGGTGTTTATACTACTTTTTGTTTTATTTGCCTTGAGAGAGTCTTTAAACCTCTTTTGTTGACCACCAGCATTACGCTTTCCATTTTTAAGTTCAGAATAGAGTAGTTGCTTTGGAAGAACTGTAGAGTTGGAAGGGACCCTGAGGGTCCTCTAGTCTAACCCCCTGCAATGCTGGAACCTCAACTCAAGCATCCATAACAAGTGGCCATCCAACCTCTGCTTAAAAACCTCCAAGGAAGGAGAGTCCACCACCTCCCAAAGGAGACCATTCCACTGCCGAACAGCTCTTGCCATCAGAAAGTTCTTCTTGATGTTTAGTCGGAATCTCCTTTCATGTCATTTGAATCCACTGGTTTGGGTCCTGATCTCCAGAGCAGATGGTGAGGTGCTGGGATGGCAGAAGGCAGCCAAAAGTGGTTGGCTAGAGAATAAAGAGCCAAGATGACATATGTTTTGCCTATATAGGTGGGGTGCTAATGGATTTACTCTCACTTCACTAACGCTTTTGGACTCTGTCTGGTAATGCATTCCTGAATAAACTCGGGCTAACTGGGAATCTGGTGTGAGCTCCCATACTTGAACCCCGAAGGGGAATTTTCTCCCACAGCATCCGATGAAAGTTCCAGGTGGGTCACACTCTGGAGCCCTTCCAGGTGGGCCTCCTCCAGGCCTCATGGCACATGCTGCTCTTGTGCTCAAATCCTGCTGGAGGACTTCCCATTTGGGCACTTGGTCAGCCACTGTGCAAACAGGAGGCTGGACTAGATGGGCCTGATCCAGCAAGTGCTTCTTCTGTTCTTATGGCTTTGTACATCCCTCCTCCTCACACCCTGGGGCAAGGGAGAGTTGCATGCTTACGAACTGTGCTTCTCCTGCAGGGCCACCACCTCCACCACCAGTGGTCCTTCAGCCCCAGGCAGGAGACCTCCTTGCCTCCTCCCCCAGGGGCACATTCATGAAGGGCTGAGGCTCTCCAGGTGCCCGGGGACAGTGCCTGGCCATTGATATGCACAATTGATTCCCACGGCTAGTTTTATCTCTCCGCACCAAGAAGCAGCTGCCGTACCCAAGCAAGCTCCTGCTCTCTCAGCAACTGGTAATTTGGAGTTTTACTAGACATTATATTGTGCAACACAAAGTCATTGCCTCCCTTGGGCTGATCTAAACAGGTTCTTAAATCATAGTCAAATAGCATCCTCCCTCCCCCGTTGCAAAAAAAAAATCAGACAGTGCCAAAGCAAACGAATCAGATGTTGTTTTTAAGAGTCTGCGACATCTGTGCCTAGCAGGGGACCAGGGACTCGACATCCTCAGAGGCAGGAGACGAGGGAATTCATACATTTGAGGACGTCCCCTCCTTCAAGAACATTTAATGTTACTGTCGCCAGCCTTGTTGCTGCCCATTTAGCACAAAGTTAAGCTACAGAAGTCCTCCTGCGAGAGGCAGGGATGGACCCCCACTTGGGTGGCCAGAGGTGTAAAAAGCCGCTCGAGCACCCGAAGTGGCAAACATGCCGTGCACCCGGGGGCGGGGCGTCGCTACGTAGTGCGCATGCACATCGTCACTACGTAGGATGCATGTGTTGTACGTAGCGACGCTGCGCATGTGAGCTATGTAGCAGGTTGCTGGCGGCACTGCTCCAGCACCGTACGGACGGTGCGAGGATCCTCTGTTCGTGGCTGCAGCCACAAACGGAGGATCCTCTACATGCAGCTGCAGCCGCGGGCAGAGGATCCCGGCACCTGTTTCTGGAAACCACAGGAGGGGAGAGTGTTGCTCTTGTGCTTGGGTCATACTTGCAGGTTTCCAAACAGGGCAGCTCCTTGGCCACTGTGTGAACAGGCTGCTGGCCTGGATGGGCTACTGGCCTGGTCCAGCAGGCTCTTCTTATCTTCTTAGAAGCTGACTCTTAGGTATGATCTTAAAAAGCAGAGACATCACCTTGCCGACAAAGGTCCATATAGTTAAAGCTCTGGTTTTCCCGGTAGTGATGTATAGAAGTGAGAGCTGGATCATAAAGAAGGCTGATCGCCAAAGAATTGATGCTTTTGAATTCTGGTGCTGGAGGAGACTCTTGAGAGTCCCATGGACTGCAAGAAGATCAAACCTCTCCATTCTGAAGGAAATCAGCCCTGAGTGCTCACTGGAAAGACAGATCCTGAAGCTGAGGCTCCAAGACTTTGGCCACCTCATGAGAAGAGAAGACTCCCTGGAAAAGACTCTGATGTTGGGAAAGATGGAGGGCACAAGGAGAAGGGGATGACAGAGGACGAGATGGTTGGGCGGTGTTCTCGAAGCGACCAACATGAGTCTGACCAAACTGTGAGAGGCAGTGGAAGACAGGAGTGCCTGGCGTGCTCTGGTCCATGGGGTCATGAAGAGTCGGACACAACTAAACGACTAAACAACAACATGATCATAGAACCATTAAATTGTAGAGTTGGGAGGGAACCCAAGGGTCCTCTAGCAATGCAGGAATCTCAACTGAATCATCCATGACAGATGGCCATCAAACCTCTGCTTAAAAACCTCCAAGCTCTTCCTGTCAGAAAGCTTTTCCTGATGTTTAGTCAGAATCGATTGGTTTGAGTCCTACTCTCCAGTGCAGGAGAAAACAAGATTTCTCCATCTTCCATGTGACAGCCCTTGACATATTTGAAGGTCGCTATCATATCTCCTCTCAATCTCCTCTTTTCCAGGCTAAACATACCCAGCTCCTTCAACCGTTCCTCATCAGGCTTGGTTTCCAGACTCTTGATCATCCTGGTCGCCCTCCTCTGCCCACCTTCCAGCTTGTCAGTGTCCTTCTTAAATTGTAGTGCCCAGAACTGGGCACAGGAGTCCACTCTGATTCAGGATCATTTCCCATCAGCAGAAGACTCTCCCTAGGATGCTTGAGGCAGCTCGGCCGGTCAACTTCTCCCTGGAATATCAGCAGTTTGGACCAGTCCCAGATGGGCAAACTTTATGCCAACTGGATTGCTGAAGATTTACAACTCGCCCACGAACCCTTCTTTCTTTCTCTTGGCATGGACCGTCCTGTTTCTCTCTATTTATGAATGTGACCTTCCTTCCTGCACTCCTGGCATGGGCTTGATAAATTAGACCCGTGCGCTCCACTCACATGCCTACGCCGAGCATATTTCACTCTTTAAAGATTAACCGGGAAGCCTCTGGAAGAGCCTCACCTGCCAGGGGCTTAAAATATCCCTTTCCCTTTGATTCTCTACACTGCGGGAAAGTCCCTCCGGGACCAATAAGGCAGGCGAGCTGGAGAGAGCTGAACTCCTCTCCGTCAGAAGGAGAACCAGGACAAGGCTCCTCACAGCACATCCCCCTGCGTCCCCCTCCCTAACTGCATGGCCTCCCCCCTCAGAGGAGTGCGGGGGCGACAGCTGGAGGGAGCTCCTCCGTCGCCAGAGCAATTCCAGTTTTCCCAGGACGGCCTGCACTGTTCACCTTCCAATGCATCTTCATCCGCTTCCGAATAAGTGGAAGACGCCTCAAAAAGGGCATTTCGGAGCTGGAGAAGTTTCAGAAGAGGGCAACCAGAAGGTTCAAAGGGAAGGAGGGACTCCCCAATGTGGAAAGGTTGCACTTTTGGGGCTTTTGGCTTCGGAGAAAAGGAGAGGAAGAGGGGGCATGATAGGAAACAGAGGAAAGTTTTCCTCCCTCTCGCATAACACTGGAAGTCATAGCCATCCAATGAAGCTGGATGTTGGAATAATAACAACAACAACAACAATTTATTATTACCGTATATACTCGAGTATAAGCCGACCCGAATATAAGCCGAGGCACTCAATTTTACCACAAAAAACCTGGAAAAGCTTCATAGGAGCCACTGCCTGCCTCACTCGAGTATAAGCCGAGGGCGGTTTTTTCAGCACAAAAAATGTGCTGAAAAACTAGGCTTATACTCGAGTATATAGGGTATTTAAACCCCACCCATCTGGCTGGGCTTCCCCAGCCACTCAGGGTGGCTTCCAACAGAATGTTAAAATACAATAATCCATCAAACATTAAAAGCTTCCCTAAACAGGGCTGCCTTCAGATGTCTTCTAAAAGTCTGGTAGTTGTTTTTCTCTTTGACATCTGGTAGGAGGGCGTTCCACAGGGCAGGTACCACTACCGAGAAGGCCCTCTGCCTGGTTCCCTGTAACCTCACTTCTCGCAATGAGGGAACCGCCAGAAGTCCCTCAGAGCTGGACCTCAGTGTCCGGGCAGAACGATGGGGGTGGAGACGCTCCTTCAGGTATACAGGATCGAGGCCATTTAGGGCTTTAAAGGTCAGCACCAACACTTTGAATTGTGCTCGGAAACATACTGGAAGGTCCAGGACACATTAAAGAATCATAGAATTGTAGAATCGTAGAGTTGGAAGGGACCCCGATGGTCATCTAGTCTAACCCCCTGCAATGCAGGAATCTCAGCTCAAGCATCCCTGACAGATGGCCACCCAACCTCTGCTTAAAAACCTGCAAGGAAGGAGAGTCCACCACCTCCCAAAGGAGACCATTCCACTGCTGAACAGCTCTTGCCATCAGAAAGTTCTTCTTGATGTTTAGTCGGAATCTCCTTTCTTGTAACTTGCAGCCGTTGGTTTGAGTCCTGCCCTCGAGAGTAAGAGAAAACAAGCTCATTCCCATAAAGAAAATACTTCTTCATGCAGCGCATAAACAATGGAACTCCTTCCAGGGGCAGATTTAAAGGAGGATTAGACAAATGAAACAGAGGATGGATAAAAGGAAGTCTTTCTTCAAACAGCAAGTAAGGCTTAGGAGAGGCTCTCTGCATGAAACCTCAGATAGCAACCACTAGTCAAAATAAACAGCAGCCAGCGAGGTGGACCGATGGTCTGAGTTGGCACGAGTTCATTTCCTTTGGTCCCATATTAACTCTGATTCCTGCATTGCAGGGGGTGGGACTAGATGACCGTTGGTGCACCTTCAAGCACTGCAATTCTATAGGCCAGTGATATTACGCAAGCATCGCAAGGGATGTCAATGGCTCAGTGCCCAACCTCTTTCTCCCGACTGTAAAGAGACGTGAGCGGAGTCCCTGATTTCGATGCAAGCTGCGTTGCGTTGGGGGCTGTTACATAAAGACTCTCACTTTTGCTTCCTTGGAAAAGGTCCAGATGGAATAATTGCTTGAACCATCCTTGATCTGCATGATCAAGGCAACCAGAAATACCAGGAGGGATAGTGAATCTAAATAAAACAATAGGAAACGGACAAAAAAAATCTGAGGCATCAGCATTTATTTCCATTTGGGGGGGCACACGGGACAGATTGATTTCAGAACCAGGCCAGTTAATGATGTTTTTTCCGAAACTCTATTAACTGACAGCTGTTTGGCGAAGGAAAGTGCTCTCTGCAGTAGCCCAGCCCCTGCTGCAAGTGGACCATCTCCTCAGAAATCTTGTAAACGCGATGCAATGAAATAATGAAGAGGTCTGTTCTAAAAAGAGGAGAAGAAGAAGAGGAGTTTGGATTTGACATCCCGCTTTATCCCTACCCTAAGGCAGTGTTCCCCAACCTTGGGCCTCCAGCTGATTTTGGACTACAACTCCCATCATCCCTCGCTAGCAAGACCAGTGGTCAGGGATGATGGGAATTGTAGTCCGAAAACAACTGGAGGCCCAAGGTTGGGGAACACTGCCCTAAGGAGTCTCCAAGCGGCTCACATTCTCCTTTCCCTTCCTCCCCCACAACAAACCCTCTGTGAGGTGAGTGGGGCTGAGAGACTTCAGAGAAGTGTGACTAGCCCAAGGTCACCCAGCAGCTGCATGTGGAGGAGCGGAGACGCGAACCCGGTTCACCAGATTACGAGTCCACCGCTCTTAACCACTGCACCGCACTGGCTCTCTTGTGGACCAGCCAGGTTCCAGCCAGTCTCTGTGCAGGCAGCCTGTGGCTATCCACTGGGGAAGGGAGGCACTCTGCACGCACTCAGAGGAACCAACCTGAGTCCTCCAGAGGCACAGGCTTGGGTTTTCACACTCTGTTTCTGGCAGTGGGTGGTATTGTTGTTTTTTGCACGCTTTCCCTCCT
The DNA here is from genome assembly GCA_034642065.1 of Darevskia nairensis. Classification (NCBI taxonomy): domain Eukaryota; kingdom Metazoa; phylum Chordata; class Lepidosauria; order Squamata; family Lacertidae; genus Darevskia; species Darevskia nairensis. The sequence continues at coordinate 1,134,831 of JAWWNI010000310.1, forward strand.
AGAGGGATGTTATGCAGGTCCCCTGGGTTTGCTTTCCTTGGAATGAAGGTCAGCGAAGACTGTGGAGTCTTGAGGAGAGATGGCTTTATGTGCACATCGATGCAACCAGAGCACAGGATGGAGGGGCTCACAGCATCAACACCTCAAAAGATCTTACTTCTCTATTTGTGGTAGCAATGGATCCAGCACAGAGCAAGCAGGTCTCTGTGTCTCCAGCTTCCAGCCTGCTTCCAGCTCAGCTCTCATGCACACACTGGCTCTTGCTCTCCTAACTAGCAGCTGGGAGTTGGAGAAAACGCCCAGCCATTAGCTGGGAGGGCCCCATCTTTGGGGATGCGGAGTTGAGTGGTCAGCTGAGGTCATTGTCTTGCCAAAAAGCTTGTCTGACTAATTCAGCAATAGACTCCTCTCTGAGATTCCAGCCCTCACTGGAGCCCAAAAATTGGAAGGGACCCAGGGGGTCATCCAGACTGACCCCTCCAAATCCAGAACAGTACCCTGGTGTACAACCAGGCTGTATAACCATTCCGGTAAGCCAGTCATCTGTCTGGGCCTGCCAAGTTAGGAAAACAACAGAGGTGGCTGGTTTATAGTGCGGCCAATGGGCTCCTGGGGCAGATACCCCCTCCAGGTCCTGCCAAAGTTCAGCCACTGCAGATGCAGCTCCCAGAGGGGAAGAGGATGAAGGCTTGGCAAGGCCTAAGAAGATGCTGCCTGGTCCCTCTAGTTTTTGAACTTGCTCTGCTTCCAAAGGGCAGCCTCTCTCTCTTCCTTCGTGAATCCCTTTGCCTCTGATTTCTTAAGAATACCAAGGCTTTGCATTTGGGATTGTCAGCAATGCTCCACATAAATCACCCCGGGAACCGGGGTGTTGTTGTTGTTGTTGGGGGGGGGGGTCTATACAAATGATTTTTATTGGTTTTGCATATAATCACATTACATAACATCTTATTTTGTCTCTTTGGTTCAACTGAGCCTAATGACTTCCCTCCCTCCCGTCTGATGGTTTACAAAATTAAACTTTACATCTTTACAATTCACTTCGTTTCCTATCCTTGTTATATCATTACCTGAAATATTATATCATTACCTAAAATATTATATTACTCAACCTGAATAGGTTGCAATTTCATCTTATAAATCTTCAGATAACCTGCTAATGATGTTTTTTGGGGGGAGTCTAAGTTGGCCACAATGCCACCCCCACCCCCCAAAAAACAGCAACCCACCATGCCCAACTGGGTGGTGTCAGCTGACAGACTGAGTGTGTGTGTGTGTGTGTGTGTGTGTATGTGTGTGTGTGTGTTGACTCATTCATCAGCATTTTAGTGCGAATTTCTCCCAATACACATATTTCTGTATGAAAATTTGCAAAGTGATCTCCCCCAATACAATGCATCTTGTATGTGATTTCCCACGAATATATCCAATTTTTGTGCACAATTTGCCCCTTTATTCGCATTTTTGCATACATGTCTGCTTGCAGCTCAGTCAGGAGAGCATGAGGCTCCTAATCTCGTGGGTCCAAGCCCCACGGTGGGCAAAAGATCCCTGCATCGCAGGGGATTGGACTAGATGACCCTCGTGGTCCCTTCCACCTCTACAGTTCTATGATTCTACCATTCTGCTTCCTGGCTGGAAAGCTGCATTGCAAAATTCAAAGCGCAAATTTCAAATGGTGACCATAATTCAGTCCATAAATTATTTTGTAAAGTCCAAATCAGGTAGAATCTCCACTGAAATGCAAAGTGAAATCTGTTTTCTCCCCGTCCCCTGCCTCTGTTTATCATAGCCTCCCCACCTTGCTCTGCTTCCCAGCAGCTTTTATTTTACGGGGAATTTCGAAAGGTGTCGTTTCTCATATTTGGAGATGGTCACGTGGTCCACTCCTAAAACATCTGCCTCAAGGAACCATTACCGGTCCATGAATCCCATGGCATTTGACAATATTGCAGGTAGTTTAAAAAAGAAAAGTTTTCCCTAGGAAATGGCTGTTTCCTAAACCATCCATCTGCCCACAAAGGGAAGCGGCTGACAGACTGTCGCTTGGCATTGCAGGGAGGCAGAGCTCCTGCCACAACCAACAATTGTAGAGTTGGAGGAGTTTCAGAAAAGGGCAAGCGTAATGATCAGAGGGAGGGAGGGAGGTTGTGGCGTTTGGGATGCTTTAATTTAGAGGAAAGGTGAGTGAGAGTAAGGAAAGTTTTCCTCCCTCTCTCAACACACACCAGAACTCAGGGGCATCCAACGAAGCAGATTGGAGGGAGACTGAGGGAGACGCGGGACAGATAAATGGTAGACCTTCTTCACACAGATGCATAGTTAACCTGTGGAACTCCCTCCCACAGGAAGCAATGATGATCACCAACTTGGATGGCTTTAAAAGAGGATTAGACAGATTCATGGAGGAGGAGAGGGCGATTGACAGCTCCTAGCCAGGATGGCTCTGCCCTGCCTAGGCAGGTTGGTCTGAGCTATGTTGGTCTGAGGCAATCAAAATAAAAATAAAATAAATAATTGCCCAGTAGCACCTTAGAGACCAACTAAGTTTGTTCTGGGTATGAGCTTTCGTGTGCATGCACACTTCTTCAGATACACTGAAACAGACGTCACCAGACCCTTATATATAGTGGGAGGGTGGGGTTTTTCTCAGGAGGGTAGTGGGAGACAGGTGATTGACTCAATGGGCATGAAACAAACAAACAAACAAAATTCCTTCCAGTAGCACCTTAGAGACCAACTAAGTTTGTTCTTGGTATGAGCTTTCGTGTGCATGCACACTTCTTCAGATACATACCTGTAACTAGATCAATGGGTATGGTCAACCTGTTGATGACTGTTAACGACTGCAATTAGTCCTACAGGAAAAAGCAAGGGATAGTATGCAGATGATTAGCACATGTAATGAGACAGGAATCCAATATCTCTATTCAGACCAGGTCTCTCCATAGTTTTCCGTTTAGTGATAAGTTGTAATTCAGCAACTTCTCTTTCAAGTCTGTTTCTGAAATTCTTTTGTAATAAGGCAGCTGCTTTGAGATCTTGTATTGCATGTCCTGGGAATCATAGAATCATAGAGTTGGAAGAGACCACAAGGGCCATCCAGTCCAACCCCCTGCCAAGCAGGAAGTTGAAGGAGGTTGAAGTGTCCTCCTACTGGAGGCAGCAATGCCTCTGAATGCCAGTTGCTGGAAGCTCTTGTGCTCGGATCCTGCTTGCTGGTTTCCCACAGTCATCTGGTTGGCCCCTGTGAGAACAGGATGCTGAACTAGATGGGCCACTGGCCTGATCCAGCAGGCTCTTCTCATGTTCTTAAGGGTACTTTTGCAAAAGAATTTCCTTGATGCTCCTTGAAGAACTCTCCCCCATTTACACCTTCGTGACACACACCATAGAGTTGGCTTTAACCGTATTTAATTCTGACATTTGATAGGTTGGGTAGAACTTTCTCACTCGTCTGCCCATCTTTTCTCACCATCCTGGGAAAAGGTCTTGAATAATCTTTAAATGGAGGTCTGATGGCGATACCTTCGAGAGGAGCTCTTTAGCAATGCGAGCTTCCCAGGGCTTGCTTTAATCAACGTGCAAAGAAGCTTGAGATATCACCGCGGCTTCACCTGAAGGAAGCAATTAATGGTACAGGAGGTCTGCCAGGGAAAACATAGATGGCAACTCGTCATTTCATTTCATTTCACAACCTACAATCGCTAATATTTTCGGACTCCAGAGGAATCTGCCACTTTTCTGTCTTCAGGATGTAGCATTTGCCATGATAATAGTTTGAAGGTAGAGACACTCCAAGGGACCCAGGTGGCGCTGTGGGTTAAACCACAGAGCCTAGGGCTTGCTGATCAGAAGGTCTGCGGTTCGAATCCCTGAGACGGGGTGAGCTCCCGTTGCTCGGTCCCAGCTCCTGCCCACCTAGCAGTTCAAAAGCATGAAGTGCAAGTAGATAAATAGGTACCGTTCTGGCGGAAAGGTAAACGGCGTTTCCGTGCACTGCTCTGGTTCGCCAGAAGTGGCTTAGTCCTGTTGGCCACATGACCCGGAAGCTCTACGCCGGCTCTCGGCTAATAAAGCGAGATGAGCGCCGCAACCCCAGAGTCGGACACGACTGGACCAAATGGTCAGGGGTCCCTTTACCTTTACCTAGAGACATTCCCCTGCCAGAAAATGTTAGAAGGCCTCTGGTGGAGAAACATGTCAACAGCTGGGCCATTTGAGCTCTGCTTTGGGGAAATATTTTTTTGTGAAGACTGTGGTTATTGCAAGGAGCTGCCAAGAGATGACTCCAGTCCTCAGCCTTCTCTGACCACCTAAGAACATAAGAAGTGCCCTGCAGAATTAGGCCCATGGCCCACCTAGTCCAGCACCTTGTACTCACAGTGGCCAAATACCTCTAAGAACCTAGGAATCTGGACAGACTGACTTTGGACCTGGAAGCTACATAAGAGGAGCCTGGCAGCAGGATCAGGACAAAGGGGCCCCATCATATCCAGCATCCTCCTGGCCTCACAGTGGCCAGCCAGATGCCCCAATGGGAAGCACGCAAGCAGCAACAACTCTCCAATTGTCGTTCTCCATCAGCTGGTATTCACAGGTAGGCTGCCCTTGGGTGTGGAGGATCTGCTATTGCAGAACACCTCCTTAAGGAGAGCCCATCTAGCCCAGCATCCTGTTCTCACAGGGGCCAACCAGATAGAATCATAGAATCCTAGAGTTGGAAGAGACCACAAGGGCCATCCAGTCCAACCCCCTGCCAAGCAGGAAACACCATCAAAGCATTCTTGACAGATGGCTGTCAAGCCTCTGCTTAAAGACCTCCAAAGAAGGAGACTCCACCACACTCCTTGGCAGCAAATTCCACTGGCGAACAGCTCTTACTGTCAGGAAGTTCTTCCTAATGTTTAGGTGGAATCTTCTTTCTTGTAGTTTGAATCCATTGCTCCGTGTCTGCTTCTCTGGAGCAGCAGAAAACAACCTTTCTCCCTCCTCTATATGACATCCTTTTATATATTTGAACATGGCTATCATATCACCCCTTAACCTTCTCTTCTCCAGGCTAAACATACCCAGCTCCCTAAGCCGTTCCTCATAAGGCATCGTTTCCAAGCCTTTGACCATTTTGGTTGCCCTCTTCTGGACATGTTCCAGCTTGTCAGTATCCTTCTTGAACTGTGGTGCCCAGAATTGGACACAGTATTCCAGGTGAGGTCTGACCAGAGCGGAATACAGTGGTACTATTCCTTCCCTTGATCTAGATGCTATACTCCTATTGATGCAGGAGATGCCTCTATGGGAAGCCCCTCCACCCCCAAGCAGGAACTGAGCATTGTGGACAAGTATAGACACAGGTGCAGTTGTACTGAGGTCTAGGTTGGGGGCGTCACAGAGAAGGCTTCTCTTGGCCTCTGTGAGAAGAGCAGGGTGCTGGGCTAGACAATCCCTGTGGATTTTCGTGGAACTTATTCCCGAGGATCTCTGTTTCGGAATGCAGTCTCTGCGATGCGTCTGATAATGTTCTGTTGTCATGGCAGTGACGGACGGCCAAATATTTGCAAAATGCAAAGAGAGCAGGAGAACGAGGCGAGCTTCCATTTCCTTTTTTTAAATAAAGTAACAATAATTATATTTTCAGCAGGTGGCTCTCTGTTCTTTTCCCGCAATAAAGAAAATGAAATATACCTTTCTGGCACATTAATAGGATGTGAGTCGCCTTGTTGCAGCCTGCCTAACTGGCTCAGCTTGTAATTCTGGGCCTAATAACATGAAAGATTAATTACAGCTCAAAATAGTAATAGCAAGAAATATTACAGCTTTGCAATAAAGTGGAACATTTATATATGGATTTACCTAAATGGAATTTAAAATTAAATTAGCCTTTAGATCAGGTCGTACTGGCACAGTTGGAACAAAAGGAACCACTCAGAGCTTCCCTGTCTGCTTGATAACATCCGCCAGGAATATCTCTGGTGCATGAGCTCCTTGAGATGAAGGCAGGGGGCTCTCCTCTCCAACAACCCCAGACGGTTTAGCAGTGGGTGCAAAGGGGTTTGCCAGGGAGCCAGAGTCAGAGTCCTCCTCTTCAGGTGATGAGGTTGAGGTCTCTAAGTCAGGAGGAGTAAGACACACGGGACCAGCCCCAAAAGCTCTGCCACCCGAAGACCCTGTGGGAACAGTGTCCCTCTGGCCAAGGAGGTGGCAGTGCCACGCTCAGACTCAGAGGACTCCACTGCAGAAGACCCAGGGGAACCAGAGGCTCCTCCACACCAGCACAGCCAGAAGCTAGCTGAGATTCCTCCATGAAGAACGTAAGGACATAAGAAGAGCCTCCTGGATCAGACCATTGGACCATCTAGTCCAGCATCCTCTTCTCACAGTGGCCAACCAGGTGCCTCTTCTGGGAAGCCCACAAGCAGGATCTGGGTGCACCAGCGCTCCCCACATACCTGTGGTTTCCAGCAACCAACGTTCAGCTGCATTGTTGCTTCCAACTGTGGAGGCAAAGCATAGCAAACATGACTAGCAGTCATCAATAGGCCTCCCCTCCTCCGTGAATTTGCCTGATCCAAGTGGGTGGCGATCACAGCCTCCAGCGGGAGAGAGTTCCACAATTTAATTCTGCATGAAGGACTTTCTTTATCTGTCCAAAATCTCCCAGCGTTCAGCTTTGCTGGATGTCCATGAGTTCTGGTGTCGTGAGAGAAGCCAACGGAGACCTTGCCTTGGCCTCATGGCAAATTCAGGACAGACAAAGGAACTCATCTGCTAGTTGTCAAGGCAACCAGGCAAGTGCTTCTCATCTCAACCCAGCGAGGTGGAGCTCCCAGTCCAGCTGAGGAGATGAGCCTCGGGAAGGAGACATCTTTCCAGGCACCTCTCTCTTCCAAAATCAGAAAGCACTGGACAAACGGGATGTGTTGTCCATCTGCCTCATGTTGCTTTTGGAAGGATAAGAAGATACAACGAATCCTGATGGACTAGGCCAATGGTCCATCTAGTCCGGGATCCCATTCTCACAGTGGCCAACCAGATGGGCCCCCAAGGGGGATCCCACCAGCACGACCTGGGCACAAGAGCCTTCTGCTCACCTGTGGTTTCCCGCAACTGACCTTCAGAAGCATTGCTGCTTCCAACCATGAAGAAAGATCACAGCCATCATGGCTTGGAGCCCCAGCACATGATGGTGGGTTGAGTACCTGGGTGGGCACCAACCATGTACCCAAAGGAAAGCTAAGCCTTGCAGCTATTGATTTACCCCACTTGCACGGGAGTAGCCAGGATTGCTCTTGTGGTCAGCAAGCTCACACCTGAGGGCACTTTTCAATGCACAACAGGTGCAAGTCACAGGATCCGGGGGTCTCCTTCATCCTGGACTGGACTGAGGTTCCATTTAAGGTGGCCTGGTGTACCTGGTCTCTTTGGAGTACCAGCAGACGACAGCTCTCTGTTTGCAATGTGGACCAGGCTGAGCCCAGAGTAAAGAAAAGTAACTCTCAGGAACACGGGTGGATCTGCTATGAAACTAGTGAAGCTTCGGCTTCAGGGGCCCTGATCTCAGAGGGGCCCCAGAAGCAACTTTACTCCACATTGTTTAACCTTTTGGTGTCTCGTAGACCCAATTTCATCCATCTATGATGCCTCATGCATGTATATAACATTTCTCTAATTTTCACCTCCCCTCCCCCTAACTTGAAAACTATAAGGAAATTTTTTATTCACACCAGTGACTTTGACATATGAGATAATCTGGCACAGCAATTTTAATCAAAATCTGAGATGTAGTAGTTAATTAAAAGTAAAATAAAATGGTGTTGATCTCTTGTGGAACAACCGCATTGAAGAAGATAACAGTGGTTACCCAGATTTCGTGGCTGGTTGCGAAGGGGCCCCATAACAGTTCAAGCTTCAGGGACCCCAAAATGTAGGTCCATCGCAGCTCAGGAGGGAAAGAGGCAGGGCTAGAGAAACGTTTTTCTTCCTCTCTCATAACACTAGAACCTGTGAGATTTAACATCACTGTAGCAGTCAACATCACTCCTACTATCCACAAGATTCCCACTGATGGACACCCATCAAAGCTGAATGTCGGAAGATCCAGAACCTTCAGATGACAAGGAAATAAACATCTATCTGACTTTTAGAAGACATCTGAAGGCAGCCCTATATAGGGAAGCTTTTTAAGCTTGTAGTATTATTATTATTATTATTATTATTATTATTATTATTGGTTTAAGGTTTTATTATGTTTTTTTATATATGTTGGAAGCCACCCAGAGTGGTTGGGGCAACCCAGTCACATGGGCGGGCTACAAATGGAGCGACCCAATGGCAGAATGTTAAAGTGGAAAACAGCTCTGAATAAGGTACAAGGAGGGGTCCAATAAGCACAGCTTTTAAAGGGGGGGTTGCGAAAGTGTTTCCAAGGACTGTGGTTGGAATGAGAGATGGTGGGGTGGCAGGAAGTGGTTGGGGGAAAGATGAACAGCCACGATGGCGTATATTTTGCTAATTGAAATGTTCTTTGGGGGGGGGCTGCGAGACGGCTGCATAATCTCTCAACTCTGTGCTCCCCAAGAGTAAGAAAGACTCTTCCGTGATATCTACAACCTCGTTGATTCTGCTTTTTGAACCATTTTAGATCAAAGGGAATGCTACCAGGCATTGAGAGAAGCAAAGAAGGCACCCTAACTGAATATTTCAATTTTTTTAAGTTATAATGGAAATGTTCCTGCAGACTCTCTGGACTCTTTCCTGCAATGCATTACTGAATAAAATCTGACGAAGTGGAAATTTGATCTGAGCCACAGTACTGGAACACACACACACACACACACACACACACACACACACACACACACACACCCCGCAGGGGGAATTTCCTCCACAGCACCAAACTTTTAGGCCCTAAAATTTAAGGGGTGTCCTGCAGTTGAGATCGGAGGGTCTTTTCAAGGCATTGCTGCCCACCTTAAGGCTGGGGTTGGGATGAAAATCAAACTGAAGTGAAGCATCGCAGCTATTGTGGCGTGGTTGGGAACGCACCCATATGGGATTTTGCATGTTCCTGCACAAACTGGAAGTTGCCGGACGGATGAACTCAGGGAAGCAGTTGGTTTGGAAGCGCTCTGGAGTGCTGCGTCGGATTATTTTCCTTTGCCCACCAGCTGTCCACCGGCTTCCTCCACGCACCCTTGCCTCCTTCGGAATTCCCCGCACGAAAGGTTGTGCGCATATTGCTTGGAGGAGCGAGCATGTTTGCTGCGCTGTTGACTGTGCAGGAAGTAATAGGAACATCTTGAGAAAGCAGACAACCAGAAATGCAACGGAGCTGAGCCAGTCCTGGGGAGGCAGCCACAGAGTCTGACTCTCCCTCTGCAATACCGACAGCGCCTCCTTCCCTACAGACTTGGCTGCTGAGATCGGCAGAGGGGGGGGCCTTTTTTGGGAGCTCCGCAGCCCTCAGATTTGGGGGGCAGAGAGAAGGCATTCTCTGTGGCAACCCCAAAATTGTGGGATTCTATGTCCGGCACCTTCACAAAACAGTTTTTGCCGTATGCTGAATCGCACTGTAGAGTCAGGAGGGGCCTGAAAGGTGATCTACGTAGTTCAACCCCCTGCAATGCAGGAATCGCTGCTAAAGATGCCCCACTTTGCCCTGACCTGTGATGCTCAGGGTGCATAATTGTGGAACCCACCCTACGTTCAGTGCCGCATTTACGTTTAAGCTAAACAAGCTCTAGCCTAGGGCCCCACTCTCTTGGCCCCCAAAAAATGTAAAGGGGAAAAAACTGTATGTACATTTCCAAAATATAAGATAAAAAAAACAAATAAAATAAAACCGACATACAGCAACAGTGTTTTGTGTTGTGTAGGCTCCTAAGATGTAAGTAATGGGCCCCGCCTGCTAGCCTGGTCCCTAAAATATCACTGGTTTGCTCCTTTCTATATATAGGGTGCCTACATTCTGCATGTCAGGACACGGGTGGTGCTGTGGTCTAAACCACTAAGCCTAGGGCTTGCCAATTAAAAGGTTGGCAGTTCGAATCCCCACGACGGTGTGAGCTCCCGTTGCTCGGTCCCTGCTCCTGCCAACCTAGCAGTTTGAAAGCACATCAAAGTGCAAGTAGATCAATAGGCACCGCTCTGGCGGGAAGGTAAACGGCGTTTCCATGCACTGCTCTGGTTCGCCAGAAGCGGCTTAGTCATGCTGGCCACATGACCTGGAAGCGGTACACTGGCTCCCTCAGCCAGTAAAGCGAGATGAGCGCTGCAACCCCAGAGTCGTCTGCAACTGGACCTAATGGTCAGGGGTCCCTCTACCTTTACATTCTGCATGGACTGGTTGCAGGGTGTGGGGTGGGAACTACAATTCCCGGGGTTCCTACGGGAGAGTCTGGACTGGTTAAACCCATCTCAGACCAATCAATCTAAACGTGTGCATGGCATCTGTGCCCTTAAACTCCCCGCTGTCTGTGCAACGCAAATGGAGCTGGTTTTGGGTTCTCCCCCTCAGCTTTTAGCAGTCTTGATGAAAACTCTCTCGCTGGATCAGCGAGGGAAAACAAATGGAATCCGTTCGCTGCCGGATGTCAGGATTTTGCAGAAATGATGGTTGCCATGGCAATCAGATATGAATCTGTGTGCGTGCGCGGTGAAAGTTGCAGATGTGAGCAGTGCAGCTGTGCGCACAGTCAGGGTTTGCCTTGGACCCCCTGAGCTATTATCCGTTCTCCTTGCCCTGCCATCACCCCCAGCTCCCAGCTCCACCACCGCAGAAGAAAGAAAGAAAAAGGAGCCGCTCTCGCTCCATCTGTTAATCAGAAAAGCGGGCTTTGGGGGAGAGGTTTAGCCAACCGATTTTACTTGCCTTCAGGAATAAAATATGCAAATATTCCATACATTCCTACTCAAAGGCCAATTAGCCAAAGTCAGGCGCAGTGCGGGCCGGGGAGGCGGTCAATGGCTGCCTTTCCGGTCCGCTCAAAAATAGCAGCGCTTTAGCTGGGCTTGGGAGAGGGTTTGTTCTGCAAGCCTCGTGTTGCAGAATGTTGCTCCCCATCTCCTTTCGAGGATCCTTGTGTTTTGCTTCTTTCCAGAGGGCTAAGCTGGCTGCTGCCCACGCTGGTCTGCTGCTGCAAAAAAAATAATACAGAGGCCTGCAGCTTTTTAAAGGCGAACAAATTTATTACGGCATTAAAAGCTTTCCTGTGGATAAGGTGGGCCATTAGATGCGAGGAGCGCTATCCTCGGTTAAAAGGCTGTTATACACATTTTGGCAGGGATGTAAACACAGCAGCCGAATGTCAATGAAATGCAAAGACGCTGAACCATGAGAGCTGCTCCAAGTCAGTAGACTGACCCACCAGTCGTAATAAGAATAACTGATCATAGCGCATTCCCTCCAACATTTCTCCATCAAAAATAGGGAGATCTCTTCTACGTCAGGAAGCTTCTCTCGCATCTGTTCTTGCTGCACATTGACATCGGTCACCTTGAGCCAAGGGCAACCTCTCCGCCTCGCCTACCTCACAGGGTTGTTGTAAAGGAAAAATGTGTGATGGAAGGGATCGTGTACAACAGTACACGACAGTAAGAGCTGTTCGACAGTGGAATTGGCTGCCCAGGAGTGTGGTGGAGTCTCCTTCTTTGGAGGTCTTTAAGCAGAGGCTTGACAGCCTCCTGTCAAGAATGCTTTGATGGTGTTTCCTGCTTGGCAGGGGGTTGGACTGGATGGCCCTTGGGGTCTCTTCCAACTCTAGGATTCTATGATTCTAACACCTTCCACAGTTAAATGGAATGGAATGAAATTGTAGCTGTAAGCTGCCTTGAGTCCCCGTCAGGGGGAAAGGTGGAATAACAGAAGAAGAAGAGGAGGAGGAGGAGGAGGAGGAGGAGGAGGAGGAGGAGGAGGAGGAGGAGTTTGGATTTGATATCCCGCTTTATCCCTACCCGAAGGAGTCTCCAAGTGGCTCACATTCTCCTTTCCCTTCCTCCCCCACAACAAACACTCTGTGAGGTGAGGGGGGCTGAGAGACTTCCGAGAAGTGGGACTAGCCCAAGGTCACCCAGCAGCTGCATGGGGAGGAGAGGGGATGCGAACCCGGTTCCCCAGATTAGAGTCTACCGCTCTTAACCACTACACCACATAGCAGCAGCAGCAGCAGCAGCAGCAACAACAACAACAACAACAACAACAGAAATTGTGAGAACGATCAGGAAAATACCTGACTTACTTCTCAGTAAAAGAACTCCATTTACAAGAAAGGAATCACCACTCCACGTGTTTCCTAAGAAATGGCTGGTTGCGGAAGCGTTTGCAATGAAAGGATTGTAAGTGGATTGGGGACCTTTTCCTTAAAATGATAGGAAGGGCTTCATATGCCAGCTTCACCATTTGCTTCATTTGGAATAGGGTAGGGCTGTCCAACAGGTCAATTGAGATCTACCGTCCCATCGCGGGCTGTCCCTGGTCAACTACTGTGATCCCTCTCCCTAAAAAAAGCTCCACAACTCTGGTCATCCTTCCCCCAAAAAGCTCAACAACCTCGGTCATCCTTCTCCAAAAAGCTCTGGTCAATCCAATGGGTAGATCACTGCCTGTTTATTTATAGTGGGAGTAGATCGCAGTCTCTTGGATCGCAGTCTCTTGTTTTGACTATGACAAACCAACACGGCTACCTACCTGTAACAGTCTCTTGGAAGTTGGACACCCCTGGCATAGGGATTTTATTTTCCGTATAAACAGAACCTGCACACACAAACCCCTTTTAATTGTGGAGGGGAGGAAAAGGGGAAAGCGGGACATTCCATGATCAAATCAGAAACCGGGATGGCTTCTAGAGAATCAGAACACTTGGAGGGTATGTTAGCATTCTGGCTGAATGGTTCAGGGCCAGGCTATTTCGAGGGCCGTATTCTCGCATACCAATTTCCCCAGGCCCTGAGATCTTCTCCCAGTTCCGCCAGCCTTGGTGGGGACGCAGGAGAGGGTCTTCTCAGTGGTGGCTTCTCCCAGGCAGAACTTCCAGCCTAGAGAGGCCAGACTGGCTCCCTCCTGCTACTGGCAGGTGAAGACCTTCTTGTTCCAACAAGCTTTCGGGAACTGACTATTCCTTAAGGAAAGGGCGTTTAATAGTGTCGTGCTGTGTTTCCTATCTGCATTTTTACCCTGTTTCCCCTTTTTTAATACGTAGTCATAAAGTAAGCCATGGCAGGTTTTTTTTACCTTTGTGAGAAGTAAGACGTACCCCAAAAGTAAGCCATGGTGCCGCCATTGTTCCCGTTGCCTCCTCAGCCCCTCCTGCGTGCGCAGGGAGCCAGCGAACCAGTGAGAGGCCCGGGGGGGAAACGCGCCTCTTGCGGAGTTCTGTCCTGCCTGCTCAGCGCGCAGGGGGAGGCTGTACCGTACCATACTGACGTAATAAAAATAAGACATCCCCCTGAAAATAAGCCACCCTGTGTTTTTTTGAGGGGGGGAAATTATAAGACGGTGTCTTAAAAAGGGGGGAAGACGGTAATAGATTTGGTTTCTACTTCGTTTTAATTCCTTTATTGTTGAATTATGTCGTAATATCTTTTCTGTGTTTTCAGTTGTCTAGGTTTTGTCCCTGTTTGTATTAAACTGCAGAACTCATCCCCACAGAAGGCAATGATGGCCACAAACCGAAAAGTCCCAAACGCTGCGATCTTCCTTTGTAGGGGAGTCTTCCCACCCCCTTGATCATCTCGGTTGGCTGCCCTTTTGCAACTCTGCAATGTCCTTTTTGAGGTGAGGTGACATAGTACACCACCCTGATATTTGGCGATGTGGCGGCACAGACAATACTTTTCTAAATAAATAAATATAAATTCCTAGTTCCTTTCCTGGCAAATGGCTGCAGTTAGCAACAGTTTGAAACGTCACGATCCAGCAGCAGTTTCCCAATGAAATCTGAAGAATGCAAGGGGGTAAATGCGGCCTGGCTAATGACAGCAAATTTGTTTGATTTATATTATATGCTGCTCTGTTTTCTTATAAAACGCTGGAGTGGAAAGCAGATTATTCTTGTTTGTCATTTTGAATTTGAGTCTCCGCAGGGGTCCGTTTGTGTATGAGATATAGCTGGAGAAATGCCATTATTCCAGAGAAAAGGCCTTTTCTCCCGTAGTTGCATTTCAGGCTCCCCCCCCCCCCCCCCGCCCACCCTCCCTCTCTCTTGCTTTGACATGAAAGAAGCTTTGTGTAGCCAACTTAATTACGTAAAGGTTAGCAGGCAAAAAATGTACTGTTGTGCCTAATGGCTCTAACCTTTAAACGATGCCTACGAGCGAGGAGACATTTTTGCAAAGGTGACTTCCAGGGGTAAAACACCGTATTCTGGAAACTTTACAAGGGGTGTGCCAGAAACCGTCTGTACCCACATTAAAATGGGGCTGCGGGCAACTCGTATCTCTGCGGCTTTACAAGGTCTGTCCTTGTATCTGGAGGAGGGAAGAAGAGCAGGGAGACCTGGGTGGTGCCGGGGAGGGGAAACAGAATTACTGCCTCCAATGTGGACACAAAGCATGGCCCTCCTGGCTAGCAGTTTTTGATAGCCCTCTCCTGAATGAAGTCATCTGATCCTCCAGTGTGGTGTAGTGGTTAAGAGCGGTAGTCTTGTAATCTGGTGAACCGGGTTCACGTCTCTGCTCCTCCACATGCAGCTGCTGGGTGACTTTGGGCTAGTCACACTTCTTTGAAGTCTCTCAGCCTCACTCACCTCAAAGTGTGTTTGTTGTGGGCAGTGGCAAATGGAGCCCCTTGGCCGCCAGGAGCGGCACACGCGGGGGCAGGGCATCTCTCCGTGCGCCGTGATGTCACGGCGCACAGACGGACTGCGCATGTGTGGAATCCCGCACATGCGCAGTCCGTCTGTGCTGCTGCTCCCACGGCAACCTTACAAGCCGCCGAGTAGAAGAAGAGTTTGGATCTGATATCCCGCTTTATCACTCCCCGAAGGAGTCTCAAAGCAGCTCACATTCTCCTTCCCCTTCCTCTGTGAGGTGAGTGGGGCTGAGAGACTTCAGAGAAGTGGGACTAGCCCAAGGTCACCCAGCAGCTGCATGTGGAGGAGTGGAGACATGAACCCGGTTCCCCAGATTACGAGTCTCCCACCCTTAACAACTACACCACACTGGCTCTTTTACTGGGCGGCGGGGGGCCGGGGGCTCGGGGGCCCACCAAGTGTCACCCCACCTCCAGGGTGGAACCCGGGGCCCCCCGCCCCCAACATCCCACCCTTGCTACGCCACTGGTTGTGGGGTAGGAAGGGAGAGGAGAATGTGAGCTGCTTTGAGACTCCTTTGGGTAGTGAGAAAGCGGGATAGCAAATCCAAACGCTTCTTCTTCTCCTCCTCCTCTCTGGCGGCCCTCCAAGTTGGCAGCCATCCTTGCCTCCAAAATTCCATAATTTAACTACCGTGTTTCCCCTATTTTAAGACACCGTCTTATTATTTTTTTTCCTCAAGAAAACGCACTATGGCTTATTTTGAGGGGATGTCTTATTTTTATTACGTAAGCCCAGCCCCGCGTTTTCCTTGGCGCCCTCCAGAACGGCGCCTATCACTATGGCTTATTTTCGGGGTACGGCTTATATTTCGCAAATGCGAAAAAAATCCTGCTATGGCTTATTTTATGACTACGTCTTAAAATAGGGGAAACAGGGTACGTGCCATAGGAAGAAGAAGACTGCTCTTTTATCTGTCCTGACTCTAGCCATGTTCAAATATATAAAAGGATGTCATATAGAGGAGGGAGAAAGGTTGTTTTCTGCTGCTCCAGAGAAGCAGACACGGAGCAATGGATTCAAACTACAAGAAGGAAGATTCCACCTAAACATTGGGAAGAACTTCCTGACAGTAAGAGCTGTTCGACAGTGGACTTTGCTGCCAAGGAGTGTGGTGGAGTCTCCTTCTTTGGAGGTCTTTAAGCAGAGGCTTGACAGCCACCTGTCAAGAATGCTTTGATGGTGTTTCCTGCTTGGCAGGGGGTTGGACTGGATGGCCCTTGTGGTCTCTTCCAACTCTATGATTCTATGATTCCACCGCACAGCTTCCCTAAATGTCCATGAGTTCTAGTCCTATGAGAGAAGGAGAAAAATGTCCCTCCCCCCATCCATTTTCTCCCTGTCTTGCCTAATTCTACCAGCTTCTTCCGTGTCCCCTCTTCCTCGCCTTTCCTCTTCCCAAGCGCTGCCGCTTTTCTTCATAGGAGAGTCGGTCATTTGGGGAAGGATTGAGGAAGAAGGACTGCTGAAATGGTCCCTCCTGCTGCTGCCGCCAAACACGGACACGTCATGCCTTGGAAGAGAGACTAGAGAAGAAAGGGGGTTTATACCCAGCCAAGATATAAGAGGCTCTCGCTGCAAAGTGGCACGGAGATGGCCTTTTACTGTTGCTTCATCGCCCTGAAATAAAACACCTCCATTTGAGAAAACAAGGTATGCGGAGGAATATTTAGGGCTATGCATAGTGCAATTGATTGGTTTGATGGACCGTGGCATCTCCTGAGCAGTCACTGCGGCCTGCCTGGCAGATATATGGTCCTAGGCATACTAAGCAGCTGAGGTCTTGCTTTATGGCCTGCTGGAACTGCTGCAGTCTTTAGCGTAAATCTGCATTTAGAGGCACTGATCAGGAGGCACGCGGTGCCAGATCCGGCTCGGGCCCAGCCTTGCTGAAAGAACTCGGCTCGCACGACCGGCTGGGTCACCACCTCCTCCACGCCCCGCAGTCAATCACAATGAGGCCTGTTGATGGAAGCTTTTGGCTGATGGCTTTTCGACACGTCAGATGCTAATGCCGCCAGAGGAGCCGTTTGCAGCCCGCCGTATGATTGCGGCAGATGTGCCCAAACATCAGAGAGCTCGAGCTGCAAATCCTCGCCCGCTTTTTATTGCTGGGGAATGGTCCGTGCGTGCACCGCGACAGCTCTCTTTCCAAAATGCGCTCCCTCCTCCTGCTAGGAGAACGGCCGGCTCCGGGGGCCCAGAGAGTACGCAGTGGTTGTATGTGCAGAGCAACCGCCATCGGATTTTGGCTCAGAAGAGTGAAAGCAAACTTGGAGAGTCTCCGTGCTTGGAAATCCAGCTGTTTCAAAAGGAAGCTGTTCAAGTTCATCCAACTGAACCTTTTAGTTCACCAAAAGTTTGTCCTCGTGAAGGAAGCAATGCTTCAGAATAGCATTTGCTGGAAGCTGCGGG